>CM055120.1:291634956-292137703 GCA_029206835.1 Rana muscosa
GGATTTATATAGCGCCAACAGTTTGCGCAGCGCTTTACAACATCAGGGAAGACAGTACAGTCACAATACAATTCAATACAGGAGGGATCAGAGGGCCCGGCTCGATAGAGCTTACAGTCTAGAAGGGAGGGTCACGTGAAACAAAGGGTATTAGCTGTGGGGGGATGATCAGGTGGACAGAATGGAAATATAGTTATTAGGTGTGGGTAGGAGAGGCTTCTCTGAAGAGGAGGGTTTTTAGGGATCCTCTAAAAGCTAATAGAGAAGGAGAGAGATATATATATATATATATATTATTCATATTAAATATAAAATAAAAAAATAACATAAAATACATAAATGAATATACCGGTATATAACATATACAGTGCTTTGAAAAAGTATTCATACCCCTTGATATTTTCATGTTATAACCAAAAATGTAAATGTATTTTATTGGGATTTTATGTGATGGACCAACACAAAGTGTCACATAATTGTGAAGTGGGGAAGGAAAATGATAAATTGTTTTCAACATTTTTTACAAATAAATATGTGAAAAGTGTGTGGGGGGGTGGGGCATTTGTATGGCGCCCCCCGGAGTCAATATTTTGTAAAACCCGCTTTCTCTGTAATTACAGCTGCAAGTCTTTTTGGGAATGTCTCTACCAGCTTTGCCCATTCTTCTTGGCAGAATATCTCAAGCTCTGTCAGATTGGATAGAGAGCGTCTGTGATCAGCAATTTTCAAGTCTTGCCACAGATTCTCAATGGGATTTAGGTCTGGACTGTGACTGGACCATTCTAACACATGAATATGATTTGATCTAAACCATTCCATTGTAGCTCTGGCTGTATGTTTAGGGTCGTTGTCCTGCTGGAAGGTGAACCCCCCCCCCCCCCCCCAGTCTCAAGTCTTTTGCAGACTCTAACAGGTTTTCTTCTAAGATTGCCCTGTGTTTGGCTCCATCCATCTTCCCATCAACTCTGACCAGCTTCCCTGTCCCTGCTGAAGAAAAGCATCCCCACCACATGATGCTGCCACCACCATGTTTCACAGTGGGGATGGTGTGTTCAGGGTGATGTGCAGTGTTAGTTTTCCGCCACACATAGAGTTTTGTTTTTAGACCAAAAAGTTCAATTTTGGTCTCATCTGACCAGAGCACCTTCTTCCACATGTTTGCTGTGTCCCCCACATGTTTGCCGTGTGCCCCACATGATTGCTGTCCCCCCCACATGGCTTCTCACAAACTGCAAACAGGACTTCTTATGACTTTCTTTCACCAATGTCTTTCTTCTTGTCACTCTTCCATAAAGAGCAGATTTGTGGAGAAGCACGACTAATAGTTGTCCTGTGGACAGATTCTCCCCCCTGAGCTGTGGATCTCTGCAGCTCCTCCAGAGTTACCATGGGACCTCTTGGCTGCTTTTCTGATGAATGTTCTCCTTGCCCGGCCGGTCAGTTTAGGTGGACGGCCATGTCTTGGTAGGTTTGCAGTTGTGCCATACTCTTTCCATTTTCCGATGATGGATTGAACAGAGCTCCGTGAGATGTTCAAAGCTTGGGAGATTTTTTTATAACCTAACCCTGCTTTATACTTCTCCACAACTTTATCCCTGACCTGTCTGGTGTGTTCCTTGGCCTTCATGATGCTGTTTATTCACTAAGGTTCTCTAACAAACCTCTGAGGGCTTCACAGAACAGCTGTATTTATACTGAGATTAAATGACACACAGGTGGAGTCTATTTACTAATTAGGTGACTTCTGAAGGCAATTGATTCCATTAGATTTTAGTTAGGGGCATCAGAGTAAAGGGGGGCTGAATACAAATGCCCCCCCCCACACTTTTCACATATTTATTTGTAAAGCACTATCACTTGCACTCCCCTTCCATATCACCTTAGCCTACTCTCAACCCGCCTACTATATCTAGTTGAACAGGTCCATCTCTACATCTTGTCCCCCTTGGTCGCCATGGGAGACCCCTCCATACGGTGGCCCTGGCGCCTGAGCTGATGGGACTTTTGTTTTCAGGTAAGCGGCACAGTGCTTGTTCCCCCACATTTATATTGTTTATATTTGTACTTTGTATTTAATGACTGTCTTTACTGTAAGGTTGACGTTTATGCATTTTCATATCTTGCTCAACTTTTTGCATAGCTAACGACTGTATATTAATTAATTTTAGAACTCTCCTGACGAAGCGACCCAGTTGCGAAACTAGTTGAGACCTCCCCCACGTGACCCTTACCCTCCACCGTGATCTTCCCCCAAGGGATAATCTAATGTAGGTGACCTGTATGGTTGGTCGCGTTGTTTGTACGGTGATTCAGTGGCGGTGCGTCCATAGAGGGCGCCGGAGCGCCGCCCCCTCTCGCTCCCGCACCACCACTGAAAAACCATACATAGGTTCATGCATTGCATGAATCTATGTATTGTCGCCGCTGCCGCCCACTATTCAGATGGCCGGCCCCCTGGTGAGCGCCGGCCATCTGAATTAGAGTGGTGGCCGGCGGTGGGTGTGTTCTGGAAGTGTCTATCAGAGCCAGCGGCTCTGATAAGCTTTCCGATTACAGCCCTCAGGCTGTACTCGGCACCCAAATAGTTCACCGAGGGACGCACGGGGGGTGCATTCCTTGGTGAACACTGACAGGCGTTTCAGCCAATCAGGTTCACCGGATCTGGTTACTGGTAACCTGATTGGCTGAAGCGACATCGAGGGCGGGAGAAGACAAGAAGGACGGCGCTGACCCGAGGAAGGTAAGTGTAGGGCTGGGGGGTGGGACTGTCTGTATATGGGGGTGTCACACACTGGCTGTATATGGGGGACAAACTGGCTGTATATGGGGACACACTGGCTGTATATGGGGGACACACTGGCTGTATATGGGGGACACACTGGCTGTATATGGGGGACACACTGGCTGTATATGGGGGACACACTGGCTGTATATGGGGGACACACTGGTTGTATATGGGGACACACTGGCTGTATATGGGGGACACACTGGTTGTATATGGGGACACACTGGCTGTATATGGGGGACACACTGGTTGTATATGGGGACACACTGGCTGTATAGGGGACACACTGGCTGCATTTAGGGGACACACTGGCTGCATTTAGGGGACACACTGGCTGTATATGGGGGACACACTGGCTGTATATGGGGAGGGACACACTGGCTGTATATGGGGGACACACTGGCTGTATATGGGGGGACACACTGGCTGTATATGGGGGACACACTGGCTGTATATGGGGGACACACTGGCTGTATATGGGGGACACACTGGCTGCATTTGAGGGGGGCAAACTGGTGGCGTTTGGGCACAGTGGCGGCAATTGATGTTTTTTTTTTTTTTCAGTTTGTTTGCGCCCCCCCAAAAATTTTGAGCACCAGCCGCCACTGCTGTGATTTATTGTTTATGTCTTTGATGTTTTTTTTATATCTTTTTGATACTATGTTAATAAATGTATACGTTTTATTATAATTCCTCACTTGAGTTTCCCTACTCACCCTATGCGGCTACAGTCCTATTGCCCCCCCCCCCCCTCTCTCAGCTTTTGCTCTTGGTCTTTGGGGTTTCTTGGGGTCCCCTAAGCCCAATCTCTATTCAAATCGACTTTCTATGGCTGTGAAAGGATTTTTAAATTGGCTGACAGGCTCCTTGTGTGCCTCTCTGAAACTAGTTTCATGTTTGTTTAGTATGGACCTGTTTTATGGGGTGTGCCCGGACACCTTTCATGCCTTTGTCCAATGACAGCACTGGTAGTGGCCGCTGTGGCCCTCTCATTGGATAGGGGAAGGGGTGGTGGGTGGAGCTTAGTCCTGGAGGCGGTGTAGATAGGTTCCTAGGAAAACTAGTAGCAGAGAGGCACACAGAGGAGGAAAACCCGGATTGTTTGGACAGGACTTTTCAAAGTTGAAATTTCTGACAGGTTTACTGTAATGTAAATATCGTTATCAGTCAGTGGTAACGTTTTTACAACCTTGCTTCTACTTATAGTAATGTATGGGGGAGGGGGAGGGGGCAGCCATATCTACTTCCTACATAAGGACCATTTGCTTCCTGATACATATTGGTGCCGGTGATTGTACTCTACTCCTGCACCTCTCCGTCAATGCAAGTCTATGGGTCATGTCAGACCCTACTGAAAAACAGCGAACTCTCTATAAGGCTGAGTTTATCTCAGCAACTGGACGGCAGTGCCGGGACAAGATCATTCAGTGCCAAAATGCCAAATTGTGACCCCTTCCCTTCACTACAAGCTTATGAGGAGGAGGGGGGAGAGAGCACAGCCTGCACCTCCTCCCAGCTCTCTCCTCCTCTCCCTGCTGCTTCCAGCGCTGGGCTGACAGAAGTAGTGATGCCGCTGTCACTACTCCTGTCAGCCCTATAGTAGAAGGAACTTGCGGCGCCCCCCCATCCCTACAATGCCCAGGGCAGCCGCCTCCTTCTGCCCACCCCTTGTCCCGGCCCGTGCTGGATGGCTTTCCCACACAATGACATCATCAGCTGTAGTTACAAAAGGACAGTTTGATAGGATTTGGACTCAGTGACGTCATCCGGCAATGTTTCCCCGGGTTTCCGGGAGGTTTGATTGGCCCCCGGAATTTATACTTGGCCCCTTTTGGACTTTGTGAGCGGCTGAAGCAGACGGACTTCATCTCAGATATGAACGGTATTCCGGGCAGATGTAAAATATTTATATCCTAGACTGAGGAGGATGAGAACATTCCGCCGGCTGACCGATGCTCGCTGCTCTCTACATCCGCCAATACAGCTGATTGGCTGGGTGGGATCACATGCACAGAACGGCCCTCCCACAGCTTATACCAACTCTACGCTGAAGGGGGGAGGGGGGGTGGCAGATGATGTTTCTCATTATAGATACAAAGTATTCATCAAAGAGAGAAGTCGCTCAGGTGTGGCCATCTTCACATGTGATAGTACCCCCCCGGCCCCCCCCCCCCCCCCCCCCCCCGGGTGCAGGCAATGCATATGCCAGGCAAAAGAAAAGAAATTCCTTCTGGACAGCCGCACTCCGAATAAAATTGTCTTTATTGTAAATCCACCACAGCACTACAAGTCACAGCACACCTGGTCAAGCTGACGCGTTTCACACTGTACTAGTGTTTAATCATAGTATTCATCAGGAATCTCTACAGATACATTTTTAAAGTACATTTTTGGTGCTTATTCACACTTAAGGTTATAATTATATCCATGGCGGATCATTTTTCCTGTTATAGGGTGACAACGCTCTCTCCCTGTCTTCCAATTGTGCTCTTGCGTTGTCACCCTGTCATCTTTATTCAAGCACTTCCTGTTATAGGGTGACAACGCTCTCTCCCCGTCTCCCAATTGTGCTCTTGTGTTGTCACCCTATCATTCTTGCTCAGGCACTTCCTGTTATAAGGTGACAACACTCTCACCCTGTCTCCCAATTGTGCTCTTGTGTTGTCACCCTGTCATTCTTCTTCAGGCACTTCCTGTTATAGGGTGACAACGCTCTCTCCCTGTCTCCCAATTGTGCTCTTGCGTTGTCACCCTGTCATCTTTATTCAAGCACTTCCTGTTATAGGGTGACAACGCTCTCTCCCTATCTCCCAATTGTGCTCTTGTGTTGTCACCCTATCATTCTTTCTCAGGCACTTCCTGTTATAAGGTGACAACACTCTCACCCTGTCTCCCAATTGTGCTCTTGTGTTGTCACCCTGTCATTCTTCTTCAGGCACTTCCTGTTATAGGGTGACAATGCTCTCTTCCTGTCTCCCAGTTGTGCTCCTACATTGTCACCCTGTCATTCTTCTTCCGGCACTTTCTGTTATGGGGTGACAACGCTCTCTCCCTGTCTCCCAATTGTGCTCTTGCGTTGTCACCCCTGTCATCTTTATTCAAGCACTTCCTGTTATAGGGTGACAACGCTCTCTCCCCGTCTCCCAATTGTGCTCTTGTGTTGTCACCCTATCATTCTTTCTCAGGCACTTCCTGTTATAAGGTGACAACACTCTCACCCTGTCTCCCAATTGTGCTCTTGTGTTGTCACCCTGTCATTCTTCTTCAGGCACTTCCTGTTATAGGGTGACAATGCTCTCTTCCTGTCTCCCAGTTGTGCTCCTACATTGTCACCCCTGTCATTCTTCTTCAGGCACTTTCTGTTATGAGGTGACAACGCTCTCTCCCTGTCTCCCAATTGTGCTCTTGTGTTGTCACCCCTGTCATCCTTATTCAAGCACTTCCTGTTATAGGGTGACAACGCTCTCTCCCTGTCTCCCAATTGTGCTCTTGTGTTGTCACCCTGTCATCCTTATTCAAGCACTTCCTGTTATAGGGTGACAACCCTCTCTCCCTGTCTCCCAATTATGCTCCTGCGTTGCCACCCTGTCATTCTTGCTCAGGCACTTTCTGTTATAGGGTGACAACGCTCTGTTCTTGTCTCTACAGATACATTTTTAAAGTACATTTTTGGTGCTTATTCACATGTAAGGTTATAATTACATCCATGGCGGATCAGTTTTCCTGTTATAGGGTGACCACGCTCTGCCCCTGTCTCCCAATTGTGCTCCTACAATGTCACCCTGTCATCCTTATTCAGGCACTTCCTGTTATAGGGTGACAACGCTCTGCCCCTGTCTCCCAATTGTGCTCCTGCGTTGCCACCCTGTCATCCTTATTCAGGCACTTCCTGTTATAGGGTGACAACGCTCTGCCCCTGTCTCCCAATTGTGCTCCTGCGTTGCCACCCTGTCATTCTTCTTAAGGCACTTCCAGTTATGCGGTGACCACGCTGTGTCCCTGTCTTACAATACTGGTCCTGGGTTGTCACCCTGTCATCCTTGTTCAGACACTTCCTGTTATAGGGTGACAACGCTCTGTTCTTGTCTTACAATTGTGCTCCTGGGTTGTCACACCCACTCCTAATAGAGGCTACAAGTGGCGGTTTCAGCACACATCAAGCAGATATGATCCACTGTTGTCACCATCAGGAAACCGGCCCTGAGAAATCCGGCCCTGAGAAATGCCATACAGTCCATGGGGACAGGAAGTGGCTGCAAAGAGGCGACAGGAGAGCAGCAGCACTGAGATGTAACAAAAAAAATTTAAAAATATTTTTTTTCTATTTAAAAAATTGCCCCTTGTTTATGACCTGCAGCGCGCGGAGCGAACTAAACGTCGTCCAGTTTAGGGTTAAAGCTGCGCTATATTTGTCTCGCCCTATTTTCTGCTGGCAGGGGGCTGGGTTTTGAACCTAAAAAAGTGCAGCTCCTATTTATAGAAGGTGAGGGGTCACGGGGGTATCGAGTCACATCCTCCATGCAGTCACCAGAGCGGGAGAACCCGACACCGGCGGCTTCTCCGCATTCCCAGCGCCGCACACAAGGGGCGATTATTCCAGAGCCAGACAAAGGCAGCGCAGAGCCTCTTCCGATACACCGGCCGCGGTGTCACTACCCCGGGAACGGGCGGATCGGGTGTCCCGAAGCTGGGATGGCAGGAGCGGTGCCACCTGGGCACAGCGCCCGCCGCCGAGACGCCGTGTACCGCGCTCCTCGCCGAGACGGACAGATCGTCTCATGACTTGTATTTCACAGCCAGTACAGAGCGTCCGCTCCTCGCCCCGGAGACATCATATATAGAGGGGTCACCGGATCCCGATCTAATTATATTAATTCTGTAGAATTGTTACATTGTATCTCTTGTTACAAAGACGTATATAGGAGCGCGCACAGGTGCACTCAGCTGCCTCCTTGATTGAAAGAACTGAAATCCAATGAATAAAAAGGGGCGGGGACAGGCAGGCTGGGGGGGCAAGCATGCTGAGTAATGTGTCAGCGTGACCCAACCAGGTATTTATTACCTCCTACAGAGGTCGCAGGACTCCCCCTGACAAAGCCACTTTCTGCTTTTCTCTCCAGAAATGACAGCACCATCTTTGTTCAGGCATCACGCAGGGTCACCATCTACTTCCCGGACTGAGATGCTGCCTCAGAGATGACACAATCATGTAAATCCTGGTGACTGTGCAAATGTCTGACACAGATCAGCCCCTTGCTGCAGTCTCTCACCTTGTAAGTTACAATGTTGCAGTCTGATCCCTGGGGGAAGAGACTTAGGAAATTCTTCTTCCTGTCTGCAGCAGACTGATGACATCATCTCATCCTAGGCAAAGTTACAATTAAGCAGTCTGATTACTGGGGGAGAGGAGACTGAGAAAATGCTTCCTCTTGCCTGCAGCAAATTGATGACATCATCTCAGCCTAGGTAAAGTTACAATGAAGCAGTCTGATCACTGGGGGGAGGGGAGACTGAGGAAAGGCTTCCTCTTGCCTGAAGCAGATTTATGACATCATCTCAGCCTAGGTAAAGTTACAATGAAGCAGTCTGATCACTGGGGGAGGGGAGACTGAGGAAAGGCTTCCTCTTGCCTGCAGGAGACTGATGACATCATCTCATCCTAGGCAAAATTACAATGCTACAGTCTGATCACTGGGGGAAAAACTGAGGAAATTGCTTCCTCCTGCCTGCGGGGGACTGATGACATCATCTCATCCTCGGCAAAATTACAATGAAGCAGTCTGATCACTAGGGGAGGGGAGACTGAGGAAATGCTTTCTACTGCCTGCAGGAGACTGATGACATCATCTCAGCCTAGGAAAAGTAACTGACTGGAGCTCAAAGACGTCTTTTTTAATGGTAAAAGGTGGAGCTTTCTGAGGAATGATCCCGTTGACATGACAGGGAGTTATTCATGAAGTCTCTGACAGGTCCTCTTTAATGTGAAGAATCTGTAATGTATTATAAACTCCCTTTCTGTATATAGGGGGCAGGATTTCCATCCTCTCATCTTATCTCTGATTGGCAGGCAGTGAATGGGAGTCATTAACTAGTCACTCATCTATGGTGGCAGCGAGTGGGAGGGGCGTGTCCTGCGCACACTGCTGTACGCATATCGGCTGCATAGACTGTGGCCAAGGCATGGAAAACCTGCACTGAGAAACATATGAAGCCTTCCTTTTGAAAATACAGGTTGCCTGGCTGACATGTTAATCCTCGACTTTCTGAATTAGTCAGCTGGAACAAGCATGCTGCCAGTGAAGTCAGAACACGTTATCTGCATGTTTGTTCCCAGTCTTGTAGTACTGCAGCCAGTCATTTAGCATTTTCAGAAAAGGACGGCAGTGGCAGGCAGTATATTTGTGTCTGGACAGGTTTCCTGCAATAGGCTGAAGAGTGTGAATAATGCATTGTACACTACAAGTCCCAGCATTTCCTGCAGGGTGCCCTATGACAGATCAGAGATTGATTGGCCGAATGTTCCATGGAGGAGGTACTCACAGGAAGAGGAGGATTCCGGTGTTCGCCATGGCGTATGCCAGGCCCAGGATGCCGCTCCCCATGATGGCGTTGCTGAGATTAAATACGGACATTCCGAAGGAGGACTTCCCCTCGAACTGCAGGAGGAGGAGATATTATTAGAATGGAGCTCCTCACCCCCTGACCATGTGACCCCCCCCCCAGAGCTCATCACCCCCTGACCATGTGACCCCCCCCAGAGCTCATCACCCCCTGACCATGTGACCCCCCCAGAGCTCATCACCCCCCTGACCATGTGACCCCCCCCCCCAGAGCTCATCACCCCCTGACCATGTGACCCCCTCCCAGAGCTCATCACCCCCTGACCATGTGACCCCCCAGAGCTCATCACCCCCTGACCATGTGACCCCCCAGAGCTCATCACCCCCTGACCATGTGACCCCCCAGAGCTCATCACCCCCTGACCATGTGACCCCCCTAGAGCTCATCACCCCTCTGACCATGTGACCCCTCCCCAGAGCTCATCACCCCCCCTGACCATGTGACCCCCCCAGAGCTCATCACCCCCTGACCATGTGAGCCCCCAGAGCTCCTCACCCCCTGACCATGTGACCCCCCAGAGCTCATCACCCCCCTGACCATGTGACCCCCCCCAGAGCTCATCACCCCCTGACCAAGTGACCCCCCCCCGAGCTCATTACCCCCTGACCATGTGACCCCCCCCAGAGCTCATTACCCCCTGACCATGTGACCCCCCCCCAGAGCTCATCACCCCCTGACCATGTGACCCCCCCAGAGCTCATCACCCCCTGACCATGTGACCCCCCCAGAGCTCATCACCCCCTGACCATGTGACCCCCCCAGAGCTTATCACCCCCTGACCATGTGACCCCCCCCCAGAGCTCATCACCCCCTGACCAAGTGACGCCCCCCGAGCTCATCACCCCCTGACCATGTGACCCCCCAGAGCTCATCACCCCCTGACCATGTGATCCCTCCAGAGCTCATCACGCCCTGACCATGTGAGCCCCCAGAGCTCATCACCCCCTGGCCATGTGACCCCCCCAGAGCTCATCACCCCCCTGACCATGTGACCCCCCCAGTGCTCATCACCCCCCTGACCATGTGACCCCCCCAGAGCTCCTCACCCCCTGAACATGTGACCCCCAGAGCCCCTCACCCCCTGACCATGTGACCCCACAGAGCTCCTCACCCCCTTACCATGTGACCCCCTCAGAGCTCCTCACCCCCATGACCATGTGACCCCCAGAGCTCCTCACCCCCTGACCATGTGACCCCCCAGAGCTCCTCACCCCCTGACCATGTGACCCCCTCAGAGCTCATCATGCTCCTGACCATGTGACCCCCAAGAGCTCCTCACCCCCTGACCATGTGACCCCCCCAAGAGCTCCTCACCCCCAGACCATGTGACCACCCAGAGCTCCTCACCCCCTGACCATGTGACCCCCCAGAGCTCCTCACCCCCTGACCATGTGACCCCCCAGAGCTCATCACGCCCTGACCATGGGACCCCCCAGAGCTCATCACCCCCCTGACCATGTGACCCCACCAAATAGAGCTCATTACCCCTTGACCATGTTTCCCCAATGGATGGGGCCTAACACCCTCTAACTGTGTGACCCCACCAGATGGCGCTAATCACCCCCTGACCATGGTCTCCCCAAACAGATCTCATCACCCCCTGACTATTTGACCTCACCAAGCAGAGTTCACTACCCCTTGACCATGCTACCCCGATGGATGGAGCCCATTACCCCCCAACCAGGCAGAGCTCATCACCCCCTGACTGTGTGACCCCACCAGACAATACTCACATCAGTAAATCGCGGCTTCTCCTTCCCGGAGACATGAGGCAGAAATTCTTCCAACTCCTGATTCTCCGCTCCGGTGTAACTGTGGGATCCAAATAAAAACAGATGTTAGTGCGGAGTCACCCCAGAAGGAGAGACAGGAGGGGGCAGCACAGAGTCAGGGAATGTAGTGGGGGGAAAGGTTATCCAGGAAGAAAGGTGAATTATAATCTCTTCTTCCTCTCTCAGCTCCAATATAGATGCAACTGTCCCAGATTTGCTGAGGAGACAGTCCTGCAACTTGTCCCTCTGTCCCACCGGTGATGTGTCCCGGCCCGTGTCCCGGAATCACAGCATCAACATTATTTTAGTTACTGTATCTAAAAAAGGCATTAATTGCAGGGCCTGGGGGCTGCGAGTGAGTGGTCCACACATATATTTAGAGGCGGGGTCTAGGTGGGACCAGCCCATAAAGTGTGCATGATGGGCAGTCCCTGCATATTCTTAAACTGGGTGTTATGGGTGGTACCCACATATTTAATGGCAGGCTCTGGGTGGGACCACCCTGTAAAGTGGGTGTGGTGGGTGGTACCCACATATTTAATGGCCGGCTGTGGGCGGGACCACCCTGTAAAGTGAGTGTGATGGGTGGTACCCACATATTTAATGGCAGGCTCTGGGCAGGACCACCCTGTAAAGTGGGTGTGATGGGTGGTACCCACATATTTAATGGCAGGCTCTGGGCGGGACCACCCTGTAGTGTGGGTGTGGTGGGTGGTACCCACATATTTAATGGCAGGCTCTGGGAGGGACCACCCTGTAAAGTGGGTGTGATGGGCAGTAACCGCATATTTAGAGGCAGGGTCTGAGCAGGACCAACCTGGAAAATGGGTGTGATGGGCAGTCCCCACTTATATAAAGGCAGGGTTTGGGCAGGACCAACTCTTAAAGTGTGTGCGATGGGCGCTACCTGAATATTTCGTGGCAGGTCTGGGCTGGACCAGCCCTTAAACCGGATGTGAAAGGTGGTCTCTGCATATTTAAAGGCAGGGTCTGAGCAGGACCAACCTGTAAAGTAGACACAATGGGCGGTTCCCACCTATATAAAGGCAGGGTCTGGGTGGGGCCAACTCTTAAAGTGGGTGTGATGGACAATACCCACATAATTAGAGGCAGGGTCTGAGCAGGACCAACCGGTAAAGTGGGAATAATGGGCAGTCACTGCATATTTAGAGGCAGGGTCTGGGCAGGACCAACTCTTAAAGTGGGTGTGATGGGTGGTTAGGGTTGCCACATGTCTGGGATTAACCCGGATAGCCCGGGATTCACCAGGACAGTCTTGGGTTTTGAATCCTGTGTCCAGGTTTCAGGTGGACTGAAACCTGGACACATTAGTCACACACAAATCTGTTGCCATCAAGGAGCTGCGGGCGGCTGTCTAGGGGCAGGTTCGACATCGCTGGGGGGGGGGGGGGGCAGGGAAATTATGTCAGCAAGGGCAATTTGGACACACCCACTGCTCAATGTGACACGCTGTGCGCACTGCATTACTACTCTCCTTGGGGCACCCAAAGGTGTCCCGGGTCACTAAAGTGTTCGGGTTTGGCTTGGAGAAAAGGTGGCAACCCTATGGGTGGTACACACATATTTGGAGGCAGAGCCTGGGTGAGACCACCTTGTAAAGTGGGTGTGATGGGCGGTCCCCACCTATATAAACGCAGAGTCTGGGTGGGACTAACTCTTGAAGTGGGTGTGATGGGCGGTCTCTGCATATTTAGTGGCAGGGTCTGAGCAGGACCACCCTGTAAAGTAGGTACGATGAGCGGCCCCCACCTATATAAAGGCAGAGTCTGGGCGGGACCAACTTTTAAAGTGGGTGTGATGGGCAGCATCTACATATTTAGAGGCAGGGTCTGGGCGGGACCAACTTTTAAAGTGGGTGTGATGGGCGGCATCCACATATTTAGAGGCAGGGTCTGGGCGGGACCAACTTTTAAAGTGGGTGTGATGGGCGGCATCCACATATTTAGAGGCAGGGTCTGGGCGGGACCAACTTTTAAAGTGGGTGTGATGGGCATCATCTACATATTTAGAGGCAGGGTCTGGGCGGGACCAACTTTTAAAGTAGGTGTGATGGGCGGCATCTACATATTTAGAGGCAGGGTCTGGACAGGACCACCCTGTAAAGTGGGTGTGATGGACAGTCACTGCATATTTAGAGGTTGGGTCTAGGTGGGACTAACCTACATGGTGACAGATGGTGGGCGGGGCTAACATCGGTCATGATCCAGGACCTCATTGTTGGTAAATATACTCGTAATAATTCTGAATGTCTTGTTGGTGAAGTGATGGAAGGGCAGAGGGGGCGCCATAGTTGGGTATCATTTGGCCGTTTAGGACTGGCTCTTACCATAAAAGGTACGTTCAACCACGTGTGTTTTTTCCGTGTTTCGTGGTGGCGCATTTCTGACAGCTCATTCATTTCAATGGGCTGCAAAAATGCACAGGAATGCGCAATAAAGTATGGCAGCCAACATTTTTAAAATCGTGCCGCACCAAGCACACGGTACCATGGGTTTTGGTGGATGCGAACGCACCCGCACTTGCTAGATGCGTGGGGGTTGCGTTAAGAAAGAATGGAACCTGTGCGTGTCTGTAGGGGGCGGCGCGGTTTCCATGCGGTGTGGTTACGCACACCTCCGCCCGCCTCAACCTTTCCGCCTGGATCCAAACCAACTCTACAGAACAACATGGCGGACTCCGCACCTACACATCATAGTGCGCAGTAGGCGGATCAGCGGCAGGCTTCCACCCAACAGGAAATGTGCCGCAAGCTGTGAGTCAATAAGCAATCCTCCAATCCCGTCAGTGGCGGTGCGTCCATAAAGGGCGCAGGAGCCCCGCCCCCTCTCTCCTGCACCTGTCTATCACCAATAGATAGATCCATGCATTGCATAAATCTATTGTCGCTGCTGCCGCCCCCTATTTAGGTGTCCGGCCCCTTGTCGGGCGCCGGGCACCTGAATTACAGCGGCGGGGGGTGTTTTTTGGAAGCGCCTGATAAGAGCCGTTGGCTCTAATAGGCTTCCAAATTGGTAATCAGCAGGCGCAATGCTGGGCGTTCGCTGTTTACTCAGTGTTGTGTTAGGGAAGCAAATAAATCGCTTTCCTAACACTGACCCGCCTCTGAGCCAATCAGGCTGCTCGGGTTTGGTTACCTGTCACCTGATTGGCTGAAGCTACAGGCGCTGTGATAGCAGATGACAGGAAGAGGACGGGAGAAGACATCGAGGACTCGGAGGGAGCGTGGAGGACAACGCCGTGACCCGAGACAGGTAAATGCCGGGCTGGGGGGGGGGGCACACTGGCAGCATTTGATGGGGCACAGTAGCGGCAGTTGATGGGCAAGTAGCGGCAATTGATGGGCACACTGGCAGCAATTGATGGGGCACAGTAGCGGTAGTTGATGGGGCACAGTAGCAGCAATTGATGGGGCACAGTAGCGCCAATTGATGGGCACAGTGGCAGAAATTGATGGGGCACAGTAGCGGCAGTTGATGGGCAAGTAGCAAAAATTGATGGGCACACTGGCAGCAATTGATGGGGCACAGTGGCAGCAATTGATGGGGCACAGTGGCAGATATTGATGGGGCACAGTGGCAGATATTGATGGGGCACAGTAGTGGTAATTGATGGACAAGTAGCTTCAATTTATGGGCACACTGGTAGCAATTGATGGGCCACAGTGGCAGCAATTGATGGGGCACAGTAGCGTCAATTGATGGGCACAGTGGCAGCAATTGATGGGGCACAGTAGCGGCAGTTGATGGGCAAGTAGCGAAAATCTATGGGCACAATGGCAGCAATTGATGGGGCACAGTAGCGCCAATTGATGGGCACAGTGGCAGCAATTGATGGGCACAGTGGCAGCAATTGATGGGCACAGTGGCAGCAATTGATGGGGCACAGTGGCAGCAATTGATGGGGCACACTGGCAGCAATTGATGGGCACAGTGGCAGCAATTGATGGGCACAGTGGCAGCAACTGATGGGCACAGTGGCAGCAATTGATGGGGCACAGTGGCAGCAATTGATGGGGCACACTGGCAGCAATTATTGGGCACAGTGGCAGCAATTGATGGGGCACAGTAGTGCCAATTGATGGGCACAGTGGCAGCAATTGATGGGGCACAGTAGCGCCAATTGATGGGGCACAGTGGCAGCAATTGATGAGGCACACTGACAGCAATTGATGGGCACACTGGCAACAATTAATGGGCACACTGGCAGCAATTGATGGGGCACACTGGCAGCAATTGATGGGGCACACTGGCAGCAATTGATGGGCACAGTAGTGGCAATTGATGGGCACAGTGGCAGCAATTGATGGGCACAGTGGCAGCAATTGATGGGTGCAGTGGCAGCAATTGATGGGTGCAGTAGCTGCGCTTGATGTCACAGTGGCGGCAATTGATGGGTACAGTGGCTGCGTCTGATGGGCACAGTGGCTGCGTTTGATGGGCACAGTGGCTGCAATTGATGTTTTTTTTTCTGTTTTTTTTTTCTGTTTTTTTGGGCCCCCCCAAAAATTTTGAGCACCAGCCGCCACTGAATGCCGTATCTCCCCGCTAGTCACCCGTCTCCGTACCTGGCGTCCGTGTTCTCGGCGCCCAGCGTCCCGTTGAGTTTCTCTCCAAGCTTCATGTCCACCATTTCTGTTGGTGCCGGGAAGTCCATGGTCAGGGTGCTGCAAAGAGACAAACACAAAACAGGACAGCGTGAACTCCCAATACTGTTTACAGAGACGGCGAGCGTGTGCGCAATCCGCGGCGTGTTTACTCCTCACCTCTGCACTCCGCCTGGCTGCTTTCTGCTCCCTGAAAACAAACAAGATAAGTAGAGCAAACGGCAGCGGGAGGGGCCAGGCGGGAGAGAAGCTGGACCTACCGCCGGCACCACGTGTGACCACGCCGGCGCCCACAGCCTACAGTCCAGACATGGGAACCATTGTCACCCCTCTGATACCCGATGTACAAAAATTTCCTCCAAATATGGTGATAAATCGCTCCCTCCGGCCTCCCCTTCAGTCTTACACAGTTGTAGCGGCTCCTCTCCTGGACTGAAACGGCTTCCTCTGATTTCCCCGCACACTGTGAGCTTCTCAACATTAGAAGCTACAGCAAGTCAGATAAGAGCCCCGCCCCATTTCCTGGCTGGAGGATGTCCGACATCATCTTAGCCCTTTCCTCCCCAGCCTCACTGTCCCTGGCTCCGCCCCTTCCAATAAATGGATTTCAGCTGCCCCTTTCCCTCTGCCCTCTATAGGCATGTGCCTGCTGTGTCCGATTGTACTTCCAGCCCTGCCCAGCAGCCCCCGTGCCGTGTGTGACCCAGTATGTTACATTCCTCCCGCCAGCAGACACAGCAAAAATGTCCTATAAAGTGGTTTTACACGCGGGGTGAATCGGTTTATTGCCGGTGTGAGAATTGTAAATCACGACAATGGAAACCTTGTAACAAATGTGCTGAGTGCATGGAACATACAGAGATCATACGTGTGCCCAGAGGTCAGGGGGAAGGGGGAATAGATCTGGACAGACTGTGGCTGGTGGGACCTATGAGGGGGTTCTCTTAATAAATACAACAAACGCACAGCGTGCAGATAGCGACTGGCCAATGAGGAGGCCGTATCATCAAATTCTGCAAACGATTTGTTGAAAAGTATTTGAGATCAAAAGCTGGTGGACAGTGACGAGCATACCTGAAAACAAAACTAGAACTCCGCACAGGGATGGTGGGAACCCCTTATAATGGGCACAGCGGGTGTACAGACCTGGGAACTCACCACAGGGATGGTGGGAACCCCTCATAATGGGCACAGCGGGTGTACAGACCCGGGAACTCAGCACAGGGATGGTGGGAACCCCTCATAATGGGCACAGCGGGTGTACAGACCCGGGAACTCGGCACAGGGATGGTGGGAACCCCTCATATTGGGCACAGCGGGTGTACAGACCCGGGAACTCAGCACAGGGATGGTGAGAACCCCACATAATGGGCACAGCAGGTGTACAGACCCGGGAACTCGGCACAGGGATGGTGGGAACCCCTCATAATGGGCACAGCAGGTGTACAGACCCGGGAACTCAGCACAGGGATGGTGGGAACCCCTCATAATGGGCACAGCAGGTGTACAGACCCGAGAACTCAGCACAGGGATGGTGGGAACCCCTCATAATGGGCACATCAGATGTACAGACCCGGGAACTCGGCACAGGGATGGTGGGAACCCCTCATAATGGGCACAGCGGGTGTACAGACCCGGGAACTTGGCACAGGGATGGTGGGAACCCCTCATAATGGGCACAGCGGGTGTACAGACCCGGGAAGTCAGCCCAGGGATGGTGGGAACCCCTCATAATGGGCACAGCAGGTGTACAGACCCGGGAACTCAGCACAGGGATGTTGGGAACCCCTCATAATGGGCACAGCAGGTGTACAGACCCGGGAACTCAGCACAGGGATGGTGGGAACCCCTCATAATGGGCACAGCGGGTGTACAGACCCCGGAACTCAGCACAGGGATGGAGGGAACCCCTCATAATGGGCACAGCGGGTGTACAGACCCGGGAACTCAGCACAGGGATGGTGGGAACCCCTCATAATGGGCACAGCTGGTGTACAGACCCAGGAACTCAGCACAGGGATGGAGGGAACCCCTCATAATGGGCACAGCAGGTGTACAGACCGGGGAACTCAGCACAGGGATGTTGGGAACCCCTCATAATGGGCACAGCTGGTGTACAGACCCAGGAACTCAGCACAGGGATGGTGGGAACCCCTCATAATGGGCACAGCGGGTGTACAGACCCCGGAACTCAGCACAGGGATGGAGGGAACCCCTCATAATGGGCACAGCGGGTGTACAGACCCCGGAACTCAGCACAGGGATGGAGGGAACCCCTCATAATGGGCACAGCGGGTGTACAGACCCGGGAACTCAGCACAGGGATGGAGGGAACCCCTCATAATGGGCACAGCAGGTGTACAGACCGGGGAACTCAGCACAGGGATGGTGGGAACCCCTCATAATGGGCACAGCGGGTGTGCAGACCTGGGAACTCAGCACAGGGATGGTGGGAACCCCTCATAATGGATTTCCCAACATGGCAGCTCAATGAAGGGGGTGGAGGGGAAGTAGTACATTAAAAGCTTCCAGAACACTAATTGTTCCATGAAGGTCACACTAATTACCTAAGTGACCCCCCACAATCCTGCAGGTGATTAAGGGGCAAAAATAAGCCTTGATCTCTGACCTCCTTCCTTCGCTGTGGGATTTTCTGATCGTTGACCCTCTGTCTCCCCTCCCCCAGCCACAGACTCATCCAGAGACTTTCGGCTCCAATACAAGCAGCAACTTGCCTTTCAGAAATTCACCAATAAGATTTCCCATGGAGATCACTTTGGTATAAGTAAAGTAGGAATGTACTGGATTCATCCTACAGGGTGCGCACCAATCTTCCGGGGGGGTAGGTGGTGCGCACCAATCTCCCGGGGTGGGGGGGTAGGCGCACACGTGGTGTTGTTGTGGTAACACTATCACCAGAAGCGTCTCTGGTTTCCCGGTGTCAGGTGGATTTGGCACAATGACGCTCCCAGCTCGCCCCCCCCCCCCCTCCATATTCCATTCACAGTCTACGTCAGCACAAGACACTTAAAGGGGCACTCCACAGGTCATTTCTGACCTCAGAGACTGACAGAGGAGACGAGTCTCATAGCATTTACCTGAGCCTGGAAACGATCAGCTAAAGGGTCAAGTCGTAAAGTCAAAGTGAGCATACAATGTTATAGACACGTTCTGTCATGTGACCACACCTCTCTTCTTCCTGACAGTGGTGGGAGGGGTTACAGTACACTGTGCAGACACACAGCATGCCTGTATTCCATAGCATGTTCAGCCCGAGACAAGAGGCAGACTGTGATTGGCAGGGGGTGTGTTCAAGAGGTAGGCTGTGATTGGGAGGGGGTGTATTTAAGAAGGAGGCTGTGATTAGAAGGAGATGTGTGTCAGAGTCGGGCTGTGATTGGGAAAGGGGTGTGTTCAAGAGGTAGGCTGTGATTGGGAGGGGGTGTGTTTAAGAAGGAGACTGTGATTGGAAAGGGGTGTGTTCAAGAGGCAGGCTGTGATTGGGAAGGGGTGTGTTCAAGAGGCAGGCTGTGATCGGGAAGGGGTGTGTTCAAGAGGGAGGCTGTGATTGGGAAGGGGTGTGTTTAAGAGGCAGGCTGTGATTGGAAAGGGGTGTGTTCAAGAGGCAGGCTGTGATTGGAAAGGGGTGTGTTCAAGAGGCAGGCTGTGATTGGGAAGGGGTGTGTTCAAGAGGCAGGCTGTGATTGGAAAGGGGTGTGTTCAAGAGGCAGGCTGTGATTGGAAAGGGGTGTGTTCAAGAGGCAGGCTGTGATTGGAAAGGGGTGTGTTCAAGAGGCAGGCTGTGATTGGGAAGGGGTGTGTTCAAGAGGGAGGCTGTGATTGGGAAGGGGTGTGTTCAAGAGGCAGGATGTGATTGGAAAGGGGTGTGTTCAAGAGGCAGGCTGTGATTGGGAAGAGGTGTGTTCAAGAGGCAGGCTGTGATCGGGAAGGGGTGTGTTCGAGAGGCAGGCTGTGATTGGGAAGGGGTGTGTTCAAGAGGCAGGCTGTGATTGGGAAGGGGTGTGTTCAAGAGGCAGGCTGTGATTGGAAAGGGGTGTGTTCGAGAGGCAGGCTGTGATTGGAAAGGGGTGTGTTCAAGAAGCAGGCTGTGATTGGAAAGGGGTGTGTTCAAGAAGCAGGCTGTGATTGGGAAGAGGCGTGTGCCTGAGGCAGGCTGTGATTGGGAAGGGGCTTGTTCAAGAGGTAGGCTGTGATTGGGAAGGGGTGTGTTCAAGAAGCAGGCTGTGATTGGGAATAGATGTGTTCAAGAGGCAGGCTGTGATCGGGAAGGGGTGTGTTCAAGAGGCAGGCTGTGATTGGAAAGGGGTGTGTTCAAGAGGCAGGCTGTGATTGGGAAGGGGTGTGTTCGAGAGGCAGGCTGTGATTGGGAAGAGGTGTGTGCCTGAGGCAGGCTGTGATTGGGAAGGGGTGTGTTCAAGAGGTAGGCTGTGATTGGGAAGGGGTGTGTTCAAGAGGCAGGCTGTGATTGGAAAGGGGTGTGTTCAAGAACAAGGCTGTGATTGGGAAGGGGTGTGTTCAAGAGGCAGGCTGTGATTGGAAAGGGATGTGTTCAAGAGGCAGGCTGTGATCGGGAAGGGGTGTGTTCAAGAGGCAGGCTGTGATCGGAAAGGGGTGTGTTCAAGAAGCAGGCTGTGATCGGAAAGGGGTGTGTTCAAGAGGCAGGCTGTGATCGGAAAGGGGTGTGTTCAAGAAGCAGGCTGTGATTGGAAAGGGATGTGTTCAAGAGGCAGGC
Source organism: Rana muscosa (assembly GCA_029206835.1). Classification (NCBI taxonomy): domain Eukaryota; kingdom Metazoa; phylum Chordata; class Amphibia; order Anura; family Ranidae; genus Rana; species Rana muscosa. The sequence goes on from CM055120.1 coordinate 291,655,512, forward strand.
TGTGATTGGAAGGGGGTGTGTGTCAGAGGCAGGCTGTGATTGGGAAGGGGTGTGTTCAAGAAGCAGGCTGTGATTGGAAAGGGATGTGTTCAAGAGGCAGGCTGTGATCGGGAAGGGGTGTGTTCAAGAGGCAGGCTGTGATTGGAAAGGGGTGTGTTCAAGAGGCAGGCTGTGATTGGGAAGGGGTGTGTTCAAGAGGCAGGCTGTGATTGGGAAGGGGTGTGTTCAAGAGGCAGGCTGTGATTGGGAAGGGGTGTGTTCAAGAAGCAGGCTGTGATTGGAAAGGGGTGTGTTCAAGAGGCAGGCTGTGATTGGGAAGGGGTGTGTTCAAGAGGCAGGCTGTGATTGGGAAGGGGTGTGTTCAAGAGGCAGGCTGTGATTGGGAAGGGGTGTGTTCAAGAGGCAGGCTGTGATCGGAAAGGGGTGTGTTCAAGAAGCAGGCTGTGATTGGAAAGGGATGTGTTCAAGAGGCAGGCTGTGATTGGAAGGGGGTGTGTTCAAGAGGCAGGCTGTGATTGGGAAGGGGTGTGTTCAAGAAGCAGGCTGTGATTGGAAAGGGGTGTGTTCAAGAGGCAGGCTGTGATTGGGAAGGGGTGTGTTCGAGAGGCAGGCTGTGATTGGGAAGAGGTGTGTGCCTGAGGCAGGCTGTGATTGGGAAGGGGTGTGTTCAAGAGGTAGGCTGTGATTGGGAAGGGGTGTGTTCAAGAGGCAGGCTGTGATTGGAAAGGGGTGTGTTCAAGAACAAGGCTGTGATTGGGAAGGGGTGTGTTCAAGAGGCAGGCTGTGATTGGAAAGGGATGTGTTCAAGAGGCAGGCTGTGATCGGGAAGGGGTGTGTTCAAGAGGCAGGCTGTGATCGGAAAGGGGTGTGTTCAAGAAGCAGGCTGTGATCGGAAAGGGGTGTGTTCAAGAGGCAGGCTGTGATCGGAAAGGGGTGTGTTCAAGAAGCAGGCTGTGATTGGAAAGGGATGTGTTCAAGAGGCAGGCTGTGATTGGAAGGGGGTGTGTGTCAGAGGCAGGCTGTGATTGGGAAGGGGTGTGTTCAAGAAGCAGGCTGTGATTGGAAAGGGATGTGTTCAAGAGGCAGGCTGTGATCGGGAAGGGGTGTGTTCAAGAGGCAGGCTGTGATTGGAAAGGGGTGTGTTCAAGAGGCAGGCTGTGATTGGGAAGGGGTGTGTTCAAGAGGCAGGCTGTGATTGGGAAGGGGTGTGTTCAAGAGGCAGGCTGTGATTGGGAAGGGGTGTGTTCAAGAAGCAGGCTGTGATTGGAAAGGGGTGTGTTCAAGAGGCAGGCTGTGAATGGGAAGGGGTGTGTTCAAGAGGCAGGCTGTGATTGGGAAGGGGTGTGTTCAAGAGGCAGGCTGTGATTGGGAAGGGGTGTGTTCAAGAGGCAGGCTGTGATCGGAAAGGGGTGTGTTCAAGAAGCAGGATGTGATTGGAAAGGGATGTGTTCAAGAGGCAGGCTGTGATTGGAAGGGGGTGTGTGTCAGAGGCAGGCTGTGATTGGGAAGGGGTGTGTTCAAGAAGCAGGCTGTGATTGGAAAGGGATGTGTTCAAGAGGCAGGCTGTGATCGGGAAGGGGTGTGTTCAAGAGGCAGGCTGTGATTGGAAAGGGGTGTGTTCAAGAGGCAGGCTGTGATTGGGAAGGGGTGTGTTCAAGAGGCAGGCTGTGATTGGGATGGGGTGTGTTCAAGAGGCAGGCTGTGATTGGGAAGGGGTGTGTTCAAGAAGCAGGCTGTGATTGGAAAGGGGTGTGTTCAAGAGGCAGGCTGTGATTGGGAAGGGGTGTGTTCAAGAGGCAGGCTGTGATTGGGAAGGGGTGTGTTCAAGAGGCAGGCTGTGATTGGGAAGGGGTGTGTTCAAGAGGCAGGCTGTGATTGGGAAGGGGTGTGTTCAAGAAGCAGGCTCTGATTGGGAAGGGGTGTGTTCAAGAAGCAGGCTGTGATTGGAAAGGGGTGTGTTCGAGAGGCAGGCTGTGATTGGGAAGAGGCGTGTGCCTGAGGCAGGCTGTGGTTGGTTGGGGGGCGTGTTGGCTGAACAAACTACCCAATCCAGGCATTCTGTGTGTCTGCACAGTGTCCTGTATCTCTGAATGGCCAGCCAAAGAATGAAAACTGACCACACTAACACAGATCAGCTTCTCTGCTTTGTGTGGTCAGTTTAGAACAAAGAAGAAAGATGACTGGCAGGATTAACCAGGAACTTCAGATGGAAGGAGTACATGACAATGAGACTATGATCTTATACTATGAGACTATTCTTATTTTCCAAAAATACTCCATACACATCCTACTACTTAATGGTCCTGTAATCTATTTTTCCAAGAAGTTATTTCTTACTGTGTTTTATGCCTCCTTGTAATGTCCTCTATGAGCTCCCCAACCTCTCCTTTTATTCCCACTTCCCTTTGTTTGGAATGAGCAGTGTGAGCTAGCTAGGATCTATAACACTCCATATACACTACAAATCCCAGAGTCCTCCTCAGGAGTGACCAAGAGAGGCTGGCTACCATTCCTATATACAGCGGGACAGTGGGGAACCCATTACCAGGAAGTCAGATCACAGGAGGAAAAAAAAAGGGAGTTTGGAGATTTGGAGGAAGCAAAGAGCACTAGACGGAACTTTTCTGAGTTAAAAATAAATACTTCAATAGAATGTTTTCTTTTTCAACCAGTATTTCGTGTCGGTTTAATAGAGCTTTAAGAAAGAAAAAAAAAAACAGGTCGAGAATCTTTGTAAATTTGTAAAATCTACAAAATATCTTTTTACCCTCTTTATATATTTTTATATACCGGTATTTATATTTAATTTACAGTGTATTATATATTTGATATTATTAAATTTACAGTATATTATTTATTTATACAAAATATTTTTGACCCTCTTCATATATTTTTTTATATATTTATATACACAACATACTATATATTTATATTTACATTATAATATATATTTGATGTATTTATTTTTACAGTATAATATATATTTCGAAAAAATATTTTTGACCCTCTTTATATTTGCATATATTTATATTTACAGTATAATATATATATATATATATATATATATATATATATATATATATTTATAATGTTATATATATATTTTTATATATATTTGTATTTACAGCGTACTATATATTTACAATATAATATACTGTATATTTGGTGTATATACTTTTACAGTATATTATATATTACAAATTTTTTTTGACCCTCTTTATATATATATATATATATATATATATATATATATATATATATATATATATATTTATTTACATTGTATTGTATATATTTATAGATGTTATTAATTTACATTATATTTTATATATTCATCTCTACAGTATAATATATATTTATACAAAATATTTTTGGCCCTCTCTATATATTTTTATATATTTATATTTACAGTATACTATATATTTGATGTATTTATTTTTACAGTTAATAATATATTTATACAAAATATTTTTGACCTTCTTTATATATTTTTATATATTTATATTTACATTGTATTATATATATTTATAGATGTTATTAATTTATATTATATTATATGTTTTATATATTCATCTTTACAGTATAATATATATTTATACAAAATATTTTTGACCTTCTTTATATATTTTTATATATTTATATTTACATTGTATTATATATATTTATAGATGTTATTAATTTTATATTATATTATATATTTCAAATATTCATCTTTACAGTATAATATATATTTATACAAAATATTTGTGGCCCTCTCTATATAATTTTATATATTTATATTTACAGTATACTATATATTTGATGTATTTATTTTTACAGTAAATGATATATTTATACAAAATATTTTTGACCTTCTTTATATATTTTTATTCACAATATATTATATGATTATATCATATTATATATTTATTTTTACAGTATAATCCAAAGGAGAGCGGCACTCGCAAGTCTTGAAAGGAGAACGCACAGTGAGGGTATAAATATATAAAAAGAGAAAAATCTGATCTAAGATAAAACTCTGTTAATGCCGAAGCCTATTTCTGACATTTGTTGCTTACAAGTTAAAATCCGTATTTTTTGCTAGAAAATGACTTAGACCCCCCAAACATTATATATATATTTTTTGCAGAGACCCTAGAGAATAAAATGGTGATCATTGCAATATTTTATGTTACACTGTATTTGCACAGCGGCCTTTTAAAAGCAATTTTTTGGGGAAAAAATACACTTTCATGAATTAAAAAGAAAATAAACAGTAAAGTTAGCCCAATTTTTTTATACAATGTAAAAGATGATGTTACGCCGAGTAAATAGATACCTAACATGTCATGCTTTGAAATTGCGCACACTCGTAGAATGGTGACAAACTACGGTACCTAAAAATCGCCATAGGCGACGCTTTAAAAAAGCGAGCTCGTGTGGCGCTTTATAAAAATTTTTATTTTCTTCTTTTTTTTTTTTTGTTACATTGTCACTTTAAATATAAAAAAAAGACCCCTTTCACACTGAGGCACTTTTCAGGCGCTACAGCGCTAAAAATAGCGCCTGCAAAGCACCCTGAAAGAGCCGCTTAATTCAGCGGTGCACTGGCAGGACGCAAAAAAAGTCCTGCTGGCAGCATCTTTGGAGCGGTGAGAGGAGCGGTGTTGTATACCGCGCTCCTCCACCACTCCTGCCCATTGAAATGAATGGGCAGCGCGGCTGAACCGCCGGCAAATCGCCTCTGCAGTGGCGCTTTGCGGGTGGTTCTAAGCCTTTTTTTCGGTCGATAGCGGGGGGGTTAAATGCGCCCTGCTAGCGACCGAACACCTCCGCAAATACGACGGTAAAGCGCCGCTAAAAATAGCGGCACTTTACCGCCGACGTCCCAATGTGAAAGGGGCCTTATTGCTGTCACAAGGAATGTAAACATCCCCTGTGACCGTAATAGGTGGTGACAGGTACTCTTTATGGAGGGATCGGGGGGTCTGAAAGACCCCAAACCCCCTCCTTTGCACTTCAAAGTTTTCAGATCGCCAAAAAACAGCGATTCTGAATATTGTAATTATTTATTTATTTTAATCGGCGCCATTGGCAGCCGAGTAAACCGGAAGTGACGTTGCTTCCATGTTTTTACATAGGAGACTGGAACAAAGCCGGAAACTGCTTCCTTCCAGTCTCACTCTTGCCGGCGGTAGTGCCGGATCATGGATTGGGTCTCCCGGTGGGACGGGAGGCCCAGGAAGAGGGGCGGAAGGTGGCGGGAGAGGCACATCCCCTCCCGCTCCTTTTTAGGATAACAGCCGAGTAAACCGGAAGTGACTTCGCTTCTGTGTTTTTACATAGGAGACTGGAACAAAGCCGGAAACAGCGTCCTTCCAGGCTCACTCTTGCCGGCGGTAGTGCCGGATCGTGGATCGGGTCTCCCGGTGGGACGGGAGGCCCAGGGAGAGAGGCGGAAGGCAGCGGGGGGGCACATCCCCTCCCGCTCCTTTTTAGGATAACAGACGAGTAAACCGGAAGTGACGTCGCTTCTGTGTTTTTACATAGGAGACTGGAACAAAGCCGGAAACGGCTTCCTTCCAATCTCACTCTTGCCGGCAGTAGTTCCGGATCGTGGATCGGGTCTCCCGGTGGGACGGGAGGCCCAGGAAGAGGGGCGGAAGGCGGCGGGAGGGGGGGCACATCCCCTCCCGCTCCTTTTTAGGATAACAGCCGAGGAAACCGGAAGTGACGTCGCTTCTGTGTTTTTACATAGGAGACTGGAACAAAGCAGGAAACGGCTTCCTTCCAGGCTCACTCTTGCCGGCGGTAGTGCCGAATTGTGGATCGGGTCTCCCGGTGGGACGGGAGGCCCAGGAAGAGGGGCGGAAGGCGGCGGGGGGGCACATCCCCTCCCGCTCATTTTTAGGATAACAGCCGAGTAAACCGGAAGTGACGTCGCTTCTGTGTTTTTATATAGGAGACTGGAACAAAGCCGGAAACGACATCTTTCCAGGCTCACTCTTGCCGGCGGTAGTGCCGGATCGTGGATCGGGTCTCCCGGTGGGACGGGAGGCCCAGGAAGAGAGGCGGAAGGCGGCAGGGGGGGCACACCCCCTCCCGCTCCTTTTTAGGATAACAGCTGAGCGGCTTTTAGCCACATCAGTTGTTATCCCTAAAGAGCCGATCGCTCGCTCTAAAAAACGGTACCGGGGTGATGCCTGCAGCTGCATATCATCCCGGTATAACCCCTCCAAGCCGAGGCCACATATGTGCGAACGGTCGGTGCTAAGGGTAAAAAGAGGACTTGTGTGTTCCCCAACATTCCTAGCAAGCCCATTATTGGGGGGTCAGGCAGTGTAATGGTCAATCGTCTTCTCGATACATCTGCGCAGGCTCTTGAAGAGTCCATCATATAGGAATGAAGGAGGTCTATGGAAGGCCGTGCAGGCTTGTGTATGCAATGCTTATTCTGATACATTGTTGCTGATGTCACATCTCTGAGATTGGCGCAATCTGGGGGGGGGGTTGGGCCATTTCTGCGTCCCACGTTGTCTTCTTTTCGTCGTGTTTTGTTTCCATGGAGCGGAATGGGAACATTTTTCAGCGGGATTTACTAACAGAGGAATTCCAGATTCCAGATAAGGTGATGAGCGCAGCCAATCAGAGTTCTTCCTCCAGTGATCTGATCAATCTGATTGGTTGCTGCCAATCCTCCTGTATCTTTGTTTTTTAAAGAGATTAGCTCTCACAGAAGTTCTGGAAGTTTTGGCGGCGTGGGAGGCCCAGCTGTTGCGGAGTGGCGATTCTCACCAGGATCGACCTTCACTGCCTGACACCCTCTATTCCGCCCCCCTGACCACCTGGAACCAATTAGAGAGCAGAACAGTTCTGAATGTATTCATGAATGGTGCCCCCTCCCCCATCTCTCTCTCTCTCCCATATTAGTGCCCATTTCTAGGGTCTCTCTTCTACCCTCTCTATCAATGTTACAGAGACACAGATACACCACATACCCTGTACCTGTGCCAGATGGGGCAAAGAGGTGAGAACAGGCTTATACAGTGCCTTGAAAAAGTATTCATACCCCTTGAAATTTTCTACATCTTGTCATGTTACAACCAAAAACGTAAATGTATTTTTATTGGGATTTTATGTGATAGACCAACACAAAGTGGCCCATAATAGAAGGAAAATGATAAATGGTTTTCAACATTTATTACAAATAAATCTGTAAAAAGTGTGTGGGGTCATTTGTATTCAGCCCCCTTTACTCTGATACCCCTAACTAAAATCTAGTGGAACCAATTGCCTTCAGAAGTCACCTTATTAGTAAATAGAGTCCACCTGTGTGCCATTTAATCTCAGTATAAATACAGCTGTTCTGTGAAGCCCTCAGAGGTTTGTTAGAGAACCTTAGTGAACAAACAGCATCATGAAGGCCAAGGATCACACCAGACAGGTCAGGGATAAAGTTGTGGAGAAGTATAAAGCAGGGTTAGGTTATAATAAAATCTCCCAAGCTTTGATCATCTCACGGAGCTCTGTTCAATCCATCATCGGAAAATGGAAAGAGTATGGCACAACTGCAAACCTAACAAGACATGGCCGTCCACCTAAACTGACCGGGCCGGGCAAGGAGAGCATTCATCAGAGAAGCAGCCAAGAGGCCCATGGTAACTCTGGAGGAGCTGCAGAGATCCACAGCTCAGGGGGGAGAATCTGTCCACAGGACAACTATTAGTCGTGCTTCTCCACAAATCTGCCCTTTATGGAAGAGTGACAAGAAGAAAGACATTGGAGAAAGAAAGTCATAAGAAGTCCGGTTTGTAGTTTGTGAGAAGCCATGTGGGGGACACAGCAAACATGTGGGGGACACAGCAATCATGTGGGGGACACAGCAACCATGTGGGGGACACAGCAAGCATGTGGGAGAAGGTGCTCTGGTCAGATAAGACCAAACTTGAATTTTTTGGCCTAAAAGTAAAACGCTATGTGTGGCGGAAAACTAACACTGCACATCACCCTGAACACACCATCCCCACCGTGAAACATGGTGGTGGCAGTATCATGTGGTGGGGATGCTTTTCTTCAGCAGGGGCAGGGAAGCTGGTGAGAGTTGATGGGAAGATGGATGGAGCCAAACACAGGACAATCTTAGAAGAAACCCCGTTATGCCGCGTACACACGATTGCTAATTCCGTAAATTTTGCTGTCGGAATTTCCGCCAAGAAAAGATTGAGAGCAGGTTCTCTATTTTCCGACAGAAATTCCGATCGTGTGTACGGGGCATTAGAGTCTTCAAAAGACTTGAGACTGGGGGGGAGGTTCACCTTCCAGCAGGACAACGACCCGAAACATACAGCCAGAGCTACAATGGAATGGTTTAGATCAGGGGTATCCAACCGCTGGCCCGCAGGCCACATGTGGCCCGCGGCGCCCTCTGATGTGGCCCGCGTCTTGCTCTCAGATGGCGGGTCGGCAAGCCCAGATCGCGGGTTTCAGACCTGCTATCTCCGAGCATCAGCGCAAAGAACGAAGCCGCCACTAGAGGAAGCATAGCCGATGCTTCCTGTAAAGCACCGGCTCCTTCACAGGTGGAGTGATACCAAATGTACTCCGCCTGTGACAGGAAGCTGCTCTCTACTGCAGCTGCATGCTTCTGTCACACTAATGCACGGGAAAAGATCCTGTGATCTAGGACAGCAGCCAGCAGTGCCAGTACCAGCTAGCAGTATCAGTACCAGCCACCAGTACCAGTCACCAGTACCAGCCATCAGTACCAGTCACCAGTACCAGCCATCAGTACCAGTCAGCAGTACCAGTCAGCAGTACCAGTACCCACCAGTAGTACCAGTACCCACTAGCATTACCAGACAGCAGTACCCGCCAGCAGTACCAGTACCAGCCAGCAGTACCAGTACCAGCCAGCAGTACCAGTACCAGTACCCGCCATCAGTAGCAGTACCAGCCAGCAGTACCAGCCAGCGGTACCTGCCAGCAGTATCAGCAGGCAGTACCCAACAACAGTACCTGCCAGCAGTAACAGCACCTGTCAGCAGTACCCACCAGCAGTGCCAGACAGCAGTACCCGCCAGCAGTGCTAGTACCCGCCATCAGTACCAGTACCAGCCAGCAACAGTACCAGCCAGCAGTACCCACCAGCAGTACCAGTACCAGCCAGCAGTACCAGTACCAGCCAGCAGTACCAGTACCCGCCATCAGTAACAGTACCCGCCAGCAGTACCAGCCAGCGGTACCTGCCAGCAGTAGCAGCAGGCAGTACCCAACAGCAGTACCTGCCAGCAGTACCAGCACCTGTCAGCAGTACCCAACAGCAGTACCAGCCCTGGAGGAGCAGCAGCAGCCACCAGCCATATCCAATTTGGGGACAGCAGCAACCAGCTGCAGGAATCCTGAGGAAGAAGTGAAGATCGAGGTCAGTTGAGATGCAGGTAAACCGCTGTGCATCAGTGTGAAAGCGGCCTTAGGCCCCTTTAACACGATCGGTCCGATCGGGTCTGCCTGTCTGTTTTTCAGGTGGACCCAATCGGACCCTCCATTCACCTCTATAGAGTGGCAGATATAAACAGACTCGTGTCCGTTTACACCCGCCTATCTGCAATCCGATCTGCTTAAAAAAACAGAAGGGGATCTGTCCCCTTCTGTCTGGGCAGATCGGGGGGCCCATAGATTAGAGCGGGCTGCATCTGTGTCTGCTCTACATATGCAGAGTGGACACAGACCTGCCATCTGCCCGCTCCGATCATTGTGGCCCGCGACCGGTTACCAAGTCGCTAAAGTGGCCCTCGCTCCTTAAAAGGTTGGGCACCCCTGGTTTAGATCAAAGCATATTCATGTGTTAGAATGGCCCAGTTACAGTCCAGACCTAAATCACATTGAGAATCTGTGGCAAGACTTGAAAATTGCTGATCACAGACGCTCTCCATCCAATCTGACAGAACTTGTCATATTTTACAAAGAAGAATGGGCAGAAATGTCCCTCTCTAGATGTGCAAAGCTGGTAGAGACATCCCCAAAAAGACTTGCAGCTGTAATTGCAGAGAAAGGGGGTTCTACAAAGTATTGACTCTGGGGGGCGCCATACAAATGCCCCCCCACACTTTTCACATATTTATTTGTAAAAAAATGTTGAAAACCATTTATAATTTTCCTTCCACTTCACAATTATGTGCCACTTTGTGTTGGTCTATCACATAAAATCCCAATAAAATACATTAACGTTTTTGGTTGTAACGTGACAAAATGTGGAAAATTTCAAGGGGTATGAATACTTTTTCAAGGCACTGTATATAAAGGTATAAATAGCATAGTATAGAGATGAGCACAGGCTGGTACAGAAGTGAGCATAGGCTGCTATAGAAGGGGCAGAAGCTAATAAAGAGGTGGGCGCAGTCTGATAGAGAGGTGGCAATAGGCTGGTACAGAGGTAGGCACAGGTTTGTACAGAGTTTCACCTGTGCCAATTTGGACAAAAAGGTGTGCATAGACTGGTACAGAGATGTAAATAGATTAGTATAGATTAGTATAGAGATGGGCACAGTCTGGTACAGAGACGAAAACATAGGCTTATATAAAGAGGTGGGCGCAGGCTAACAGAGAGTTGGCTGTAGGCTGGTATAGAGGTGGGCACAGACTTGTACAGAGTTTGACCCTTTGCCAGCTGGGGCAAATAGGTGGCTACAGACTGGTATAGAGGTGGTGATAGGCTGGTAAAGAGGTAGGCACAGGTTGATATAAAAGTGAGCACAGGCTGGTATAGAGGTAGGCACAGGCTGGTATAGAGGTGGTGCTAGACTGGTATAGAGCTAGGCACAGGCTGGTGTAGAGGTGGCGATAGGCTGGTATAGAGTTAGGCAAAGGCTGGTATAAAGTTTGGCACAGCAGGTTTAGACGTAGGCGCATGCTGGTATAGAGGTGGTGACAGACTGGTTTAGAGGTGGCAATAGGCTGGTATAGAGGTAGGCACAGGCTGGTATAGAGGTGGTGCTAGGTTGGTATAGGCTGGTATAGAGGTAGGTACTGGGTGGTAAAGAGGTAGGCACAGGGTGGTATAGAGGTTGGCACAGCTGGTTTAGATGTAGGCATGGGCTGGTTTGGAGGTAGGCACAGGCTGGTATAGAGATGGTGACAGACTGGTATAGAGGTGGTGATAGGCTGGTATAGAGGTAGGCACAGGCTGGTATAGAGGTCGCGATAGGCTGGTATAGTGGTGGCGATAGGATGGTATAGAGGTGGCGATAGGCTGGTATAGAGGTGGCGATAGGCTGGTATAAAGGTGTGATAGGCTGCTATAGAGGTTGGCACAGGTAGGTATAGAGACTGGTATTGAGGTAGACAGGCTAATATAAAGGTGGGCACAGGTTGGCATAGAGATAGCCATGGGCTGGTATACAGAGCTGTGGATACCCTGAAGCACATTATTGGATCCAGACCAGTACAGAATTGGTATACCTGGATGGGCTGTAAGTAGTTTTCTGCATATAACTGTAAAAATAAATCTGTGCCAGGCTGTGCCCCCGTCCTGTACAAACTCTGATTATCCCCCGCCCTCCACACCCCCAACATTCAGATCTTCTCCCTGGACTGAAGTACAGAATAATGAGATTCAGTGAACAATTTATCAGAAATCACATTGCTATGTACTAACAATCAATGGTGCTACTTACAGTAGATGTGTGGTGATCCCCTCGGAGTTAAAGTGACATTACCAGCATCAGCGCAGAATGTTATAAAGTAACAGTACGATGATATTTCGTAGTGGCGGTCCCACCTCCCCTCCCATGATGTCACCATCGCGGCAGAACGCAATGTTCCAGTGGCTGACAAAATAGTTCGGAATTGTGAAAGCTCCGATCAACCCTGAACTCTGCCCGACCTCCTCCGCCCCCCTACCCCGGTCCACCAACTTCTGTGTTACTGAGAGTTTATCTGATCACAACCACCTGAATCCGGAAAACCAGGTGTCACCAGACATGTGACCAACGCTGTAATCTCTGCAAGGTTGTCACATGGGCCCGGGACACAACTGAATACCCCCAAATACACTATATTACCAAAAGTATTGGGACACCTGCCTTTACACGCACATGAACTTTAATGGCATCCCAGTCTTAGTCTGTAGGGTTCAATATTGAGTTGGCCCCGCCCTTTGCAGCTATAACAGCTTCAACTCTTCTGGGAAGGCTGTCCACAAGGTTTAGGAGTGTGTCTATGGGAATGTTTGACCATTCTTCCAGAAGAGCATTTGTGAGGTCCGGCACTGATGTTAGACGAGAAGGCCTGGCTCGCAGTCTCCGCTCTAATAATAAATTTATCAGGTTGAGGTAAGAACTCTGTGCAGGCCAGTCAAGTTCCTCCACCCCAAACTCGCTCATCCATGTCTTTATGGGCCTTGCTTTGTGCACTGGTTACCTTTAGATATACTTTAATTCTGTATAAATGGACGGCCTGCGCACTGCGATGTTATCATTCGGTGTTCTCTATATAAATTGTACACCATGTCCTCTATTAAGTATTACACCTCTAACTCACAAATAACACATGGGAACTGGAAACAAAGAGTCACAATAACAACTAAAAAACATACAGAATGGCTACACAATCTTTTGTTGTCGATACATTTTTAAAATACACATAAAAGCTTTCAATGATCTGAATCAGCACACACATGTATAGGTTGTCCATACACTACATATCTACCTATATCCACCCAACATGGGCACATCTCAACTACCCACTCTGGGGTCCAGCGCTCCACCACCACCAACTCATCTCAACTACCCAAGCTGGGGTTTAGAGTTCCACCACCAACTCATCTCAACTACCCACTCTGGGGTCCAGAGTTCCACCACCAACTCATCTCAACTACCCACTCTGGGGTCCAGAGTTCCACCACCAACTCATCTCAACTACCCACTCTGGGGTCCAGAGTTCCACCACCAACTCATCTCAACTACCCACTCTGGGGTCCAGAGTTCCACCACCACCAACTCATCTCAACTACCCACTCTGGGGTCCAGAGTTCCACCACCACCAACTCATCTCAACTACCCACTCTGGGGTCCAGAGTTCCACCACCAACTCATCTCAACTACCCACTCTGGGGTCCAGAGTTCCACCACCAACTCATCTCAACTACCCACTCTGGGGTCCAGAGTTCCACCACCACCAACTCATCTCAACTACCCACTCTGGGGTCCAGAGTTCCACCACCACCAACTCATCTCAACTACCCACTCTGGGGTCCAGAGTTCCACCACCACCAACTCATCTCAACTACCCACTCTGGGGGTTAGAGTTCCACCAACTCATCTCAACTACCCACTCTGGGGTCCAGAGTTCCACCACCAACTCATCTCAACTACCCACTCTGGGGTCCAGAGTTCCACCACCAACTCATCTCAACTACCCACTCTGGGGTCCAGAGTTCCACCACCAACTCATCTCAACTACCCACTCTGGGGTCCAGAGTTCCACCACCAACTCATCTCAACTACCCACTCTGGGGTCCAGAGTTCCACTACCAACTCATCTCAACTACCCACTCTGGGGTCCAGCACGTTCCACCACCAACTCATCTCAAATACCCACTCTGGGGTCCAGCACTTTACCACCAACACATCTCAACACCTCAACCACCCGATCTGAGGTCCAGCTCTCCACCACCAGCACATCTCAACTACTAACTCTAGTGAAATTACACTTTTCCACCAGCATGACTGAACTCCCTGCTCTGGGGTTGGCACTCCACCACTGGCTTATCTCAACTACCCACTCAGGTTCAGGCGCTCCACCACCAGCACATCTCAACTACCTGCTCTGGGTTCCAGTACTTCACCACCGGCACATCTCAACTGACTGCTTTTGGCCTGGTGTTCCACCACCAACACATCACAACTACCTTCTCTGGGGTCCAGAGCCCCACCTCCAACACTTCTTAACTACCTGCTGTGTGGTCGAGCACTCTACCAACTTAGCTACATCTTAACTTAACTACCTACAGAATGGCTACACAATCTTTTGTTGTTGATACATTTTTAAATTACACACAAAAAGCTTTCAGTCATCCAAATCAGCACATGTATAGGCTGACCATACACTACATATCTACCTATATCCACCCACCACCAGCACATCTCAACTACCCACTCTGGGGTCCAGCGCTCCACCACCGGCACATCTCAACTACCTGCTCTGGGTCCGATGTTCCACCACCAACACATCTCAACTACCCACTCTGGGGTCCAGCGCTCCACCACCGGCACATCTCAACTACCTGCTCTGGGTCCGATGTTCCACCACCAACACATCTCAACTACCCACTCTGGGGTCCAGCGCTCCACCACGGCACATCTCAACTACCTGCTCTGGGTCCAGCGCTCCACCACCGGCACATCTCAACTACACACTCTGGGGTCCAGCACTCCACCACCGGCACATCTCAACTACCCACTCTGGGGTCCAGCGCTCCACCACCGGCACATCTGAACTACCCACTCTGGGGTCCAGCGCTCCACCACCGGCACATCTCAACTACCTGCTCTGGGTCCAGCGCTTCACCACCGGCACATCTGAACTACCCACTCTGGGGTCCAGCGCTCCACCACCGGCACATCTCAACTACCTGCTCTGGGTCCGATGTTCCACCACCAACACATCTCAACTACCCACTCTGGGGTCCAGCACTCCACCACCGGCACATCTCAACTACATGCTCTGGGTCCGATGTTCCACCACCAACACATCACAACTACCTTCTCTGGGGTCCAGAGCCCCAACACTTCTTAACTACCTGCTGTGTGATCCAACTACTGGTTCTATGATCCAGTGTCCCACCACTGGCTCATCTTAACTACCCACTCTAAAGTTTGATGCTCCACCACCAGCACAACCCAACTACTCACTCTAGGGTATGGCACTCTAACACCAGCACGACTGAACTAACTGCTCTAGGTCTGGAGCTCCACCACCAGCACATCTCAACTACCCACTCTGGGGTCCAGCACACTGCCACCAACACATCTCAATTCTCTTCTCTGTGGTCCAGTGCCCCCGCGTCTAGCGTTATGCGCGTCAAGAGTTTTTTCAGCTCAAAAGCTCCTCTTTTGAATGCGCTTAAGTGCCGGTTCACACTATAGCGATGTCAGACATCGCATGTGATTCGCACCGCACTGCTGTGCAGATCGCATGCGATGTCTGTGCGATGCAAATTTAGCCATACAGATTGTATGGCTGAATTTGCATCGCATTCGGAACCAAAATCGTACAGGACCCCCCCCTTTTTTTTTGTCCGCACCAGAACCAGATCGCATGAGTGTTCACACCCATTGAGATCCGATTCCTGTCCGAATTGACAGTTTGCACTGCGATATGCAAACCGATCTGGGGGTGTCATTAACTTTCTATTGACGCCCACAGCAGTTCGCATAGGGCAGTGTAAGGCTACTTTTGTGATTCGGCACTGCGTCGTTTTAACTGACAATTGCGCGGTCATGTGACGCTGTACCCAAACAAAACTTCCTTTTTTTCCCCCACAAATAGAGCTTTCTTTTCTTTTTTTTTATAATCAATTTTTTATTTATTTTTTATTATAAACTTCAACATTTCCATTCAGCATTGTACATTCTTATATTACATCATTTACATAAGACACAAATAGAGCTTTCTTTTGGTGGTATTTGATCACCTCTGCGGTTTTTATTTTTTGTGCTATAAACAAAAAAAAAAAAAAAAAGAGCGACAATTTTGAAAACAAAACAATATTTCTTACTTTTTGCTATAATAAATATCCCCAAAAATGTTTTTAAAAATCAAATTTCTTCATCAGTTTTGGTCAATATATATTCTTCTACATATTTTTGGTAATAAAAATCGCAATAATGCATATTGGTTTGTGCAAAAGTTATCGCGTCTACAATCTGTGGGAAAGATTTAGGGCATTTTTATTATTATTATTTTTTTTTTTTACTATTGTCCTATAGAGAACAATGGGTGGTCCGATCAGGTCTGCCTAAAAAACGGACAGGTGTAGCCGATCGGTCTGCTGGTATGAAAGGGGCCCAAAATAAGGAGGATAAATAAATAACACTGTAAAACAATGTATCTAAAAAATATCCACTTTCAAAAATATTGTTCTCAAAAAATGATACTGCTCAGTTCACAAACAATGTGTTCATAATAATTATTCACAAATCCAAATAAACAAAAATCAAGTTCCTAACCACATTACCTCTGGAAGAATTACCCCCCCCCCTTCATGACCAGGCCATTTTGTGCAATTCAGCACTGCGTTACTTTACCGGTAATTGCGCGGTCATGCAGCGCTGTACACAAAGAAAATCGATATCATTTTTTTTCACACAAATAGAGCTTTCTTTTGGTGGTATTTAAAGCGGAGCTCCGTCAAATTTTTTTTTATTAAAAGCCAGCAGCTACAGCTACAGCAGCTGCTGACTTTTAATATTTGGACACTTGCCTGTCCTGGAGTCCAGCGACGTCCGCAGCAGAGGACGAGCGATCGCTCATCACTCTGCTGCCCCCACCGCCATCCTCGGTGAGGGAACCAGGAAATGAAGCCTTGCGGCTTCATGCCCGGTTCCCTACGGCGCATGCGCGAGTCGCGCTGCGCCGTTCTGACTGGTCCCCCTGTGTTCTGGGAGCCGAGTGTCTCCCAGAACACAACAGGGAATCTGCGGGAAGTGACGTGCCTCCCGCAGATTTCCCACAGAGAGGACTCCCGGATGTGGGTGAAAATACCTGTCTTAGACAGGTATCTTCACCCCCCCTCCCCCCTGAAAGGTGTCAATTGTGACACCGGAGGGTGGAAGGGTTCCGATGAGCAGAAGTTGAAATTAGGGTGGAGCTCCACTCTAATCACCACTGTTTTTTTTTTTTTTTTACTTTTTTTGCAATATAATTGCAATATAATTGCAATATAAATAGAAAAAAAATCAACCATTTTAACCACTTACGGAGGAATACAGCTAGCTACCATAACCCCGGTACCCTCTTCAAGAGCGGGCGGTCCGGTTTCAGATAAAAGTGGTCTCTGCGGTGGATTCGCCACAAGATGACTTTTATCGGTGGCGGGAGAGGGCCCCCCCCCATTCCGATGCTCTCCGGTTCCCCTTCCGCCGCTTACCGGAGCCGTCGGCAGCGGCGGAGGCGATCGGATCCTTCTCGGCCTGTGGCCTGGAGAAGAGTGAGGCGGAAGATGGCCCCTACCCGTCTCCACATCATTGCAGGGCGGACGCGACGTCAAAACTTCACTTCCGCCAAATGCTCTTAAAGGGCCATTTTTTTTTTTTTTTTAATGGCATAAAAAAAAAAGATACATTTTATTTTATTGCATTTTTGTGTAAATTTGAGATCTGAAGTCTTTTGGACCCCCGATCTCATATTTAAGAGGACCTGTCATGCCTTTTTCTTTTACAAGGGATGTTTACATTCCTTGTAATAGGAATAAAAGTGACCCAAATGTTTTATTTTTTTTAAAAACAGTGTAAAAAAAAAAAAAAAAAAGTAAAATAAATAAGAAAAAAAAAAAACGCCCCGTCCCAAAGAGCTCGCGCGCAGAAGCGAACGCATAAGTGAGCAGCCCCCTGCATATGAAAACGGTGTTCAAACCACACATGTGAGGTATCGCTGCGATCGTGAGAGCGAGAGCAATAATTCTAGCCCTAGACCTCCTCTGTAACCTGTAGAATTTTTTAAACGTCGCCTATGGAGATTTTTATGGGTAAATGTTTGTCGCCATTCCACGAGCGGGCGCAACTTTGAAGCGTGACATGTTGGGTATCAATTTACTCGGCGTAACATTATCTTTCACAATGTAAAAAAAAAATTGGGCTAACTTTACTGTTGTCTTATTTTTTATTTAAAAAAAGTGTTGTTTTTTTCCCAAAAAAACTGCGCTTGTAAGACCGCTGCGCAAATACGGTGTGACAAAAAGTATTGCAATGACTGTCATTTTATTCTCTAGGGTGTTAGAATATATATATATATATATATATATATATATATATAATGTTTGGGGGTTCTAGGTAATTTTCTAGCAAAAAAATTGTAACTTGTAAATACCAAATCTCCTTAAGTGGTTAAAAAACAATATTTACTATCCAAAGTTAAAACAACAACAAGGGCAGAAGGTTGAGTTCCATCCTAAAAAAAAAAAAAAAAAAAAAAATACACCAAATGCTACAAAAAAAAAATAGAAAAAAAAAATAGTTTTTTTTTTTTTTTTTTAACTTACCAGAAATTGCGGTTGCTAGGCGGATCTTCCTAATCTGCCTCTTCCTAGTCCGCGGCTGGTCTTCATCCTCATCACCTGTCTTCTGGTGAATGGGGCGTGCTGCCTTCTGGGAACTGTGTGTATCCCAGAGAGCAGCCGCCCATTCATACAGCGCCGCGAGACTCGCACATGCACAGTAGGAAACGGACAGTGAAGCCGCAAGGCTCCACTGCCCTTAGTGAGGATGGCGGCGCCGGGACCTGCCACGATCGAGGGATCGGCCTCGGGGGGGCCGATACCGTGGGCGCCTAGGACAGGTAAGTGTCCTTATTAAAAGTCAGCAGCTACAGTGTTTTTAGCTGCTGACTTTAAAAAAAAAAAAATCGCGGGTGGAACCCCACTTTAATAGATGGAAAGATGAAAAAATTACTGAAGTTCCGCTTTAATTATTTTTTAACCACTTGCCGGCCAGCCGCCATCATAATACCGTGGCAGGTCGGCACGTTCCCGCGAATCGCCTTAGCTGTACGTCGGCCCTTTAAACAGCAGGCGCACGCCCGCTGCACGGCGGGGGATGCGATGCGCGTGGCTGGCGCCCGCTAAGTCCGTCGGCCACGCCCGATCGCGGGCATGAGAGCCAGAACAGGGATGTGTGTGTGTGTGTAAACACACACACATGCCCATTCTGTCAGGGGAAGAGAGACAAATCGTGTGTTCCTATTAAGTAAGAACAGCGATCTCTCTCCTCCTCTAGTCAGTCCCATCCCCCCACAGTTAGTAACACCTCCCTAGGGAACACAATTAACCCCTTGATCGCCCCCCTAGTGTTAACCCCTTCCCTGCCAGTCACATTTACACAGTAATCAGTGCATTTTTATAGCGCTGATCGCTGTAAAATTGTCAATGGTCCCAAAAAAGTGTCAAAAGTGTCCGATCTGTTCGCCGCAATGTCGCAGTCCCAATAAAAATCGCAGATCACCGCCATTACTAGTAAAGAAATAAAATAAAATAAAAAATGACATAAATCTATTCCCTATTTTGTAGACGCTATAACTTTTGCGCAAACCAATCAATATACGCTTATTGCGATTTTTCTTTTTTTTTACAATTAAAGAGGAAGTAAACCCTCTGAAGAAAAAAAATAAAATAAAAATACACCCTGCAAGACAAAGGCATAATGAGCTAGTATGCTTAGCATACTAGCTCATTATGAATTACTTACCTGAGATCGAAGCCCCCGCAGCGGTCCTCGGTCACCTCCTCCGTTGCCGCCATGTCTCCCGGAGTGACTTCCGGGTATCGCGGCTCCAGGGCTGTGACTGGCCGGAGCCGCGATGACGTCACTCCCGCGCATTGACATGGGAGCCCCCCAGTGACAGCACGATCGCCTTCGGAAACGGCGCGATTAGTGCGCCTGCGCCGCCGTAGACATCGGTGCCGTCTTTTTTGCAAATATCTCCTAAACCGTGGAGGATAAGGAGATATTGCAAAGACCTACAGGTAAGCCTTAATCTAGGCTTATCTGTAGGTGAAAGTTGTAATGGAGGGTTTACAACCACTTTAATAAATGTAGAAAAATACATGTTGGCCTAAACTGATGAAGAAATTAGTTTTTTTTATATATATATATTTTTGGGGATATTTATTATAGCAAAAAGTAGAAAATATTGCTTTTTTTCCCCCCAAAATTTGCGCTTTTTTTGTTTATAGCGCAAAAAATAAAAACCGCAGAGGTGATCAAATACCACCAAAAGAAATCTCTATTTGTGGGGAAAACAGGACGTCGATTTTGTTTGGGTACAACACCGCACGACCGCGCAATTGTCAGTTAAAGCGACGCAGTGCCGTATCGCAAAAAACGGCCCGGTCATTAAAGGAGTAGTAAAGTTACATGTTTTTTCACCTTAATGCATCCTATGCATTAAGGTGAAAAAACATTCGACAATACCGCCCCCCCCCCCCCCCCGAGCCCCCGTTTTACTTACCTGGCCCCTCGAAAGTCCCGCGCTCGTCCCCGTCATCCTCTTCGGTTTTCAGCCTGGCCGCCGATTGGCTACACTGGATGGTTTGAAAGCAGCACAGCCATTGGCTGGCGCTGCTGTCAATCACATCCAATGATGCGGCGCGCCGGGGCCGAGTGATACAGTCGGCGGCTATGGCCGCCGCTGTATCACGGGAGCGCGCCCGCAATAACTCCACACCATGCAAGCTCGCTCGCATTATGGTGTGGAGTCCTTGCGGGGAGGAGCCAAGACAGCCGCCGAGGGACCCCAGAAGCGGAGGATCGGGGCCACTGTGTGCAAAAACGAGCTGCACAGGGGAGGTAAGTATAAACTGTTTGTTATTTTTTTGCAAAAAAAAAGGGAAGCTTTAGTGTCCCTTTAAGGTGGGAAATTCTTCCGGTCCTTAAATGGTTAATCTTCAAAACAAACTCCCCCATTTATTCATGTTTCCATGCTTTATTTTATGAGAAATCGCCCCCCCCCCCTAGCATTTCTGGCCATGGCCATCTTGAGTAAGGGCAAATGTACGTGTAGCATTTACTTCCTGGAATCCCTCTGCCCTTAGCTCGAGCATGCATGCAGGAGAGCGTGCTTAGCTGAGAAAGCCCCTCCTCCTCTCCTGGAGACTCCTGGGATGTATGACATAATTTTGCCTAGGCAAGGAACCAGGAAGTACCTAACAAAAAGTAAAAAAAATAAATGATATCCTTTCCTATCTATTTACTAATGGTAGCAGCATAAGGATTAAAAATTAAATGTTGATTGGGAGAGTGAAGGTCCACTTTTAATAATGCGATTGATAAACTCGCGTCATCGGCGTTTCCATGATTCCGGTGATGAGTCCCGTGCCGCGTTCCGAACATTTCCAGAGATTCCGCAATAGATGTCACTCCGCTTGTCAATCAAACGTCGGCCAAACACGAGCGACGCCAGCGTTATCAGCTTCACACTAACCAATTGCGAATTTTGGCGGCGTGCCCCGCCCCGCCCCCCTGCGGCAGGCCAGAGGGGATGACGCAACAATGACAATATTGGTGGAGAAGCCAGGAGGAGAGGAGGATGGGGAGAGGTGAGGAGATCGGGTCTTCAGGATAGAGAAGAGCGCCCACACCTCTATGTGAGGTCATTCATTCTCCAACCTGCACTAAGATGATGAAAGCTGCGATGTGATTGGCCGACAGGGGTCACATGGACATTTCCTATTACATTTAAAGTATCCAGTTGAATTTCATGTATTTATTCCAACTGGAGGGAAAAACTACAACCTGACCCGGTGCAGTTCAATTTGACCGTCAGTGATGACCGCGTATGTGCCACCAGCCGCGAATACTGAACCGCTTATTGGGTGGAAGCCCTGAAATACCCGGCTAAAATATTCCACCATAGTCGTCACCGACCCCAAACTGATCCATCACAGCCACTGCTATGGACGACGGGGGTGGTCAACTGTACGGGACCATCGGTGCGACTCCTGACATCAGTAGACTGCAGACATACTACATGAGACGGTCAGAGACTGCAGACATACTACATGAGATGGTCAGAGACTGCAGACATACTACAGGAGATGGTCAGAGACTGCAGACATACTACAGGAGATGGTCAGAGACTGCAGACATACTACATGAGATGGTCAGAGACTGCAGACATACTACAGGAGATGGTCAGAGACTGCAGACATACTACAGAAGATGGTCAGAGACTGCAGACATACTACAGGAGATGGTCAGAGACTGCAGACATACTACAGAAGACGGTCAGAGACTGCAGACATACTACATGAGATGGTCAAAGACTGCAGACATACTACAGGAGATGGTCAGAGACTGCAGACATACTACAGGAGATGGTCAGAGACTGCAGACATACTACATGAGATGGTCAGAGACTGCAGACATACTACAGGAGATGGTCAGAGACTGCAGACATACTACAGAAGATGGTCAGAGACTGCAGACATACTACAGGAGATGGTCAGAGACTGCAGACATACTACAGAAGATGGTCAGAGACTGCAGACATACTACATGAGATGGTCAGAGACTGCAGATATACTACAGGAGATGGTCAGAGACTGCAGACATACTACAGGAGATGGTCAGAGACTGCAGACATACTACATGAGATGGTCAGAGACTGCAGACATACTACAGGAGATGGTCAGAGACTGCAGACATACTACAGAAGATGGTCAGAGACTGCAGACATACTACAGGAGATGGTCAGAGACTGCAGACATACTACAGAAGACGGTCAGAGACTGCAGACATACTACATGAGATGGTCAAAGACTGCAGACATACTACAGGAGATGGTCAGAGACTGCAGACATACTACAGGAGATGGTCAGAGACTGCAGACATACTACATGAGATGGTCAGAGACTGCAGACATACTACAGGAGATGGTCAGAGACTGCAGACATACTACAGAAGATGGTCAGAGACTGCAGACATACTACAGGAGATGGTCAGAGACTGCAGACATACTACAGAAGATGGTCAGAGACTGCAGACATACTACATGAGATGGTCAGAGACTGCAGATATACTACAGGAGACGGTCAGAGACTGCAGACATACTTCAGGAGATGGTCAGAGACTGCAGACATACTACATGAGATAGTCAGAGACTGCAGACATACTACAGGAGATGGTCAGAGACTGCAGACATACTACAGAAGATGGTCAGAGACTGCAGACACACTACAGGAGATGGTCAGAGACTGCAGACATACTACAGGAGTTGGTCAGAGACTGCAGACATACTACAGGAGATGGTCAGAGACTGCAGACATACTTCAGGAGATGGTCAGAGACTGCAGACATACTACAGGAGTTGGTCAGAGACTGCAGACATACTTCAGGAGATGGTCAGAGACTGCAGACATACTACAGGAGTTGGTCAGAGACTGCAGACATACTACAGGAGATGGTCAGAGACTGCAGACATACTACAGGAGATGGTCAGAGACTGCAGACATACTACAGGAGATGGTCAGAGACTGCAGACATACTACAGGAGTTGGTCAGAGACTGCAGACATACTACAGGAGATGGTCAGAGACTGCAGACATACTACAGGAGTTGGTCAGAGACTGCAGACATACTACAGGAGATGGTCAAAGACCACAGACCAGAAAATTAATGAAATGTATCTCTGCACCTGCCGAGAAGAGGGAGCGCCAATATAAGGTGACGTAGAAAGCGACGACTCGCGGGGGCCATGGTGTTTGAACAGTTGATTTGCTCTCTCAGCCTCCGCCGTGATCAGGACACGATGTACGGATTGTGTACGTTGCACTCTTCGGAGAGATCACATTCGTACAGAGATATGTGACACCTCCAGACACATGGCCGCCCCCCCCTTTCATGACCTAATTTAACCTCCTCCTGCCACCGCCGGCTGGGAAGTGGAATGTTGGCTCTCCCAGCTCAGAAGTGACCCCATTCTGTATATATAGGATGGGGGCTGCTGAGTGGCGTCCTCCATGCGTTGTGCGATGACGCAGAGTAATCAGAGAGAAGGCCTGGCTACGGGCGTGCATGTTTATGTCTGTCGCCTCAATTCTTTCCACCCATAAAACACATACAGAGACGGGGCGATGTGTACATTGTAGACGCTTCCATTGTATATCATCATATCGGCCGTGTATATTTCTTCTATATATGATGACGGTGAGAGTGACGGGTCCGGGGGATCGGAAAGGGGCGTGTCCACCGGGTTCTGTCCAACACATCCTCCGGGTCTTCATTTTTGGCGACATAATAAAATGTAACTTTTTCTCTACGTGTTACATTCAGATTGTAATGTCTCAGATTCCTGTTTGTTGAAATTTCGAAAATGTATTTTGTACAGCAGCCTGGGAGGGCAACCCTACTCCCCCGACTACTTTCCCCCAGAAGAACGGCGCCATCTTTGTTCAGGCATTATCCAGGGTCACCAGCTACTTTCTGGACTTCCTGTCGGCTCAGTGATGACAATTCTGTAAATCCTGATGCAGTTCTTTGTTGTGTTTACTGACTGGTGACCTCACCTCAGCCTAGGCAACGTCACTGACTGGTGACCTCACCCCAGCCTAGGCAACATCACTGACTGGTGACCTCACCTCAGCCTAGGCAACATCACTGACTGGTGACCTCATCTCAGCCTAGGCAACATCACTGACTGGTGACCTCACCTCAGAACCGGCAAAATCACTGACTGGTGACCTCACCTCAGCCAAGGCAACATCACTGACTGGTGGTCTCCCCTCAGCCAAGGCAACATCACTGACTGGTGACCTCACCTCAGAACCGGCAACATCACTGACTGGTGACCTCACCTCAGCCTAGGCAAAGTCACTGACTGGTGACCTCACCTCAGAATCGGCAACATCACTGACTGGTGACCTCACCTCAGCCTAGGCAACATCACTGACTGGTGACCTCACCTCAGCCTAGGCAACATCACTGACTGGTGACCTCACCTCAGCCTAGGCAAAGTCACTGACTGGTGACCTCACCTCAGAATCGGCAACATCACTGACTGGTGACCTCACCTCAGCCAAGGCAACATCACTGACTGGTGACCTCACCTCAGAACCGGCAACATCACTGACTGGTGACCTCACCTCAGCCTAGGCAAAGTCACTGACTGGTGACCTCACCTCAGAATCGGCAACATCACTGACTGGTGACCTCACCTCAGCCTAGGCAACATCACTGACTGGTGACCTCACCTCAGCCTAGGCAACATCACTGACTGGTGACCTTACCTCAGCCTAGGCAAAGTCACTGACTGGTGACCTCACCTCAGCCTAGGCAAAGTCACTGACTGGTGACCTCATCTCATCCTAGACAACGTCACCGAGTGGACCTCATTTCAGCCTAGGCAAAGTCAGTGAGTGGTGACCTCACCTCGGAATAGGCAACGTCACTGACTGGTGACCTCACTTCAGCCTAGGCAACGCCACCGAGTGGTGACTTCACTTCAGCCTTGGCAAAGTTACTGAGTGGAGCCCAAGGACGGCTTTTTAATGATAAATGGTGGCGCTTTTATGAACAATTTCCGGGATTTATTCATGGAGACCTGTAAAGTTACTGACAAGTCCACTTGGAAATCAGGCAGCGGCAGTAGCGCAGTACACAGCATTTGGGCTAAACGTGGTGAAGGACGTTCTTACTCTCTAAACAGTGATTTTTGGCACATCGGCTGCCACCTCCGAGGCTCGTGATTGGGGTCACTTGGCTCTCATTCTGTCCACTGTTTGATCGGGGGGGGGGGCTGGGGCCGAGGCCATACCACGGATATATTTAAACATTCTGCGGGCAGAGGGTTGGAGGTCATCTTCCTGGAACTTTGGATCCTGCCCGAGAGGTGGCCAGGAGCAGAATACCCTGCATGCCATGCGGAGCGGGAGAGAGGGCAGTACAGCAAATTATCTGATATTTCTATATTACAGTTCTCTGCTTCACCTCTAGGGGACGCCGCCTGGGCAGAGATGGCTCAGTATATGACATAGAGCATATGGAACAGAGTATATAGCACACAGTATATAGTACACAGTATATGGTACAAAGTATACACCATGCAGTATATAGTACACAGCATATAATACAGTATATGGCATGCAGTATACAGCATGCAGTATATAGTAAACAGTATATAACATAGTATAAGGCACACAGTAAACAGCACGCATTATATAGTATACAGTATATAGCACGCAGTGTATAGCATGCAATATATAGTACACAGTATATAACACAGTATGTGGCACGCAGTATACAACATGCAGTATATAGTACATAGTATTTAACACAGTATATAGCATGCAGTATATAATACACAGTATATGGCATGCAGTATATAGTACACAGTATGTGGCACGCAGTACAGTATATAGTACAGAGTATATGGCATGCAGTGTATATTACACAGTATATGGCATGCAGTATATAATACACAGTATATGGCATGCAGTATATAATACACAGTATATAGCATGCAGTATATAATACACAGTATATGGCATTCAGTATATAATACACAGTATATGGCATGCAGTATATAATACACAGTATATGGCATGCAGTATATAGTACACAGTTTATAGCATGCAGTATATAGTACACAGTATATAGCATGCAGTATATAGTACACAGTTTATAGCATGCAGTATATAATACACAGTATATGGCATGCAGTATATAATACACAGTATATGGCATGCAGTATATAATACACAGTATATGGCATGCAGTATATAATACAGAGTATATGGCATGCAGTATATAATACGCAGTATATGGCATGCAGTATATAATACACAGTATATGGCATGCAGTATATAATACACAGTATATGGCATGCAGTATATAATACACAGTATATGGCATGCAGTATATAATACACAGTATATGGCATGCAGTATATAATACACAGTATATGGCATGCAGTATATAATACACAGTATATGGCATGCAGTATATAATACGCAGTATATGGCATGCAGTATATAATACACAGTATATGGCATGCAGTATATAATACACAGTATATGGCATGCAGTATATAATATACAGTATATGGCATGCAGTATATAATACACAGTATATGGCATGCAGTATATAATACGCAGTATATGGCATGCAGTATATAATACAGAGTATATGGCATGCAGTATATAATACGCAGTATATGGCATGCAGTATATAATACACAGTATATGGCATGCAGTATATAATACGCAGTATATGGCATGCAGTATATAATACACAGTATATGGCATGCAGTATATAATACACAGTATATGGCATGCAGTATATAATACACAGTATATGGCATGCAGTATATAATACACAGTATATGGCATGCAGTATATAATACGCAGTATATGGCATGCAGTATATAATACACAGTATATGGCATGCAGTATATAATACACAGTATATGGCATGCAGTATATAATATACAGTATATGGCATGCAGTATATAATACACAGTATATGGCATGCAGTATATAATACGCAGTATATGGCATGCAGTATATAATACAGAGTATATGGCATGCAGTATATAATACGCAGTATATGGCATGCAGTATATAATACACAGTATATGGCATGCAGTATATAATACACAGTATATGGCATGCAGTATATAATACGCAGTATATGGCATGCAGTATATAATACGCAGTATATAGCATGCAGTATATAATACACAGTATATGGCACGCAGTATATAATACGCAGTATATGGCATGCAGTATATAATACGCAGTATATGGCATGCAGTATATAATACGCAGTATATAGCATGCAGTATATAATACACAGTATATGGCATGCAGTATATAATACAGAGTATATGGCATGCAGTATATAATACACAGTATATAGCACGCAGTATATAATACACAGTATATGGCATGCAGTATATAATACACAGTATATGGCATGCAGTATATAATACACAGTATATGGCATGCAGTATATAATACACAGTATATGGCATGCAGTATATATTACACAGTATATAGCATGCAGTATATAATACACAGTATATGGCATGCAGTATATAATACACAGTATATGGCATGCAGTATATAATACGCAGTATATGGCATGCAGTATATAATACGCAGTATATAGCATGCAGTATATAATACACAGTATATAGCACGCAGTATATAATACACAGTATATGGCATGCAGTATATAATACACAGTATATGGCATGCAGTATATAATACACAGTATATGGCATGCAGTATATAATACACAGTATATGGCATGCAGTATATATTACACAGTATATAGCATGCAGTATATAGTACACAGTATATAGCACGCAGTATATAGTAAACAGTATATAGCATGCAGTATATAGTACACAGTATATAGCATGCAGTATATAGTACACAGTATGTGGCACGCAGTACAGTATATAGTAGAGTATATGGCATGCAGTGTATATTACACAGTATATGGCATGCAGTGTATATTACACAGTATATGGCATGCAGTATATAATACACAGTATATGGCATGCAGTATATATTACACAGTATATGGCATGCAGTATATAGTACACAGTATATAGCACGCAGTATATAGTAAACAGTATATAGCATGCAGTATATAGTACACAGTATATAGCATGCAGTATATAATACGCAGTATATAGCACGCAGTATATAATACACAGTATATAGCATGCAGTATATAGTACACAGTATATAGCATGCAGTATATAATACACAGTATATAGCACGCAGTATATAATACACAGTATATAGCATGCAGTATATAGTACACAGTATATAGCATGCAGTATATAATACGCAGTATATAGCACGCAGTATATAATACACAGTATATAGCATGCAGTATATAGTACACAGTATATAGCATGCAGTATATAATACACAGTATATAGCACGCAGTATATAGCACCCAGGTACTGCACGCGGTATTTATCTGAACACAGCAGAAGTTGTTTAACTTTTTATGTGAATTCCGCCTTGAGTCTAATTAGGGCAACAAACCTTCAGAAGGCCGCAATGGAAAAACACTTCACCAGGAGTGATAAGATACCGGCCTCTCATTCCACACACTGACTCACCCGCCCATCCGCAGGGTGTACCCAGCACCAGAATGTGAGGGACACCGAGCAGAACCGCAGCCAGGGTCACCACATGAGAGTCACCACAGACAGGGTCACCCTACAGTCACACACTATTATTATTATTATTATACATTTATATAGCTCTGACATATACCATAGTGCTGTGTCTATGGTGGGGGGGGTGATAAAGATCCTTATAATAATATTTTCATATATAGGAAATCTGGTATACTTTGTTGGGCCTGTAGTGGGGTGCTGGGGTGACACGATGATGAGGTCACGGGGTCATAGGGTGGTGGCGGGTGGGGTGATGGGGTGGTGGTGGGTGGGATGCTGGGGTGGTGGCGGGTGAGGTGATGGGGTGATGGCGGGTCGGGTGAAGGGGTGACACGATGGGGTCACGGGGTGATGGCGGGTTGGTTGATGGGGTGTCACGATGATGGGGTCATGGGGTGATGGCAGGTGGGGTGATGGGGTGACACGATGATGGGGCGGGTGGGTGGGGTGATGGCGGGTCGGGTGATGGGGTGACACGATGATGGAGTCACGGGGTGATGGGGTGGTGGCGGGTGAGGTGATGGGGTGGTGGCGGGTGGGGTGATGGGGTCGTGGCGGGTCGGGTGATGGGGTGACACGTTGATGGCATCACGGGGTGGTGGCGGGTGGGGTGATGGGGTGACACGATGATGGGGTGGTGGTGGGTGAGGTGATGGGGTGGTGGCGGGTGGGGTGATGGGGTGGTGGCGGGCCAGGTGATGGGGTGATGGTGGGTCAGGTGATGGGGTGACACGTTGATGGCGTCACGGGGTGGTGGCGGGTGGGGTGATGGGTTGACACGATGATGGGGTCACGGGGTGATTGGGTGGTGGTGGATGAGGTGATTGGGTGGTGACGGGTGAGGTGATGGGGTGATGGCGGGTCAGGTGATGGGGTGACACGATGATGGGGTCACAGGGTGATGGCGGGTCGAGTGATGGGTGACACGATGATGGGGTCACGGGTGATGGTGGGTGGGGTGATGGTGGGTCGAGTGATGGGGTGACACGATGATGGGGTCAAGGGTGATGGCGGGTGGGGTGATGGGGTGATGGCGGGTCGTGTGATGGGGTGACACGATGATGGGGTCACGGGGTGATGGGGTGGTGGTGGATGAGGTGATGGGGTGGTGGCGGGTGAGGTGATGGGGTGATGGCGGGTCAGGTGATGGGGTGACACGATGATGGGGTCACGGGGTGATGGCGGGTCGAGTGATGGGTGACACGATGATGGGGTCACGGGTGATGGCGGGTGGGGTGATGGGGTGATGGTGGGTCGAGTGATGGGGTGACACGATGATGGGGTCACGGGTGATGGCGGGTGGGGTGATGGGGTGATGGCGGGTCGTGTGATGGGGTGACACGATGATGGGGTCACGGGGTGATGGGGTGGTGGCGGGTAAAGGTGATGGGGTGGTGGTGGGTGGGGTGATGGGATGGTGGTGGGTGAGGTGATGGGGTGATGGCGGGTCGGGTAATGGGGTGACACGATAATGGGGTCACGGGGTGATGGCGGGTCGGGTGATGGGGTGACCCGATGATTGGGTCACGGGGTGATGGGGGGTCGGGTGATGGGGTGACACAATAATTGGGTCATGGGGTGATGGGGGTGGGGTGCTAGCGGGTCGGGTGATAGGGTGACACGGTGATGTGGTCACGGGGTGATGGGGTGGTGGCGGGTGGGGTGATGGCGGGTCTGGTGACACGGTGATGTGGTAACGGGGTGATGGCGGGTGGGGTGAAGGCGGGTCGGGTGATGGGGTGACACGATGATGGGGTCACGGGGTGATAGCGGGTGGGGTGATGGGGTGACACGATGATGGGGTCACGGGGTGATGGCGAGTGGGGTGGTGGAGGGTCGGGTGATGGGGTGACACGATGATGGGGTCACGGGGTGATAGCGGGTGGGGTGATGGCGGGTGAGGTGATGGGGTAATGGCGGGTGGGGTGATGGGGTGACACGATGATGGGGTCTCAGGGGGATAGCGGGTGGGGTGATGGAGGGTCGGGTGATGGGATGACACGATGATGGGGTCACGGGATGATGGGGTGGTGGCGGGTGGGGTGATGGGGTGACACGATGATGGGGTCACGGGATGATGGGGTGGTGGCGGGTGGGGTGATGGGGTGGTGGAGGGTCGGGTGATGGGGTGGTGGAGGGTCGGGTGATGGGGTGACACGATGATGGGGTCTCGGGGTGATGGCGGGTGGGGTGATGGGGTGGTGGAGGGTCGGGTGATGGGGTGACATGATGATGGGGTCACGGGGTGGTGGCGGGTGGGGTGATGGGGTGTCACAGATCCTTTGCTTCAGTAACAAATTCTGCCTATTATTTTACAGAGGGGGGAGGGGTGGAGGTCGCACACACAGCGGATGTATGTCACATATATGTACATAGCTGAGTTTACATGGGAAGAGCCCTCGGGGGGGAACCAGCCAGGAGAGGTGCATTCTGGGTATAAGCTGTGGGGGTCATTTTCTTGAGCTACACATATGGGGTAAGAGTAACATCGCACTCAGCGGGGGGAGGTGATTCGCAGTTATAATAATAAATAAAGATGTACATTCATCAAACGCCATCTGTACGCATTTCATTCAAGGCTGGAGGAGCCAAGAGAACCCGTCACCTACAAAACATGAACATTACAGAAACGTATTTTTGGAAACGAGAAAACTTCACGGATCACACGCTTTTTTGGCACGGGAACTTTTTGTCACGAAGTTCCGACGTTCAAACACCAGTACCGCGTCCAAACACCTTCACAGGTAAAAAATAACTGGCATAAAACACATTAAAGGGGTAAGTCCACCTTTTGGATCCTGTTTCATGTCGCACCCATATATATATACACTCACCGGCCACTTTATTAGGTACACCTGTTCAATTACTCGGTAACAAAATCTGCTAATCAGCCAATCACGTGGCAGCAACTCAATGCATTTAGGCATCTAGACGTGGTGAAGACGACTTGCTAAAGTTCAAACTGAGCATCAGAATGGGGAAGAAAGAGGATTTACTTGCTTCCTGGGCACTTAAACCCCCCTCCTGCCCAGACCAATTTTCAGCTTTCAGCGCTGATGCACTTTGAATGACAATTGCGCGGTCATACAACGCTGTCCCTAATGACATTTTTATCATTTTTTCCCCACTAATAGACCTTTCTTTTGGTGGTATTTGATAACCTCTGCGGCTTTTATTTTTTGTTAAAAAATAAATAAAAAGACTGATTTAAAAAAAATATATATATATATTTTTTTATATTTTGTTATACAATTTTGTAAACAGGTAATTTTTCTCCTTCATTGATGTACGCTGATGAGGCTGCACTGATGGGCACCGATAAGGCGGCACTGGTAGGCACCGATAAGGCGGCACTGGTGGGCACAGATAAGGCGGCACTGGTGGGCATAGATAAGGCGGCACTGGTGGGCACTGATAGGCGGCACCGGTGGGCACTGATAGGCGGCACTGAGAGGTGGGCACTGATGGGTGGCATTGAAGAGCATTGATAGGTGGCACTGGTGGGCACTGAGAAGTGGCACTAATAGGTGGCATTGATAAGTGGCACTGATAGGTGGCAGTGATGGGCACTGATAGGTGGCAGTGATGGGCACTGATGGGTGCCAGTGATGGGCACTGGTAGGTTACACTGATAGGCAGCATTGCTAGGTGGCACTGATGGGGCACTGATTGGCGGCACTTGTGGGCATTGATAGGTGGCACTTGTGGGCATTGATAGGTGGCACTGTGGGCATTGATAAGTGGCACTGTGGGCACTGGCAGGGAGCAATTCTATTCACAATGGCTGGCACTGGCACTGATAAGGCTCCTTCTGCATCCTTCCTCTTCGGGATCGATGTCCCTTGTGAAAGAGCCGGTGATCGGCTTGTTTTCCTCCTCACGCTGTCAGCATGAGGAGAAAAAAAAAACGATTACCAATTCTTTGTTTACATCACATGATCAGCTGTCATTGACTGACAGCTGATCACATGGTAAGGGGTCGGGATCGCCCCCTTACTCTGATCGGTGATCGCCCGAGTCTCAATGACTCGGATGATCACAGCGCGCGCGGGGAGCGCGCAAAGGGGAGGCCGTCTATTGACAGCCTCCCGGATTTTCAGGTCCACGCTGAAGCCGTCTTTGAAGTGACTTTGGACGTGGCACGGTTGTTGGTGGCAGACGGGCTGGTCTGAGTATTTCTGGGATTTTCACACACAACCATCTCTCTGGGATTACAGAGAAGGGTGGGGGAAAGAGAAAATATCCAGTGAGCGGCAGTTGTGTGGAGGAAAATGCCTTGATGATGTCAGAGGAGAATGGACAGACTGGTTCCAGATGATAGAAAGACAACAGTAACTCAAATAACCCCTCGTTACATCCCAAGGTATGCAGAATACCATCTCTGAACACACAACACATCCAACCTTGAAGCAGATGGGCTACAGCAGCAGAAGACCACACCGGGTGCCACTCCTGTCAGCTAAGAACAGGAAACTGAGGCTACAATTGTCACAGAATCACCAACATTGGACAACAGAAGATTGGAAAAACGTTGCCGGGTCTGATGAGTCCGGATTTCAGCTGCGACATTCAGATGGTGGGGTCAGAATTTGGCGCATGGATCCATCCTGCCTTCTATCACCGGTTCAGGCTGGTGGTGGGGGTGTAATGGTGTGGGGGATGGGGTATCACCGGTTCAGGCTGGTGGTGGGGGTGTAATGGTGTGGGGGATGGGGTATCACCGGTTCAGGCTGGTGGTGGGGGTGTAATGATGTGGGGGATGGGGTATCACCGGTTCAGGCTGGTGGTGGGGGTGTAATGGTGTGGGGGATGGGGTATCACCAGTTCAGGCTGGTGGTGGGGGTGTAATGGTGGGGGGGATGGGGTATCACCGGTTCAGGCTGGTGGTGGGGGTGTAATGGTGTGGGGGATGGGGTATCACAGGTTCAGGCTGGTGGTGGGGGTGTAATGGTGTGGGGGATGGGGTATCACAGGTTCAGGCTGGTGGTGGGGGTGTAATGGTGTGGGGGATGGGGTATCACCGGTTCAGGCTGGTGGTGGGGGTGTAATGGTGGGGGTGTAATGGTGGGGGGATGGGGTATCACCAGTTCAGGCTGGTGGTGGGGGTGTAATGGTGGGGGGATGGGGTATCACCGGTTCAGGCTGGTGGTGGGGGTGTAATGGTGTGGGGGATGGGATATCACCGGATCAGGCTGGTGGTGGGGGTGTAATGGTGTGGGGGATGGGGTATCACCGGTTCAGGCTGGTGGGGGGGATGGGGTATCACCGGTTCAGGCTGGTGGTGGGGGTGTAATGGTGTGGGGGATGGGATATCACCGGATCAGGCTGGTGGTGGGGGTGTAATGGTGTGGGGGAGGGGGTATCACCGGTTCAGGCTGGTGGTGGGGGTGTAATGGTGTGGGGGATGGGATATCACCGGTTCAGGCTGGTGGTGGGGGTGTAATGGTGTGGGGGATGGGGTATCACCGGTTCAGGCTGGTGGTGGGGGTGTAATGGTGGGGGGGATGGGGTATCACCGATTCAGGCTGGTGGTGGGGGTGTAATGGTGTGGGGGATGGGGTATCACTGGTTCAGGCTGGTGGGGGGGATGGGGTATTACCGGTTCAGGCTGGTGGTAGGGGTGTAATGGTGTGGGGGATGGGGTATCACCGGTTCAGGCTGGTGGTGGGGGTGTAATGGTGTGGGGGATGGGGTATCACTGGTTCAGGCTGGTGGGGGGGATGGGGTATTACCGGTTCAGGCTGGTGGTGGGGGTGTAATGGTGGGGGGGATGGGGTATCACCGGTTCAGGCTGGTGGTGGGGGTGTAATGGTGTGGGGGATGGGGTATCACTGGTTCAGGCTGGTGGTGGGGGTGTAATGGTGTGGGGGATGGGGTATCACCGGTTCAGGCTGGTGGGGGGGATGGGGTATTACCGGTTCAGGCTGGTGGTAGGAGTGTAATGGTGTGGGGGATGGGGTATCACCGGTTCAGGCTGGTGGTGGGGGTGTAATGGTGGGGGGGATGGGGTATCACCGGTTCAGGCTGGTGGTGGGGGTGTAATGGTGGGGGGGATGGGGTATTACCGGTTCAGGCTGATGGTAGGAGTGTAATGGTGTGGGGGATGGGGTATCACCTGTCCAGGCTGGTGGTGGGGGTGTAATGGTGTGGGGGATGGGATATCACCGGTTCAGGCTGGTGGTGGGGGTGTAATGGTGTGGGGGATGGGGTATCACCGGTTCAGGCTGGTGGTGGGGTGTAATGGTGGGGGGGATGGGGTATCACCGGTTCAGGCTGGTGGTGGGGGTGTAATGGTGTGGGGGGATGGGGTATCACCGGTTCAGGCTGGTGGTGGGGGTGTAATGGTGGGGGGGATGGGGTATCACCGGTTCAGGCTGGTGGTGGGGGTGTAATGGTGTGGGGGATGGGGTATCACTGGTTCAGGCTGGTGGGGGGGATGGGGTATTACCGGTTCAGGCTGGTGGTAGGGTTGTAATGGTGTGGGGGATGGGGTATTACCGGTTCAGGCTGGTGGTGGGGGTGTAATGGTGTGGGGGATGGGGTATCACCGGTTCAGGCTGGTGGTGGGGGTGTAATGGTGTGGGGGATGGGGTATCACCGGTCCAGGCTGGTGGTGGGGGTGTAATGGTGTGGGGGATGGGGTATTACCAGATCAGGCTGGTGGTGGGGGTGTAATGGTGTGGGGGATGGGGTATCACTGGTTCAGGCTGGTGGTGGGGGTGTAATGGTGGGGGGATGGGGTATCACCGGTTCAGGCTGGTGGTGGGGGTGTAATGGTGTGGGGGATGGGGTATCACCGGTTCAGGCTGGTGGTGGTGGTGTAATGGTGTGGGGGATGGGGTATCACCGGTTCAGGCTGGTGGTGGGGGTGTAATGGTGTGGGGGATGGGGTATCACCGGTTCAGGCTGGTGGTGGGGGTGTAATGGTGTGGGGGATGGGGTATTACCGGATCAGGCTAGTGGTGGGGGTGTAATGGTGTGGGGGATGGGGTATCACCGGTTCAGGCTGGTGGTGGGGGTGTAATGGTGTGGGGGATGGGGTATCACCGGTTCAGGCTGGTGGTGGGGGTGTAATGGTGTGGGGGATGGGGTATCACCGGTTCAGGCTGGTGGTGGGGGTGTAATGGTGGGGGGGATATTTTCTTGGCACACTTTGGACCCCTTAGTAACAATTGAGCATCAATTAAACACCACGACCTACCTGAGTATTGTCGCTGACCATGTCCATCCCTTTATGACTACAGTGTCCCCATCTTCTGATGGCTCCTCCCAGCAGGATAATGCTCCATGTCACAAAGCTCCAATCATCTCACCACTGGACAATGAGGTCACTGTCCTCCAATGGCCTCCACACCTCACCACATCTCATCCAATAGAGCACCTTTGGAATGTGGTGGAACGGGAGATCGGCATCATGGATGGGCAGCCGACAAATCTGCAGCAACTGTGTGATGCTATCATGTCACTATGGAGCAAAATCTCTGAGGAACGTTTCCAACACCAGTATAAAGGAATAGTAGTGGTAAAAAAAAGCACTTGTGGGTTTAACTAAACATTTTTTGTACAATTCTCCTTTAAGGGGGCGTGGCAGGGGGTGTGTCCTCTCCCTTGATACTTTTGCTCATAGGGGTGCGTCCCTCATACCCATTTTAGAAAGTTGGGAGGTGTGCCTGACATGGTTAATAAACAAAGCCATGTCACTTACAGTGCTGACCAAAGGATCACATGACATTGTTTATAAACAAAATAGGATTTTTTTTTTAACCTCTTTGCGCCCGCACTATAGACAAAAGACGCCTACAGCGCGGCGCTCAATTGCCGGGAGGGCGTCACTGGACGTCCTCTTGTTTACTTCCTCCTTGCCTGCCGCCGCAGGCGCGCGCATCGGGGGAAAATCTGCGCCCGCCGTATCACGTGGGTGCCGATGCGCGTGCCTGGTGGCCGAGATGTCCGCCAGGTAGCCGCGATCGGCATTTACAGAGCCAGGGACGTGGATCTCTGTGTGAAAACACAGAGATCCACGTCCTGTCAGGGAGAGGCAGGGCAGCCATCAGGAATTTTGGGGCCCCTTACACAGCTTCAGGCATGGGCCCCCTGGAGCAGAGGAGGACCAGGGGGGGGTGCTGCCGCCGCAAATTATTGAGAAGCAGGGGGGGGGCAGCCGCGAATTGAGAAGTGAGGGGGGTGGTGTCACGAACTGAGAAGCAGGAGGGTGCTGCCGCCGCAAATTGTTTAGGTCGGGGGGGGGGGGGCTTTTGGGTGCTGACGAACAAAAAAAGAACAAATAAAAAAGGGGGGGGGTTGCCATCCGGGGACCTCCGGGCCTCTGGGGACCTCTGGGCTCCTTACAAAAAAATAAAATAATTTCTATAAAAAAAGTTATTTTTATAAAAAAATAAAAAAGGGGGGTTGCCATCCGGGGCCCTGGGGACATCCGGGCTCCTGGGGACCTCTGGGCCCCTTACAAAAAAAGAAAATAATAATTTATAAAAATAAATAAATAATATTTTTTTATAAAAAAAAAAAAAAGGGGGGGTTGCCAATTTGAGGGAGACACAAATCAAAGCAGACAGACTGCCAACGGACGTGAGGACCTACAGTGGGTACAGAAAATATTCAGACCCCCTTTAATTTTTCACTCTTTGTTATATTGCAGCCATTTGCTAAAATCATTTAAGTTGATTTTTTCCTCATTAATGTACACACAGCCCCCCATAATGTACACACAGCACCCCATAATGTACACACAGCCCCCCATAATGTACACACAGCCCCCCATAATGTACACACAGCACCCCATAATGTACACACAGCCCCCCATAATGTACACACAGCACCCCATAGTGTACACACAGCCCCCCATAGTGTACACACAGCCCCCCATAATGTACACACAGCCCCCCATAATGTACACACAGCACCCCATAGTGTACACACAGCCCCCCATAGTGTACACACAGCCCCCCATAATGTACACACTGCCCCCCATAATGACAGAAAAACACAGAAATTGTTGACATTTTTGCAGATTTACTAAAAAAGAAAAAGTGAAATATCACATGCTCCTAAGTATTCAGACCCTTTGCTCAGTATTTAGTATTTGCACCCTTTTGATGAGTCTTTTTGGGAAAGAGGCAACAAGTTTTTCACACCTGGATTTGGGGATCCTCTGCCATTCCTCCTTGCAGATCCTCTCCAGTTCTGTCAGGTTGGATGGTAAACGTTGGTGGACGGCCATTTTTAGGTCTCTCCAGAGAGGCTCAATAGGGTGTAAGTCAGGGCTCTGGCTGGGCCATTCAAGAACAGTCACGGAGTTGTTGTGAAGCCGCTCCTTCATTATTTTAGCCGTGTGCTTAGGGTCATTGTCTTGTTGGAAGATAAACCTTCGGCCCAGTCTGAGGTCCTGAGCACTCTGGAGAAGGTTTTCCTCCAGGATATCCCTGTACTTGGCCGCATTCATCTTTCCCTCGATTGCAACCAGTCGTCCTGTCCCTGCAGCTGAAAAACACCCCCACAGCATGATGCTGCCACCACCATGCTTCACTGTTGGGACTGTATTGGACAGGTGATGATCAGTGCCTGGTTTTCTCCACACATACCGCTTAGAATTAAGGCCAAAAAGTTCTATCTTGGTCTCATCAGACCAGAGAACCTTATTTCTCACCATCTTGGAGTCCTTCAGGTGTTTTTTTTTAGCAAACTCCATGCGGCTTTCATGTGTCTTGCACTGAGGAGAGGCTTCCGTTGGGCCACTCTGCCATAAAGCCCCGACTGGTGGAGGGCTGCAGTGATGGTTGACTTTCTACAACTTTCTCCCATCTCCCGACTGCATCTCTGGAGCTCAGCCACAGTGATCTTTGGGTTCTTCTTTACCACTCTCACCAAGGCTCTTCTCCCCCAATAGCTCAGTTTGGCCGGACGGCCAGCTCTAGGAAGGGTTCTGGTCGTCCCAAACGTCTTCCATTTAAGAATTATGGAGGCCACTGGGCTCTTAGGAACCTGAAGTGCAGCAGAATTTTTTTTTGTAACCTTGACCAGATCTGTGCCTTGCCACAATTCTGTCTCTGAGCTCTTCGGGCAGTTCCTTTGACCTCATGATGCTCATTTGCTCTGACATGCACTGTGAGCTGTAAGGTCTTCTATAGACAGGTGTGTGGCTTTCCTAATGAAGTCCAATCAGTATAATAAAACGCAGCTGGACTCAAATGAAGACTGAGAACCATCTCAAGGATGATCAGAAGAAATGGACAGCACCTGAGTTACATATATATGAGTGTCACAGCAAAGGGTCTGAATACTTAGGAGCATGTGACATTTCAGTTTTTCCTTTTTAATAAATCTGCAAAAATTTCAACAATTCTGTGTTTTTCTGTCAATATGGGGTGCTGTGTGTACATTATGGGGTGCTGTGTGTACATTAATGAGGAAAAAAATGATTTTAGCAAATGGCTGCGATATAACAAAGAGTGAAAAATGTAAGGGGGTCTGAATACTTTCCCTACCCACTGTATACTGCTGCCTGCAGCACACTGCGCCTGAAGGCGGTATCCTCATGCCCTCTTACATCTACTTGATAGAATTTGGTAAATGTATGGACTGAAGACCAGGTTGCAGTCTTACAGATCTGAGCCATGGAGGCCTGGTGATGCACCGCCCAAGAAGCACTTACTGCTCTGGTCGAGTGCGCTCTTACCCGAAAAGGAGGAATCTTGTTTTTTAAACTATAGGCTTGAATAATAACTTGTCGGATCCACTTAGAAATTGTAGATTTCGACGCTGCCTGGCCCCTTTCTGGGGCCTTCTGGCAGAATAAACAAAACATCAGTTTTCCGTATCTGAGCAGTAGCTTTCAGATAGATCTTTACTGCTCTCACTACATCTAGAGAAGGCAATAATTTTTCCTCCGCAGACTGCGGATCTGAAAAAAAGGAAGGTAAGACAACATTTTGATTCAGATGAAAACCCGACACCACTTTAGGGAGAAAGGTAGGGTGGGGTCTTAACACAACTTTGTCCCTGTGGACAATTAAAGCGGAGGTCCCGCGATCATTCTTTTTTTTTGGTAGTCATTCAGACACTTTACAAGCCATAATGTAATACTCACTGTTTTTGTGTTTAAAATCTGCTGCTGTCCTTTTTCGTTTCAAAGAAGTAATTATAAAAACGGATCCCGGACGTTCCTATCTTGCTTGTGGGCATGTGAAGCCCACAAGCATTGATTTCCGGGATGCGGTGAATGCTAAGCTCCCAGCATTCACCGCTCATTCCCGAGCATGCTCAGTGTTTACGGCGAGCAGTGCCGTAAACTTCCGGGTTGCCATCACAACGGGCGTCAACATCGGAAGTTCCCGCCCCGTTGTGATGGCAACCAAGCCAATACAAAAAAAAAAGATCACTTCCTCTTTAGAAATCTCGCGGGAACTCGCGGCAGACCTCCGCAATGACTCCTGAGGAACAATGACACGAGCTCCCAGGAGACATTGCGGCACACAGGAAATTACGGAATAGCCGCAAAATACCCGCCCATATCCGTAGAAGTCACAGACAGGAAGCTGAGATGAACATCAGGAAAACACAGGTACACAAAAAAAAATAAAAAAAATATCCGTTTATAACTTAATACATTGCAGTAACTTGATTGAGCGAAAGTTGTAAAATCGGGTGACCCTCCGCTTTAAATAAGACTCTTTACATGAAAAAGCTGCCAATTCAGATACTCTCCTAGCAGAGGAGATAGCGACCAGAAAGGCCAATTTCCTACTCAAAAGGAGCAATGGAACATGGCGAATAGGTTCAGAGGGCTGTTTTTGTAAAACAGACAAGACTAGATTTAAATCCCTTGGACACAAAGGAGATTTGACTGGCGGATTTAACCGCAGTACTCCCTGGATGAATGCCCGGATTAGGGAATGAGACGCAAGTGGTCTTTGAAAAATCACTGATAGAGCCGAGACCCGACCCTTGATGGTGCTCAGGGCCAGCTTCATTTCTACCCCTGATTGAAAAAAGGCAAGAATCCTTCCAATGCCACCCCTTTGGATTCACACCAGGAAACATATGCCTTCCAGATTCTGTAATAGATGAGCCTGGAGGCTGGCTTCCCAGCATTAACCAGAGTGGAGAGAACTGGATCCGAGAGTCCACGTTTCCTCAATATGTAGGTTTCAACAGCCAAACTGTCAAAGTCAGACTTCTTAAGGAATGATGGAATACTGGACCCTGCGAGAGCAGGTCTGGGCGAAGTGGAAGAACCCAAAGTTTTCCCCACCGCCATCCTTATGATCTCTGTGTACTAGGACCTTCTGGGTCAATCTGGGGCCACCAGGATTACTGGTATTCCCTTTTTTTTGATCCTGCAAAGCAGTCTTGGTAAGGGCGGAACCGGAGGGAACAAATATATCAGGGAAAATTGATCCCAGGGAATCATTATTGAATCTG
Source organism: Rana muscosa (assembly GCA_029206835.1). Lineage (NCBI taxonomy): Eukaryota > Metazoa > Chordata > Amphibia > Anura > Ranidae > Rana > Rana muscosa. The sequence continues at coordinate 291,696,837 of CM055120.1, forward strand.
CTCCGCATGCCAGAGGATCCCTTGTCCTTGATACAAAGTTGTCCAACTTTTTTTTGAACCTGGAGGCTAGTTGGTCTACATCCGGGGTACCCCATGTCCGGCATATGGCCTGAAATATTACGGGGTGGAGAGACCATTCTCCTGGTAATAGCTGCTGACGGCTCAGATAGTCCGCTTGCCAATTCTCTACCCCCGGAATGAAGACTGCAGAAAGACAGGGAATATGTCTTTCTGCCCAAACCAGAATCTGGTTCACCTCCCTCTGGGCATATTGACTCCGGGTGCCTTCTTCATGATTGATTTAAGCTATGGCAGTAGCATTGTCAGACTGAATCCGAACAGGATGACCCTGTAACCTGTGCGCCCAGGTCCTGAGGGCTAGAAATACTGCCCGAATTTTCAGGATATTGATGGGCAGGATCCTTTCGGCCTTGGACCATCTTCCTTGGGCTGAAGCCTCTTCCAGAACTGCCCACCAGCCCATAAGGCTGGCATCTGTTGATACCACCTTCCAGGTGACTGAGATGAAGGACTTTCCCCATCGCAAATTCCTGGTCATTAACCACCAACTGAGACTTTGGCTTACCTCTGGAGCCAGGCACATAGGCAAGTCCAAGGCTTGCACTCTCCAGTTCCAAGCAGACAGGATGCTGTTTTGGAGCAGTCTTGAGTGAAACTGGGCGTAAGGGACGGCCTCAAAAGAGGCCACCATCTTCCCTAACAATCTCATGCAAAAACAAATGGATGGTTCCTTTCTTGCCTAAGGATCAACTCTTTTATAGATTTGACCTTTGAGTTGGGTAAGAATACCCTGCTTTGGGCCGTGTCTATGACCATGCCCAAAAAACTCCACCCTCTTTAAGGGCTGTAAGGATGACTTTTCCAGGTTTAGAACCCAACCTAGTTGCTCTAGGTATCTTACTGTGCAGAGTACACTGTGGTTTAACCGCGCTACTGACTGACCTACTAGTAGCAGGTCGTCTAAATATGCCGTCACTGCTATGCCCTGTGCCCTTAGATTTGCTAGAAGCGGGGCTAGATTATGTGTGAATACCCGGGGTGCAGTAGCCAGACCAAAGGGCAGAGCCACAAACTGGAAGTGGCGTTGTTCTACTGCGAACCTTAGGAAACTTTGGTGAGCGGGAAAGATCGTCACGTGTAGATACACATCTTTGATGTCTATAGACGCTAGGAACTCTCTCCCTTGTAGGGTGGAGACCACTGAGTGGATTGACTCCATGCGAAAGGAGCAAATGTTCAGGAATTGATTCAGACCCTTTAGCTCTAGAATAGGCCTGACATCTCCATTTGGTTTTGGAACCGTAAAGAGGTTCGAGTAAAACCTCGACCCTCGCTCCTCTGGGGGAACTTCTATGATTACACCCTGGGATAGCAAGTGATCCAATGCCTGAAAGAAAGGCTTTCTCTTTACTGGATCTTTGGAGACGTTTGATCTTAGAAAACAGGCAGGCGGGAATTCTCGGAATTCCAGCTTGTACCCCTGGGACAATGTGGAAACTACCCACTTGTCCCAAACTAGGACCCGTTTATCCGGATGGCGACACCTTAGTGCCCCTTTTCCCTGTCCCTGAACTCCTTCTATGGGAAGGCATAGTCCTAAGCTAAAAGCAGAGGTACTAGCACAGGTGCATCTACTTCTGTGCTTAGTCTAGCAATACAATCAATATGCCACTAAATTGCACAGCCTGATGCTGAGTAGGTATCTTGGTGTGCCTGTATCCAACCACACGGAGTGCTTACGTGCCCCAAAGCTGCTGTGTTCCTCTTGCATGCAAAGCTGTTGGCGTCTGGGGATGTATTTAAAATTTTCCGCCCTGCGCCTGCGCAATGGAGGAGCGCGCACGCTGCACGTGCATGCTCGCGTCAACCACGCCCCCTTATTTCCCCGCCAACCAGCTTTGAAAAGCGCGCCCCACTGCACGCGCGTGCACGTAGGGCAGGACGGCGGTGATGAGGGTGAGAAGGGGGTGAAAGAGAGACCCCCAAACGAGCCCCGTGGACCCCAGACTATAAGGGACCCTCCTCAAACCATCGTGGCAGAGCCTGCAGCAGAGAAACTGAGCCACTCATCGGACCGGCTGACACTGAGTTTTTCGTTTCCTGGGGAGCATGCTAAGTAGAACACCAGGTATGCTCTTTACTCCCTCCAGTGGCGGAAACAGGTAAGACATGCAGCTACTCATAGGAGAAAATCCTTAAGATTTTTTTTTTTTCTTAGGATTTTCTCACTTACTTTATCCCCGCCGCAGGAAACTGCTGAAGACCAGACAGGTCCAATCTTCACCCATCACGGCGGGTAGTGTTGTGCCAACCTTCAGGTTTCTGGGTTCCTATTTAAAGGGGCCTCTTCCCTGGACCTGTAGAAGACTGCCAGAAAATCTTTGCACAATTTTTAATACGTGCCCAAAGTACTAGATCCCAGAGCCCAGTCCCTAAAGAGAGACATTACAGGCAGAACCTAACTCTTCCGCGAGGCCCGGGTACCATCCATTTTAGCGTTTTTTTTATTGCCTTTTTCGGATGGATCTGGTTGCATAGCTCCTTGACCCCCGGAGGAATCTTTGAAACAGAGCTTTCTTCCTAGCACACCTTTAACCGTGACCAACACCTTAGACACTGGCGAAAAAACTGAGGTACTCTCCTGATGGGAGGGGTTATATAGAGGGGGACTTGTCTTCATTGGGTGTGCCAGTGTCCAATCACCTGTTGGTGAGTTATACAACCCATTATGTAATGATTAAGCCTCTGTGTCCCATGGTATACGAAAAAGAAAGAAGAGTATTCCAGAGACACCACGTTGCTGTAGAGAGGAATGTTGTGCAAAAGTTAATTTATTTCACTAATGCAACTTAAAAGGTGAAACTAATATATGAGAGACTCATTACATGCAAAGCAAGATAGTTCAAGCCGTGATTTGTCATAATTGTGATGATTATGGCTTACAGCTCATGAAAACCCCAAATCCACAATCTCAGCAAATTAGAATATTGTGAAAAGGTGGAATATTCTAGGCTCAAAGTGTCCCACTCTAATCAGCTAATTAAGCCATAACACCTGCAAAGGGTTCCTGAGCCTTTAAATGGTCTCTCAGTCTGGTTCAGTAGGAATCACAATCATGGGAAAGACTGCTGACCTGACAGTTGTGCAGAAAACCATCATTGACACCCTCCATAAGGAGGGAAAGCCTCAAAAGGTAATTGCAAAAGAAGTTGGATGTTCCCAAAGTGCTGTATCAAAGCACATTAATAGAAAGTTATGTGGAAGTGAAAAGTGTGGAAGAAAAAGGTGCACAAGCAGCAGGGATGAGCGCAGCCTGGAGAGGATTGTCAGGAAAAGGCCATTCAAAAGAGTTGGGGACTTTCACAAGGAGTGGACTGAGGCTGGAGTCAGTGCATCAAGAGCCGCCGCACACAGACGGATCCGGGACATGGGCTTCAAATGTCGTATTCCTCTTGTCAAGCCGCCACTCCTGAACAACAAACAACGTCAGAAGCGTCTTACCTGGTCTAAGGAAAAACAGACCTGGTCTGGTGCTCAGTGGTCCAAAGTCCTCTTTTCTAATGAGAGCAAATTTTGCATCTCATTTGGAAACCAAGGAGCCGGAGTATGGAGGAAGAATGGAGAGGCACACACTGCAAGATGCTTGAAGTCCAGTGTGAAGTTTCCACAGTCTGTGTTGATTTGGGGAGCCGTGTCATCTGCTGGTGTTGGTCCACTGTGCTTCATTAAGTCCGGGGTCACCGCAGTCTACCAGGAGATTTTGAAGCACTTCATGCTTCCTTTCCGCAGACGAGCTCTATGGGGATGATGACTTCATTTTCCAGCAGGACTTGGCACCGGCCCACACTGCCAAAAGCACCAAAACCTGGTCACATGACCGTGGGATGACTGTGCTTGATTGGCCAGCAAACTCGCTGGACCTGAACCCCATATAGAATCTATGATAGCGAATCTATGGGGCATTGCCAAGAGAAAGATGAGAGACATGTGACCCAACAATGCAGAAGAGCTGAAGGCCGCTATTGAAGCCTCCTGGTCTTCCATAACACCTCAGCAGTGCCTCCATAACACCTCAGCAGTGCCACAGGCTGATCACTTCCATGCCACGCCGCATTGAGGGGCCCAAACCAAGTACTGAGTACATATGCAGCTTCTACTTTTCACAGGTCCGATATTTTTCTATGTACAATCCTTGTTTTATTGATTGCATGTAATATTCTCATTTTCTGAGATTGTGGATTTGGGGTTTTCATGAGCTGTGAGCCATAATCATCACAGTTATGAGAAATCACGGCTTGAACTATCTTGCTTTGCATGTAATGAGTCTCATATATTAGATTCACCTTTTAAGTTGCATTAGTTAAATAAATTAACTTTTGCACGATATTCTCATTTTTCGAGTATCACCTGTAGTACAGGGCTGCATGCACTCCAGAGGTCGTTCCGTCAGGATCAGAGTGGCAGAGTGCAAACATAAACACATGGGGGGGGGGGGGTGTGACCTAACAACGCATGCAGCAATTCTCATCACGTGCGTTTTCAATCAGTGACTTTGCCTAGGCTGAGATGATGTCATCAGTCTGCTGCTGGCAGGAGGAAGCATTTCCTCAGTCTCCTTTCCCCTAGTAATACGACTGCAACCTGGTAACGTTAGAGGTGTGCAGCCAACCAATAAGATTCTAGCTGTATATTTTTCTATTGTGTGTGATGGGAAGTCTGTTGCAGTTAGTTGGGGGTGATTCCAGCATCCGTTAAGTTCTGTATGTACAGCGACTGTGCACAGGACCCTCGCGGGAACCAGCAATATTGAGGGAAAAATGGGTTAAATGGAAGCAATCTACAGAATCATTAAAGAAGAGAAACATTGATGTATAAAAAAATTAATAAAAATAAAATAAAAGATTACCGTATATACTCGAGTATAAGCCGACCCGAATATAAGCCGGGCACCTAATTTTACCACAAAAAAACTGGGAAAACTTATTGACTCGAGTATAAGCCTAGGGTGTCCATCTGCATGCCTCACTGTGGTTATGTGCATGCCACACTGTGTCCATGCCTCACTGTGTCCATGCCTCACTTTGCCTCACTGTGTCCATGACTAGACTGACGTTTAACATTGGAGTCTATGGAAGGTGTCCCTGGCTTTGAAAAATCGGTGCTCCCCAGACAAAAACTTTGTACACTTATAGAGGAGAAATGGGGATACATGTGTGCCAAGTTTGAGGTCCAGGGGACCTAGGGCCGGCTGGTACCGGGTCCCCAAATTCACCGGAGAAATTACTGTTTAACATGGGAGTCTATAGAAGGGGTGCCCAGGTTTGGATAATCGGTGCTCGCCGGCCGTAGGTTCCCCAGACAACAAACTTTGCACACTTGTAGAGGAAGAGTGGGGCTACATGTGTGCCAAGTTTGGGGTCTAGAAGACCTACGGGCGGCCGGCACTGGGTCCCCAAAGTCCGGGAGATCAGGCGCAAAAAGGTGACTCGAGTATAAGCCGAGGGGGGCATTTTCAGCACCAAAAATGTGCTGAAAAACTTGGCTTATACTCGAGTATATACGGTATCCCAAAAAAGCGGTGCATGAGGGTGTGCTATACCAGAGGGGTGCACATTCCAGCACAGGTTCAGCAGAGCCGTTATGGAGCTCCTGGTGTGTTGATGTTGGATAAATAGAAAGAGAGAAATATTGTAATCCATCCGGACCGCATGATGCCTTCGCTACACGTACCACCATTTAAAGGAGCCTCATTGAGGGTGACTGGAGTGTGCACATTCCCAGGATATACAGCCCGGGGGGGGGGGGGGGTCATTATCAACTATAGGAAGAGGGAGGAGTGACAGCATGCTACGTTTATAAACAATATCCCAATATCCTGAATCTGTATCCTTTCCTTGTGATTTTATCATCATGTTTTCAATTATCTCCACTAAGTATTAACATTGTTTCCATTTATTATTATTATATGAATCCTTTAACATCACGACCGTTTTTAATGACGTGAAAAATGGCCATGAAAAAGATGGAACATGCTCTAATTTTTCCCGTCGTTTTTCACGTCGTAGTTTTTCTCGTCATGAAAAAAGGCCGTGTGTAGGCTTTAACGACGTGAAAAAAACATGCGCATGCTCAGAAGCAAGTGATGAGACGGGAGCGCTCGTTCTGGTAAAACTAGCGTTCGTAATGGAGATAGCACATTCGTCACGCTGTAACGGACTGAAAAGCACGAGGCTGAAAAACGCGAATCGTCTCTCACCAAACTTTACTAACACGAGGATCAGCAAAAGCAGCCCAAAGGGTGGCGCCACCTGAATGGAACTTCCCCTTTATAGTGCTGTCGTACGTGTTGTACGTCACCGCGCTTTGCTCGAGCATTTTTTTCCACGATAGTGTGTAGGCAAGGCAGGCTTGAGAAAAATCACGTTGAGAAAATGGCAGTTTTTTTCAATGACATTAAAAACGGTCGTGTGTACGCGGCATAAGGCTGCATCCACACATGATCAGGGTGTGGAATCACCGCGATTGCGCCCCACGATTTCAAATGGCTGCAAAACGCGGGACGCGTTTGCGATGCCATTACTTCTTATGGCACCCCAATCGCCCCGCGAATTTCCCGCGATCCGTCAAATCGTAACGCGCGACACTGCCGCCCCAAAAGAAGCTTGTGTTGTGATTGCAAGCGCGATTTACCGCACGAGAATCACGGCCAAATCGCGGCACAATTGGAAGTAATGGCATCAAAAAACGCATCCTGTGTGTTTCCCGCACCTCATTGCAATCGCACAGTGTTTGCCTTCCGCTGCAGGTGGCCAACCCAAAAGGATCGCAAGCGCTGGTACAAAACGACCATGCAATGTGGTTGCGGTGCAGCTCCAAAAAAAAAGGCGCCTGCACTTCTTCAGTGCAATTTGAGCCCATTCAAACTTAATGGGATCAAATGTGGATCCTGTGCGACTCACATGCTGGTTATAGTAAATCCCCCTTTATGTCACTATCATATATTTCTGTTACTGCAAAGTAAATATATAATTTGTAACGTTATTATGAACTTATCACTCTATGTTTATTATGTAATATTTTATTAGCAGTCAGATCCTCTAGCTTAGTGATCTTATCATTTTTACAGCACGTAATTCATTATTTTATTGATGATTCTACTGTGTATTGCTCGAAGTTTGTTATTTGGCCCTGACGAAGCGAAAGCAGATCCCTGAAATGTGTCAGATTTATTCTTGAATCTTCAAAAAACATTCTCCTGGCATGGGACCGTAATATAACCCCCCCCCACCCAACACTGGACCATATGATAACAGAACCCATCCCCCAACACAGGACCACATCATATCAACATTTACCCCATTTATTCTACCATCACAGATTTAATGTTATCCGATGAAGGACTAAGTGTGCCCAAAACATTGCGCAGTTGTGGTTCCATGAAGAGCAGAATCAATGCGGTCAACTCAAGTTATACAATTATTCAGGAACCGGGTCTTCAACCAGTTTTCCACTGAACCCTAGGGTTCTTCCAAGAGTTGTTAGGGGCTCCTTAAACAATGAGTAATGTCTGCCTCCCAAATAAGTCCCCACTGACACCATTGATCTTTTTAGCTATCTGTAAAGGGGTAAATCTTCCCACTGACCACCAATGTAAGGAACATTCTTCTCACTGACCACCAATGTAAGGAACATTCTTCTCACTGACCACCAATGTAAGGAACATTCTTCCCTCTGATCACCAATGTAAGGAACATTCTTCTCACTGATCACCAATGTAAGGAACATTCTTCTCACTGACCACCAATGTAAGGAAAATTCTTCTCACTGACCACCAATGTAAGGAGCATTCTTCCCACTGATCACCAATGTAAGGAACATTCTTCCCACTGATCACCAATGTAAGGAACATTCTTCCCTCTGATCAATGTAAGGAACATTCTTCCCACTGATCACCAATGTAAGGAACATTCTTCCCAGTGACCACCAATGTAAGGAACATTCTTCCCACTGACCACCAATGTAAGGAACATTCTTCCCACTGATCACCAATGTAAGAAGAAATTTCCCCACTGACCACCAATGTAAAGAGCATTCTTCCCACTGACCACCAATGTAAGAAACATTCTTCCCACTGACCACCAATGTAAGGAACATTCTTCTCACTGATCACCAATGTAAGGAACATTCTTCTCACTGATCACCAATGTAAGGAACATTCTTCTCACTGATCACCAATGTAAGGAACATTCTTCCCACTGACCACCAATGTAAGGAACATTCTTCCCACTGATCACCAATGTAAGGAACATTCTTCCCACTGATCACCAATGTAAGGAACATTCTTCCCACTGATCACCAATGTAAGGAACATTCTTCCCACTGATCACCAATGTAAGGAACATTCTTCCCACTGACCACCAATGTAAGGAACATTCTTCCCACTGATCACCAATGTAAGGAACATTCTTCCCACTGATCACCAATGTAAGGAACATTCTTCTCACTGATCACCAATGTAAGGAACATTCTTCCCACTGACCACCAATGTAAGGAACATTCTTCCCACTGATCACCAATGTAAGGAACATTCTTCCCACTGATCACCAATGTAAGGAACATTCTTCCCACTGACCACCAATGTAAGGAACATTCTTCCCACTGATCACCAATGTAAGGAACATTCTTCCCACTGATCACCAATGTAAGGAACATTCTTCCCACTGATCACCAATGTAAGGAACATTCTTCCCACTGATCACCAATGTAAGGAACATTCCTCCCACTGATCACCAATGTAAGGAACATTCTTCTCACTGATCACCAATGTAAGGAACATTCTTCCCACTGATCACCAATGTAAGAAACATTCTTCCCACTGATCACCAATGTAAGGGACATTCTTCCCACTGATCACCAATGTAAGGAACATTCTTCCCACTGACCACCAATGTAAGGAACATTCTTCTCACTGATCACCAATGTAAGGAACATTCTTCTCACTGATCACCAATGTAAGGAACATTCTTCCCACTGACCACCAATGTAAGGAACATTCTTCCCACTGATCACCAATGTAAGGGACATTCTTCTCACTGACCACCAATGTAAGGAGCATTCTTCTCACTGATCACCAATGTAAGGAACATTCTTCTCACTGATCACCAATGTAAGGAGCATTCTTCTCACTGATCACCAATGTAAGGAACATTCTTCTCACTGATCACCAATGTAAGGAACATTCTTCCCACTGATCTCCAATGTAAGGAGCATTCTTCTCACTGATCACCAATGTAAGGAACATTCTTCTCACTGATCACCAATGTAAGGAACATTCTTCTCACTGATCACCAGTGTAAGGAACATTCTTCCCACTGATCACCAATGTAAGGAGCATTCTTCTCACTGATCACCAATGTAAGGAACATTCTTCTCACTGATCACCAATGTAAGGAACATTCTTCCCACTGACCACCAATGTAAGGAACATTCTTCCCACTGACCACCAATGTAAGAAACATTCTTCCCACTGACCACCAATGTAAGGAACATTCTTCTCACTGATCACCAATGTAAGGAACATTCTTCTCACTGATCACCAATGTAAGGAACATTCTTCTCACTGATCACCAATGTAAGGAACATTCTTCCCACTGACCACCAATGTAAGGAACATTCTTCCCACTGATCACCAATGTAAGGAACATTCTTCCCACTGATCACCAATGTAAGGAACATTCTTCCCACTGATCACCAATGTAAGGAACATTCTTCCCACTGATCACCAATGTAAGGAACATTCTTCCCACTGACCACCAATGTAAGGAACATTCTTCCCACTGATCACCAATGTAAGGAACATTCTTCCCACTGATCACCAATGTAAGGAACATTCTTCTCACTGATCACCAATGTAAGGAACATTCTTCCCACTGACCACCAATGTAAGGAACATTCTTCCCACTGATCACCAATGTAAGGAACATTCTTCTCACTGATCACCAATGTAAGGAACATTCTTCTCACTGATCACCAATGTAAGGAACATTCTTCCCACTGATCACCAATGTAAGGAGCATTCTTCTCACTGATCACCAATGTAAGGAACATTCTTCTCACTGATCACCAATGTAAGGAGCATTCTTCTCACTGATCACCAATGTAAGGAACATTCTTCTCACTGATCACCAATGTAAGGAAAATTCTTCTCACTGACCACCAATGTAAGGAGCATTCTTCCCACTGATCACCAATGTAAGGAACATTCTTCCCACTGATCACCAATGTAAGGAACATTCTTCCCTCTGATCAATGTAAGGAACATTCTTCCCACTGATCACCAATGTAAGGAACATTCTTCCCACTGACCACCAATGTAAGGAACATTCTTCCCACTGATCACCAATGTAAGGAACATTCTTCTCACTGATCACCAATGTAAGGGACATTCTTCCCACTGATCACCAATGTAAGGACATTCTTCCCAGTGACCACCAATGTAAGGAACATTCTTCCCACTGACCACCAATGTAAGGAACATTCTTCCCACTGATCACCAATGTAAGAAGAAATTTCCCCACTGACCACCAATGTAAAGAGCATTCTTCCCACTGATCACCAATGTAAGGAACATTCTTCCCACTGACCACCAATGTAAGGAACATTCTTCTCACTGATCACCAATGTAAGGAACATTCTTCCCACTGATCACCAATGTAAGGAACATTCTTCTCACTGATCACCAATGTAAGGAACATTCTTCCCACTGACCACCAATGTAAGGAACATTCTTCCCACTGATCACCAATGTAAGGAACATTCTTCCCACTGATCACCAATGTAAGGAACATTCTTCCCACTGATCACCAATGTAAGGAACATTCTTCCCACTGATCACCAATGTAAGGAACATTCTTCCCACTGATCACCAATGTAAGGAACATTCTTCCCACTGACCACCAATGTAAGGAACATTCTTCCCACTGATCACCAATGTAAGGAACATTCTTCCCACTGATCACCAATGTAAGGAACATTCTTCTCACTGATCACCAATGTAAGGAACATTCTTCCCACTGATCACCAATGTAAGAAACATTCTTCCCACTGATCACCAATGTAAGGAACATTCTTCTCACTGATCACCAATGTAAGGGACATTCTTCTCACTGATCACCAATGTAAGGAACATTCTTCTCACTGATCACCAATGTAAGGAACATTCTTCTCACTGATCACCAATGTAAGGGACATTCTTCTCACTGATCACCAATGTAAGGAACATTCTTCCCACTGACCACCAATGTAAGGAACATTCTTCCCACTGATCACCAATGTAAGGAGCATTCTTCTCACTGATCACCAATGTAAGGAACATTCTTCTCACTGATCACCAATGTAAGGAACATTCTTCTCACTGATCACCAATGTAAGGAGCATTCTTCTCACTGATCACCAATGTAAGGAACATTCTTCTCACTGATCACCAATGTAAGGAACATTCTTCTCACTGATCACCAATGTAAGGAACATTCTTCTCACTGATCACCAATGTAAGGAACATTCTTCTCACTGATCACCAATGTAAGGAACATTCTTCTCACTGATCACCAATGTAAGGGACATTCTTCCCACTGATCACCAATGTAAGGGACATTCTTCCCACTGATCACCAATGTAAGGAACATTCTTCTCACTGATCACCAATGTAAGGAACATTCTTCTCACTGATCACCAATGTAAGGAACATTCTTCTCACTGATCACCAATGTAAGGGACATTCTTCTCACTGATCACCAATGTAAGGGACATTCTTCCCACTGATCACCAATGTAAGGGACATTCTTCCCACTGATCACCAATGTAAGGAACATTCTTCCCACTGATCACCAATGTAAGGAACATTCTTCCCACTGATCACCAATGTAAGGAACATTCTTCCCACTGATCACCAATGTAAGGAACATTCTTCCCACTGATCACCAATGTAAGGAACATTCTTCTCACTGATCACCAATGTAAGGAACATTCTTCCCACTGATCACCAATGTAAGGAACATTCTTCCCACTGATCACCAATGTAAGGAACATTCTTCTCACTGATCACCAATGTAAGGAACATTCTTCTCACTGATCACCAATGTAAGGAACATTCTTCCCACTGATCACCAATGTAAGGAACATTCTTCCCACTGATCACCAATGTAAGGAACATTCTTCCCACTGATCACCAATGTAAGGAACATTCTTCCCACTGATCACCAATGTAAGTAACATTCTTCCCACTGATCACCAATGTAAGGAACATTCTTCCCACTGATCACCAATGTAAGGAACATTCTTCCCACTGATCACCAATGTAAGGAACATTCTTCTCACTGATCACCAATGTAAGGAACATTCTTCCCACTGATCACCAATGTAAGGAACATTCTTCTCACTGATCACCAATGTAAGGAACATTCTTCCCACTGATCACCAATGTAAGGAACATTCTTCCCACTGATCACCAATGTAAGGAACATTCTTCCCACTGATCACCAATGTAAGGAACATTCTTCCCACTGATCACCAATGTAAGGAACATTCTTCCCACTGATCACCAATGTAAGGAACATTCTTTCCATTCTGTCCCCATCACACTAATGTATTATTAGTTGTAGACTTAGTCATTGTAGCAGGGGTTCCCTGAGACTGGAAAGTTATTTCAAGAGTTCCTCTGTGTTAAAAAAAGTTGAGAAAGGCTGTTCTAGAACAACGCACAGGTCGGAAATCCAGAGTAACCGTGAGCTGCCACTGGGACACTCACATATACCACATGTGCAGATCTTCGGAGGCGATGCATGTACCTTCACTGAATTTCTCTGTCATGGAACCGGCCAAAAAATGTCCATCCCTGAACATTAGCATTACTGTGACTCCTTCCACTAGTATAGACCTACACTACATGGCGACCAAACATTCACTGGTGGTGAATCCATTTAAAACACATGCACCAGGATAAAACAACTCCAGTAGATCTATAGTGAATTTTATATTTACTGCTTTGTAATATACTCCATAAAGTCTTCTGTGTCACAGCAACCAATCAGAAGTAACCTCACTGATGATGATGGCAGATTAGTTGCTGTGGTTTCCTGAAGTGCCGCACATTGACAGTTTCCTATTGAGGCTCCACTTTATAAAGGGAAGCTTACTGATTTAATATTTTATGAGCCTTGTTCTCTGTATAGTGTAATTCTATATGTGTACGGGGCCAGTCATATGTGTTCCTTACATGCAGGCTATACACTCAATGCTTAGTACAGTAATTCTGCTTTATTGTTCCTCTCTTGGTATGTCTTTCAGTAATGATTTCATTGTCTGATACACTATTTGGCCAACAGTCTGTGAACGCCTGAAATTACACCTACAGGAGCCTGTTGGACATCCCATCCCAAAACCATGGCCATTAGTATGGAGCTGCCCCTCACCATGACCATCAATATGGAGTTGCCCCTCACCATGGCCATCAGTATGGAGCTGCCCCTCACCATGACCATCAATATGGAGCTGCCCCTCACCATGACCATCAGTATGGAGCTGCCCATCACCATGGCCATCAGTATGGAGCTGCCCCTCACCATGGCTATCAATATGGAGTTGCCCCTCACCATGGCCATCAGTATGGAGCTGCCCCTGACCATGGCCATCAATATGGAGTAGCCCCTCACCATGGCCATCAGTATGGAGCTGCCCCTCAACATGGCCATCAATATGGAGTTGCCCCTCACCATGACCATCAGTATGGAGCTGCCCCTCACCATGGCCATCAATATGGAGTTGCCCCTCACTATGGCTATCAGTATAGTTTCCCCTCACCATGGCCATCAATATAGAGTTTCCCCTCACCATGGCCATCAGTATGGAGTTGTTCCTCACCATGACCATCAATATGGAGCTGCCCCTCACCATGACCATCAGTATGGAGCTCCCCATCACAATGGCCATCAGTATAGAGCTGCCCCTCACCATGGCCATCAATATGGAGCTGCCCCTCAAAATTGCCATCAGTATGGAGCTGCCCCTGACCATGGCCATCAATATGGAGTAGCCCCTCACCATGGCCATCAGTATGGAGCTGCCCCTCAACATGGCCATCAATATGGAGTTGCCCCTCACCATGACCATCAGTATGGAGCTGCCCCTCACCATGGCCATCAATATGGAGTTTCTCCTCACCATGGCCATCAGTATGGAGTTGTTCCTCACCATGGCAATCAGTATAAAGTTGCCAATCACCATGGCCATCATTAAAGAGTTGCCCATTACCATGGTCATCACTATGGAGTTGTCCTTCACCATGGCCATCAATATAGAATTTCCCCCACTATTTTCAAATCAAATGGAGTTTCCCCCACCATGGCCTTCAAATAGAGTTGCCCCTCTCAATGTCCAATGACATGGAGTTGCCCCCACCCTGGCCATCAAATGGAGTTGCTCCTCACCGTGGTTATTAATATGGAGTTGCCCTCCACTTATGCCATTAATATGGAGTTTTCACCCACCATGGTGATTAATATTGAGTTACCCTTCACAAAGGACATTAACATGGAGTCGTCCCCCCCCCCCCACCACCCCCATGGCCATTAATATGGATAAATGACATACCGCTCCAGGGGGCAGTTCCACGCTTTCTCCTCCCCCGCCAGTTAGGGTACCGGGTAACGCGTTTCACACAACTCTTATTGGAGCTTAGTCATAGCCATATGACTAAGCACCAATAAGAGTGGTGTGAAAGGCATTAGCTGTTGTGCTTTTATTCTGATTTTGTATGGTCTATGTTCTTGAATGATAAAGGTATTCATTTGGAGTGCGGCCATCCGGACTTTATTTTGCTCATACCAATAATATGGAGTTGCCTCCTTTGTGGCTTTAACATCCTCCACTCTTCCGGGAAGACTTTCCATGAATTTCGGAGTGTGTCTGTGGGAATTTGTGTCTATTTGTGAGGTCAGGTACTGATGTTGGATTAGAAGACCTGGCTCACCATCCTTGTTCCAATTTATCCCAAAGGTGTGTTCAGTAAGGATGAGGTCAGGACTCTGTGTAGGACACTTGAGTTCCTCCACACCAAACTGGTAAAACCATGACTTGATGGAGCTGGCTTTGTACACAGTGGCACAGTCATGCTGGAACAGAAACGGTCTTCACCAAACTGTTACCACCAGGTTGGAAGAGTACAATTGTCTACAATGTCTTTTTTTGCTGATGTTTGTCAATGGAGATTGCATGGCTGTGTTTTTGATTTTATGGCCATGGTACTGGAAAGGGACAGCAAGCTCAAGGAGATGTGATGATCGGGCCTCCACAAATAATCAGTTATATAGTATACATACAGTTATCAAATTAAATAAGGTATAAGGTCTCTGGTCTTCTCCTGATGAGGAGGTTTGTCCTGAAATGTTGAAAACACCCTTAACCTTTCCTGGTGAACCCCTTCATCAGGAAGGACATCTGGTACTCTTAAGGTTTCACCCCAAAACCTTGATGTTTTAGAGACCTAATTTGTCTTTTGCCTCCTTCTGGCACCAGTTGGGTGATCTGCCTTGTATTGTCCTCTCATTCTGAACATTCATACATAGGTGGGCGCAGCCTATTGCATTAGGGTGTGCACCTCAAAGCTCCAACACATATGCGTTTGACATATTTAGCGGCCTCTTCCCAGCTCTCCATCTTGAAACAATGGGAGAAAGGGGGAGGAAGGGAGCACATGGGGGACCAGGGCAACAGAAGGAAGAGGAACAGGGAAATGAGGGGTGGCGGGGGTGGCATATATTAGTATATATTCTCCCCCACCCTATATTTTCCTCCTATGGCAGCTGAATGATGACAAAAGGGAGAGGAGGAGAAGCCTACTTTCAGCTGCTGCAGAAGGAAAATACAGATCGGTTCCACTAAATTCCACCCCCGCCACCTCACCTGTCCAGGTTCTGAGGGTCGGCAAGGAAGGATTGTGGTTTACCTGTCACCTTCCCACCATTGACAGGTTGCCAACCCCAGGATTAGGGTGTGCCCAGGCACATCTGGCACACCCCTTGTGCACGCCTTTGCATTCATATAGGAATTACTGTACAATATCCATTCCTTGAGTTGCTGTTGATCCAACTCTCTGCACTCTCAGTGATCTGTGACAGACATTCCTATGATTCTTGAAGTACTTGGTGTGCTTGTACTGATAATTAATTACCGTATATACTCGAGTATAAGCCGACCCGAATATAAGCCGAGGCACCTAATTTTACCACAAAAAACTGGGAAAACTTATTGACTCGAGTATAAGCCTAGGGTGTCCATCTGCATGCCTCACTGTGCCTCACTGTGTCCATGTTCATGCCTCACTATGTCCATGCCTCACTGTGTCCATGACTAGACTGATGTTTAACATGGGAGTCTGTGGAAGGGGTGCTTGGTTTGAAAAATCTGTGATTCCCGGCCGTAGGTCCCCCAGATGACAAACTTTGCACACTTGTAGAGGAGAAATGGGGCTACATGTGTGCCAAGTTTCGGGTCCAGAGGACCTATGACCGGCCGGTACCGGGTCCCCAAATTCACTGGAGAAATGACTGTTTAACATGGAAGTCTATGGAAGGGGTGCCCGGCTTTGAAAAATCGGTGCTCCCTGGCCGTAGGTCCCCTGGACAACAAACTTTGCACACTTGTAGGGGAGTGGGGCTACATGTGTACCAAGTTTGGGGTCCAGGGGACCTACGGCCGATCGGTACAGGGTCCCCAAATTCCGGGAGATCAGGCGCAAAAAGGTGACTCGAGTATAAGCCGAGGGGGGCATTTTCAGCACAAAAAAAGTGCTGAAAAACTTGGCTTATACTCGAGTATATACGGTACCAATAAATTAAGTAATTGGCATACATAAAACAGCTGTAATTGAAACACAACTGCACTGATGTATCACTAGTAGTCATCACATTCAACTGTACTGAGCTCTACCATCCATAACCTTCATAAATGGAACCTTCACAGATGTACTGATGTATCATTATTCCCAAGAACTAAATATACAAAAAAAAATCTGTTTTATGTTCTAAACCAGCCATTCTCAACCAGGGTTCCGTGGAACCCTACGGTTCCTCTAGAGGTTGCTAGGGGTTCCTTGAGATGTGGATGATTACCCTTCCATCTGATGGTACCTGAATTGTTCTAGTTCTAACACCACCTGACAGATCCAGCAAGATAACACCAATGATCTTTTTAGTCATTTGTAAGGGTAGCATTCTGACCCCCACTGTAAGGTGGCCATTCTTCCCATTGACCATCAATGTAAGAGGCATTTTCCCAGTGACCAATGATGACTTTATTTTAGCATGTGTTCCCTGAGCTCTGAATTTTTTTTTCAAAGCTTCCTCTGAAATAAAAAGTCTGAGAAAGGCTTTTCTAAGCCTTAACAGCACAATAAAAATACCATACGATGTATCTGAGATAGCTATATACCCCTTTACACTGAGCCAAGATCCTATACACACAACAATATATTGAATTACAAATACATGGAAAGTGACGGCCTCCACATAGATACCTATTACCTGAAAATATCAGAAGATTTCTGAAATCACAGGACTACTTTGGAACAATGATTCTGTATGATGGGAAAATATTGCACAGGAATAAATAAAAAATCCCACTTCAGTTAGAACGACCATTTTTTATAATTGTTTCAGCTGTCTGATGAAGAATTCTGTCTCAATCACTGAGCTCAGACTGCGGAGGAGAATAAACCCATCAAAGAATTTTCAGCTCCAACAACCTGATAATCTGTCCTGAAGATTATAGGGAGCTAATCTCCTTCATATTCCATTAATTAGATGATATCTTTGTCCAATGTCCAATAATCCAGTTATTGAAGTGACAGATTGAGAAATGTTCAGATTATACAAAGAGGAATCCATGGAGGTCTGCCCAGAATAATTATTGATTGACAGCTTAATTTATCAATTTTGTCAATTATTGGTATTGACACTTTCTTACATCACAAATTCTTAGAATATTTTCAAAACTCAAATATATCAGCAAGACACCAATACCACTAAAGAAATTCAATTAAAATTGAGTGTATGAGAGAGTATGGGGAAAAGAGAGAGAGAAAGAAAGAAAGAAAGAAAGAAAGAAAGAAAGAAAGAAAGAAAGAAAGAAAGAAAGAAAGAAAGAAGATAGAAATGGGGAGAGAGAGGGAGAGTGAGAGATAGGACAGATAGATAGATAGATAGATAGATAGATAGATAGATAGATAGATAGATAGATAGATAGATAGATAAAGAGAGAGAGGGGAGAGATAAATAGATAGATAGAAAGAGAGAGGAGAGATAAAGAGATATAGAAAGAGATATAGATAGAAAGAGAGAGAGAGAAGGGAGAGATAAAGAGATATAGAAAGAGAGATAGATAGATAGAAAGAGAGAGAGGGGGGAGAGATAAAGAAATATAGAAAGAGAGATAGATAGAGTTGGAAAAGAGAGAGAGAGGGGAGAGATAAAGAGATATAGAAAGTGAGAGAGAGAGAAAGAGAGATAGAAAGAAAGAAGAAAGAAGATAGAAATGGGGAGAGAGAGGGAGAATGAGGGATAGATAGAGATAGATAGATAGATAGATAGATAGATAGATAGATAGATAGATAGATAGATAAAGAGAGAGAGGGGAGAGATAAATAGATAGATGGAAAGAGAGAGAGAGGGGAGAGATAAAGAGATATAGAAAGAGAGAGAGGGAGAAAGAGAAATAAAGAAAGAAGATAGAAATGGGGAGAGCGAGGGATAGATAGATAGATAGATAGATAGATAGATAGATAGATAGATAGATAGATAGATAGATAAAGAGAGAGAGGGGAGAGATAAAGAGATATAGAAAGAGAGATAGATAGAAAGAGTTGGAAAAAAGAGAGAGGGGAGAGATAAAGAGATATAGAAAGAGAGAGAGAGAGAGAGAGAGAAAGAGAAAGAGATAGAAAGAGAGAGACATGGGGGTTGATTTACTAAAACTGGAACGTGCAAAATCTGGTGCAGCTCTGCATAGAAACCAATCAGCTTCCAGGTATTTTAATCAAAGCTTAACTGAACAAGCTGAAGTTGGAAGCTGATTGGCTACCATGCACATCTGCACCAGATTTTGCACTCTCCAGTTTTAGTAAATCAACCCCATGGTCACAGAAAGAGAGAGACATAGGTAGAAAGAGGGGGGGGGTGGAAAGAGAGAGAGCAAGAAAGATAAAAAGAGGGAGATTAAATTGGAGAGCAAAAGAGAGAGAGAAGGAGATAGATAGATAGATAGATAGATAGATAGATAGATAGATAGATAGAGAAAGAGATGAAGAAAGAAAGAGATAGAGAAACAGAGAGAAAGATAAAAAGAAAGAGCGAAAAGAGAGAGAGAAAAAAATATATAGAAAGAGTGAGAGATAAAAAGATGGGCATTGAAAGAGACATACTTAGAAAGATAGTGTGTGTGAGAGAGAGAGAGAGAGAGAGAGAGAGAGAGAAAGGGATAGAGAAAAAGAGAGAGGCATAGAAATAGAGTTAGATAGGGTTAGAAAGTGATAAAAATAAAGATAAAAAGGGGCAGATAGAAAGAGAGATAGAAATAGACAAAGAGAGAGAAGGAGATAAAGAAAGAGAGTGAGAGACACAATAGAGAGGTATATAGAGAGAAGTAATGGGGAGAGTTCTAGAAATGTTTTAGAAATGTAAAGGTTATTGTAAGGAAGACACAGAAATCTGGTCAAAGCATGACCATGACTTCCAGTATAACCAGAACTTCACTACCAGAAATAGACCGAATGACTTCTGCAGAATTGTATTCATTGTCGGTAATGTATGAGGACTTATTTCCTCCGTGTCTAGAACATTTTTTTACAACCAACTCAACTCACCAATGAGATTCATGTATATGTATTCAGATCTACAACCAACAGAGTTACACTTTGAGTTCCTTCCTGTTATTAGCCCGCCACTCTCTTCAGCCTACAACCCCTTATACACGGAACATTAACATGTCACTCACACAGCAACATGTGGTTCTGCGGATGTGGGGGGAAAACTCTTATATACCCCATATATTCCCCGATATTCCCCTATGTACCCCATATATACTCCTATATTCCCCTACATACCCCATATATATCCATATAAACTCCTATATACTCTTATATAGCCCTATATACTCCTATATACACAATACATCAGATATGTGTGTAGATGTGATGACATCTAAAGATAATTCTTTTTACATTGTAAACTCTTCCTCCTCAGGACCCCCATACACAGAGAGATACATTATAACTTTATTACAATCTAAATATCACTATCCCCCCCCCAGCACTGACAGGTCACACAGGAGGGGGGTCTTACCTGGTTACAAAGTTGCTTTCTGCTCTCCAAACTTGAGAGAAAAGAAACCAGACTGCAGAAAAGAGAGAAGAGAGAAGAGGCGATGAGCTTCACTCCAGTAGCTGGCTGATAGAGGATTTAAAGGTCCGTCCCTCTGTGTGTAATGATTGGTGGCCCCTCCCCCGGTACACAGAGAGGTGGGGAGGAAGTATGAAAGAATCTCTTATTCTTCTCACCCCCCCCCCCCCCCTTACACGTGCTCAGTATATTCCCACAGAGACCCCTCCATTACTTCCGACTTCACAGACCCCCATCATGTCCATTACTACAGATCCCACCACCCTCCTCATTACAGACCCCCCCCCATCTTCCTCATTACAGACCCCATCACCCTACTCACTACAGACCCCTAAATCTGACCCTTCTATACAGACCCCACCACCCTACTCACTACAGACCCCTAAATCTGACCCTTCTATACAGACCCCACCACCCCCTCACTACAGACCCCACCACCCCCTCACTACAGACCCCCCCCCCTCACTACAGACCCCACCACCCCCTCACTACAGACCCCCCCCCTCACTACAGACCCCACCACCCCCTCACTACAGACCCCACCACCCCCTCACTACAGACCCCACCACCCCCTCACTACAGACCCCACCATCCTCCTCACTACAGACCCCCCCTCTCACTACAGACCCCACCACCCCCTCACTACAGATCCCACCACCACCCTCATTACAGACCCCCCCCCATCTTCCTCATTACAGACCCCATCACCCTACTCACTACAGACCCCTAAATCTGACCCTTCTATACAGACCCCACCACCCTACTCACTACAGACCCCTAAATCTGACCCTTCTATACAGACCCCACCACCCTACTCACTACAGACCCCTAAATCTGACCCTTCTATACAGACCCCACCACCCTACTCACTACAGACCCCTAAATCTGACCCTTCTATACAGACCCCACCACCCTACTCACTACAGACCCCTAAATCTGACCCTTCTATACAGACCCCACCACCCCCTCACTACAGACCCCACCACCCCCTCACTACAGACCCCCCCTCACTACAGACCCCACCACCCCCTCACTACAGACCCACCCCCTCACTACAGACCCCACCACCCCCTCACTACAGACCCCACCACCCCCTCACTACAGACCCCACCATCCTCCTCACTACAGACCCCACCACCCCCTCACTACAGATCCCACCACCACCCTCATTACAGACCCCCCCCCATCTTCCTCATTACAGACCCCATCACCCTACTCACTACAGACCCCTAAATCTGACCCTTCTATACAGACCCCACCACCCCCTCACTACAGACCCCACCACCCCCCTCACTACAGACCCCACCATCCCTCACTACAGACCCCACCATCCCTCACTACAGACCCCACCACCCCCTCACTACAGACCCCACCATCTCCCTCACTACAGACCCCACCATCCTCCTCACTACAGACCCCACCATCCCTCACTACAGACCCCACCATCATCCTCACTACAGACCTCACCACCCCCTCACTACAGACCCCACCATCCTCCTCACTACAGACCCCACCATCCCTCACTACAGACCCCACCATCATCCTCACTACAGACCCCACCACCTCCTCACTACAGACCCCACCATCCTCATCACTACAGACCCCACCATCCCTCACTACAGACCCCACCATCCCTCACTACAAACCCCACCATCTCCCTCACTACAGACCCCACCATCCCTCACTACAGACCCCACCATCTCCCTCACTACAGACCTCACCACCCCCTCACTACAGACCTCACCACCCCCTCACTACAGACCCCACCATTCCTCACTACAGACCCCACCATCTCCCTCACTACAGACCCCACCATCCTCCTCACTACAGACTCCACCATCTCCCTCACTACAGACCTCACCACCCCCTCACTACAGACCCCACCATCCTCCTCACTACAGACCCCACCACCCCGTCACTACAGACCCCACCACCCCCCTCACTACAGACCCCATCACCCTCCTCACTACAGACCCCATCACCCTCCTCACTACAGACCCCACCACCCCCTCACTACAGACCCCACCATCTCCCTCACTACAGACCTCACCACCCCCTCACTACAGACCCCACCATCCTCCTCACTACAGACCCCACCACCCCCTCACTACAGACCACACCACCCCCCTCACTACAGACCCCATCACCCTCCTCACTACAGACCCCACCATCTCCCTCACTACAGACCCCACCACCCCCTCACTACAGACCCCACCATCCTCCTCACTACAGACCCCACCATCTCCCTCACTACAGACCTCACCACCCCCTCACTACAGACCCCACCATCCTCCTCACTACAGACCACACCATCTCCCTCACTACAGACCCCACCATCCTCCTCACTACAGACCCCACCACCCCCTCACTACAGACCCCACCATCATCCTCACTACAGACCCCACCATCCCTCACTACAGACCCCACCATCCCTCACTACAGACCCCACCATCCCTCACTACAGACCCCACCATCATCCTCACTACAGACCCCACCATCCCTCACTACAGACCCCACCATTCCTCACTACAGACCCCACCATCCTCCTCACTACAGACCCCACCATTCCTCACTACAGACCCCACCATCCTCCTCACTACAGACCCCACCATCTCCCTCACTACAGACCTCACCACCCCCTCACTACAGACCCCACCATCTCCCTCACTACAGACCTCACCCCCCCCCTCACTACAGACCCCACCATCTCCCTCACTACAGACCTCACCACCCCCTCACTACAGACCCCACCACCTCCCCCACTACAGACCCCATCACCCTCCTCACTACAGACCCCACTTTTCACTCTCGACAGACCCCACCACCCCTCTGTTTACAGACCCCATCACCCTCCTCACTACAGACCCCTATATCTGAACCTTCTCTACAGATCCCACCACCATCCATAATACAGACCCCACCATCCTCCTCACTACAGACCCCCATATGCGGCCCTTCTCTATAGACCCTCTACCCTGACCCTCATTATAGACCAACACCACCTTCCTCACTACAGACCCACCTCCACACCCACAATCCTCTATCCTTCTCACTACAGACCCCCATCCTGTCTATCGCTACAGACCCCTATATTTGGCCTTTGTCTACAGACCTCACCACCCTTTTCACTACAGACCTCTATATCCCTCTCTACAGACCCCTATCCTGCCCATTGCTAAAGACCCCCATATCTAGCCCTTCCCTACAGATCCTTGTATCCTCACTACAGACCCCTATATCCTGGCCCTCGCTACAGACCTCACTACTACTCCTACTTATTACCCTTTCCCTCAATACAGACCCCTCTATCATCCCCTTACTACTCCTACTTATTACCCTTTCTCTCAATATAGACCTCTCTATCCTCCCCTTACTACTCCTACTTATTACCCTTTCCCTCAATACAGACTCCTCTATCCTCCCCTTACTACTCCTACTTATTACCCTTTCCCTCAATACAGACCCCTCTATCCTCCCCTTACTACTCCTACTTATTACCCTTTCCCTCAATACAGACTCCTCTATCCTCCCCTTACTACTCCTACTTATTACCCTTTCTCTCAATACAGACCCTTCTATCCTCCCCTTACTACTCCTACTTATTACCCTTTCTCTCAATACAGACCCTTCTATCCTCCCCTTACTACTCCTACTTATTACCCTTTCTCTCAATACAGACCCTTCTATCCTCCCCTTACTACTCCTACTTATTACCCTTTCTCTCAATACAGACCCTTCTATCCTCCCCTTACTACTCCTACTTATTACCCTTTCTCTCAATACAGACCCTTCTATCCTCCCCTTACTACTCCTACTTATTACCCTTTCTCTCAATACAGACCCCTCTATCCTCCCCTTACTACTCCTACTTATTACCCTTTCCCTCAATACAGACTCCTCTATCCTCCCCTTACTACTCCTACTTATTACCCTTTCTCTCAATACAGACCCTTCTATCCTCCCCTTACTACTCCTACTTATTACCCTTTCTCTCAATACAGACCCTTCTATCCTCCCCTTACTACTCCTACTTATTACCCTTTCCCTCAATACAGACTCCTCTATCCTCCCCTTACTACTCCTACTTATTACCCTTTCCCTCAATACAGACTCCTCTATCCTCCCCTTACTACTCCTACTTATTACCCTTTCTCTCAATACAGACCCTTCTATCCTCCCCTTACTACTCCTACTTATTACCCTTTCTCTCAATACAGACCCTTCTATCCTCCCCTTACTACTCCTACTTATTACCCTTTCCCTCAATACAGACTCCTCTATCCTCCCCTTACTACTCCTACTTATTACCCTTTCTCTCAATACAGACCCTTCTATCCTCCCCTTACTACTCCTACTTATTACCCTTTCTCTCAATACAGACCCTTCTATCCTCCCCTTACTACTCCTACTTATTACCCTTTCTCTCAATACAGACCCCTCTATCCTCCCCTTACTACTCCTACTTATTACCCTTTCCCTCAATACAGACTCCTCTATCCTCCCCTTACTACTCCTACTTATTACCCTTTCTCTCAATACAGACCCTTCTATCCTCCCCTTACTACTCCTACTTATTACCCTTTCTCTCAATACAGACCCTTCTATCCTCCCCTTACTACTCCTACTTATTACCCTTTCTCTCAATACAGACCCTTCTATCCTCCCCTTACTACTCCTACTTATTACCCTTTCTCTCAATACAGACCCCTCTATCCTCCCCTTACTACTCCTACTTATTACCCTTTCCCTCACTACAGACCCCTCTATCCTCCCCTTACTACTCCTACTTATTACCCTTTCCCTCAATACAGACTCCTCTATCCTCCCCTTACTACTCCTACTTATTACCCTTTCTCTCAATACAGACCCTTCTATCCTCCCCTTACTACTCCTACTTATTACCCTTTCTCTCAATACAGACCCTTCTATCCTCCCCTTACTACTCCTACTTATTACCCTTTCCCTCAATACAGACTCCTCTATCCTCCCCTTACTACTCCTACTTATTACCCTTTCCCTCAATACAGACTCCTCTATCCTCCCCTTACTACTCCTACTTATTACCCTTTCTCTCAATACAGACCCTTCTATCCTCCCCTTACTACTCCTACTTATTACCCTTTCTCTCAATACAGACCCTTCTATCCTCCCCTTACTACTCCTACTTATTACCCTTTCTCTCAATACAGACCCCTCTATCATCCCCTTACTACTCCTACTTATTACCCTTTCTCTCAATACAGACCCTTCTATCCTCCCCTTACTACTCCTACTTATTACACATTTCCTCAATACAGACCCCTCTATCCTCCCCTTACTACTCCTACTTATTACCCTTTCTCTCAATACAGACCCCCCTATCCTCCCCTTACTACTCCTACTTATTACCCTTCCCTCAATACAGACCCCTCTATCCTCGGCCCTTACTACTCCTGCTTATTACCCTTCCCTCAATACAGACCCCTCTATCCTCGGCCCTTACTACTCCTGCTTATTACCCTTCCCTCAATACAGACCCCTCTATCCTCGGCCCTTACTACTCCTGCTTATTACACATTTCCTCAATACAGACCCCTCAAATTCATCAATCATTTGAAGTTATTGGGCAATTCTACAATATAAAAAAAACACACATTACACCTTGCAGTCAGCCTTGTGCATGTTTGACTTTCCAGGGGGTGATAATGAGCCCCCCCCCCCCCCCAGCGGTCTCAGATATTTGTGATAGCACATAAACCTTTCTTCTTCAAGGGGCCCATCCTTTCCTTTATTATTAAGTGCCACACATGCTCTGCTGAATCCCATTACCAATGCTAAAGTGGCTGTTGTTGTGGTGGGGGGAAAGGGGCCACTTGTCCTCTCTGGACCCTTTGATGGCCCCCCATGTCCCTTTGGCCTGAATAATATCTATTTGCCTATCTTTTATTTGCTCCAAGGAGATTAGATTGGTCAATGTCACAGCGCCATCCAGTGGCCAGGCAGTAGCAATGAGCTTTGTTTGCTTTGAAGAAACTGGATTTGTTTGTTGTACGAAGTTGTATTGGAATTTATAAACATTTTGTTTCGGATGCTAACAATTAATAACATCCAATGGCTAACATGAAAGTAATATTACAACCTCTGGTTTTTTAAAGCACCTTCAGCAGCTGATTAAAGCAGGAAAATGTGCTTCTTTTTAGCAGACGCATGGGGGTGCTAATAATTATTGATGGGATCCCCCACTCAACAGGACCAGCACTGTGTTGTTGTGCATGCCAAGCCACTCAAATAAAAAATAAAAAATAGGGCCAGAGACTTCTCTCTCTATGTTTCTGCAGGTTAGGCAGCCAGTGCCATTCTAATAGCATCATGGACCCCTGGGCAAAGTAATGCACTGAGGCTTCTATCAGCCTGCATCAGGTGTCCCCATCACAGTGCCCCCCCCCCCCCTTATATCATGTTCCCCTATCACAGTGCCCCCCCCTTATATCATGTTCCCCTATCACAGTCCCCCCCCATTATATCATGTTCCCCTATCACAGTGCCCCCCTTATATCATGTTCCCCTATCACAGTGCCCCCCTTATATCATGTTCCCCTATCACAGTCCCCCCCATTATATCATGTTCCCCTATCACAGTGCCCCCCCCATTATATCATGTTCCCCTATCACAGTGCCCCCCTTATATCATGTTCCCCTATCACAGTGCCCCCCCCCTTATATCATGTTCCCCTATCACAGTCCCCCCCCCCCATTATATCATGTTCCCCTATCACAGTCCCCCCCCCATTATATCATGTTCCCCTATCACAGTGCCCCCCTTATATCATGTTCCCCTATCACAGTGCCCCCCCCTTATATCATGTTCCCCTATCACAGTCCCCCCATTATATCATGTTCCCCTATCACAGTGCCCCCCTTATATCATGTTCCCCTATCACAGTGCCCATATACATCAGTTTCCCCAATCCCCGTCAGAGTGCCCATATACATCAGGTTCCCCCAATCTCTGTCACAGTGCCCATATACATCAGGTTCCCCAATCCCCGTCACAGTGCCCATATACTGTACATCAAGTGTCTCCAGCACAATGCCTCCTTACATCAGTTCCCCCAATCACAGTGTCCAGTGGTGGCCGGTGCTCAGAATCGATTGCAACCTCACTGTGCCCATCAAATGCAGCCACTGTTCCCATCATATGCAACCACTGTGCCATCAACTGCAGTCATTGTGCCCATCAAATGCAGCCACTGTGGCTGTGCTCATCAAATGCAGCCACTGTGCCATCAAATGCAGCCACTGTGCTCATCAAATGCTGCCACTGTGCTCATCAAATGCAGCCACTGTGCCATCAAATGTGCCCATCAAATGCAGGCACTGTGCCATCAAATGCAGCCACTGTGCCATCAAATGCAGCCACTGTGCCCATCAAATGCAGGCACTGTGCCATCAAATGCAGCCACTGTTCCCATCATATGCAGCCACTGTGCTCATCAAATGCTGCCACTGTGCCATCAAATGCAACCACTGTGCCATCAAATGCAGCCACTGTGCCCATCAAATGCAGGCACTGTGCCATCAAATGCAGCCACTGTTCCCATCATATGCAACCACTGTGCCATCAACTGCAGTCATTGTGCCCATCAAATGCAGCCACTGTGGCTGTGCTCATCAAATGCAGCCACTGTGCCATCAAATGCAGCCACTGTGCTCATCAAATGCTGCCACTGTGCTCATCAAATGCAGCCACTGTGCCATCAAATGCAGCCACTGTGCCATCAAATGCAGCCACTGTGCTCATCAATTGCTGCCACTGTGCCATCAAATGCAGCCACTGTGCCATCAAATGCAGCCACTGTACTCATCAAATGCAGCCACTGTGCCCATCAAATGCAGCCACTGTGCCATCAAATGCTGCCACTGTGCTCATCAAATGCAGCCACTGTGCCCATCAAATGCAGGCACTGTGCCATCAAATGCAGCCACTGTGCCATCAAATGCAGCCACTGTGCCATCAAATGCAGCCACTGTGCTCATCAAATGCTGCCACTGTGCCATCAAATGCTGCCACTGTGCCATCAAATGCTGCCACTGTGCCATCAAATGCAGCCACTGTGCTCATCAAATGCTGCCACTGTGCCATCAAATGCTGCCACTGTGCCATCAAATGCAGCCACTGTGCCCATCAAATGCAGCCACTGTGCTCATCAAATGCAGCCACTGTGCCATCAAATGCAGCCACTGTGTTCATCAAATGCAGCCACTGTGCCATCAAATGCAGCCACTGTGCTCATCAAATGCAGCCACTGTGCCATCAAATGCAGCCACTGTGCCCATCAAATGCAGGCACTGTGCCACCAAATGCAGCCACTGTGCTATCAAATGCAGCCACTGTGCTATCAAATGCAGCCACTGTGCTCATCAAATGCAGCCACTGTGCCCATCAAATGCAGCCACTTGTGCCCATCATATGCAGCCACTTGTGCCCATCAAATGCGGAGTGTCATCCAGTGCGGCGGGGTGCGGGCAACGGCTCCAGGCTCGCGGGGTCTGGGCAGCGGCTCCAGGCTATGGGGTGTGGGTCTAGACCGCAGTTTCAGGCTTGCGGGTGCATTGTCCGGGCAGTGGCTCCAGGCTAGCGGGTGCGGGGTCTAGGCAGCTCCACCTGGCTTGCGGGTGTGGGGTTCGGGCAGTGGCTCCAGGCTAGCGGGTTCGGGGTCTGGGCAGCGGCTCCAGGCTAGCAGGTGTGGGTCCGGGCAGCGGCTCCAGGCTAGCGGGTGCGGGGTCTGGGTAGCCCCACCTGGCTTGCGGGTGCGGGGTCTGTGGAGCGGCTCCAGGCTAGTGGGTGCGGGGTCTGGGCAGCCCCACCGGGCTTGCGGAGTCTGGGCAGGGGCTCCAGGCTAGCGGGTGTGGGGTCTGAGCAGCCCCACCTGGCTTGCGGGTGCGGGGTCTGGGCAGCGGCTCCAGGCTAGCGGGTGCTGGGTCTGGGCAGCCCCACCGGGCTTGCGGATGCGGGGCATGGGCAGCGGCTCCAGCCTAGCGGGTGCGGGGTCTGTGCAGCCCCACCAAGCTTGCGGGTGCGGGGTCCGGGCAGCGGCTCCAGGCTAGGGGGTGCAGGGTCCGGGCAGCGGCTCAGGGCTAGTGGGTGCGGGGTCTGGGCAGCGGCTCCAGGCTAGCGGGTACGGGGTCTGGGCAGCGGCTCCAGGGTGGCTCCAGCAGCTTCCCCCCTTCGCTCCACATCAGGCGTCCAATAGGATTGTTTTAGCCAATTGGGAAACAGGTTTCACACCTGCTTCCTGATTGGCGGGGGAGAAGATTTAGTGTATAAATAGCGTTAAGAGCCCTGCCTCAGGAGCGGGGCCACCAGCGTCCCTAACAAGTGAATATCGGTGACACCACCCCTTGTGACGTCAATGACCCAGCATGCCCTCAGTCAATGACGTCACAAGGGGGGGGGGGCGGGTTCACCAGGCGACAACACCAGGTGGCTCCCCGCCCCTTAGTTATTAAAGGACAGGATCTGGGGGCCGCCTTGTTAAAGGGGAGCTTCCAGATTCCGATAAGCCCCCTGCCCGCAGACCCCCCACAACCACCAGCCAGGGTTGTGGGGAAGAGGCCCTTGTCCTTAAATAATTTTTCCCATCATGGGATGTGAGTGGGGCCCCATGTCAAGTTTTGCCTAAGGCCTCACAAAGCCTAGAGCTGCCTCTGCCCTACCCCCTCCTTTCTGCCCCCCCCCCCCCATCGTGTACTAAAAGATGGCGCTGAGCTAAGGAATGTGGATACCTCGTGGCAAAATAGACGTCAACAGGAAAAAGGACCATATACAGATGAACCAATGATATACACACATATGTGATGACGTTTGCTTATGTCACTTTGTTTATATAAGGGGCTGTAACCCAAACCCCTGTTGATGAGAGAAGAGCTCATACTGACTGGTGTGTCCCAGTGTGATCCTTTTTGCATGCATGCATTGAATTTGGGTCAGAATAGAACATACATCCTGGATTTTTTTTTTTTTTATTAATATAAGTGTATTTAAAAAAATAAATAAAAATTGTGTTTGAAAAACCGCTGCGTAAATATCGTCTGACATAAAAAAAATTGTCGCTCACCATTTAATTCTCTAGGGTCTCTGTTAAAATGTATTTATTTTTTTATGTTTGGGGGTTCTAAGTAATTTTCTATCTAAAAAAATACAGATTTAAACTTGTAGTATCAGGAACGGGCTGATCTTCGAGTGTAGAGTGAAGATTGGCGGTTGGGTGGATCACACATTGCGCTGTCTGTAGCTGCGTCTTCTGTGATTAATCGTCTTTTTTTTATTGATGAGCCCCGAAGTGTCATAAAAGGAATTTCACCGCCGCAATATTTTACATTGTCATCTATCACAGTAAATCTGTCGCCTCTCTGCTGTATATGGCATTCTAATTGGTTTATAGTTCACGGTGACGGTGAACACGCCCCATTCCTCCTGTCACCAGACCATCGAATTCAACAAGAATCTTCCATTGTGTGGCCATTTAAAGGCTCAGTCCACCTTTCCCAATAAAGTAGTAAAAGTGACGCCCATCGTATGATCAGTGTGCATTTATCTATTTTTTATTTATTTTGCCTTTAAGCCTGCAGAGTCCAGCTTGGGACCAATGTAACAATGTATATAATATATACCATACCTGGCCAATGCCCCTGGAAGCTGGAAATGACTAAAGTAAGAACCGCTGCTATACTGCTACTACACCACTACTACAGCGATCTCCACTTATTTCCCAGGTCATGTGCCTTCTATGCTGCATCCTGAACACAGGAGGTCGGTCACTCGGCACCAGTGCCAGTCAGAGAATGCTTTGCATTGCCTGAATAAATGCAAAGCGTTCTCTGATTAGACATGGTGGGGTGGTGACGTCATACCGAGTGGCTGACCTCATGTTTTGGGGAATGGGGCAGACCGGCTGCTTGCCATGGAACCCAGAAACAAATGGAAATCACTGGAGTAATGATGTAGTAACTGTGTAGTGGCGATGTAATAATGGTGTAGTAGCAGATTAGTAATGGTGTAGTAGTGGTGTAGTAACTGTGTAGTGACGATGTAGTAATGGTGTAGTAGCAGATTAGTAATGGTGTAGTAGTGGTGTAGTAACTGTGTAGTGACGATGTAGTAATGGTGTAGTAGCAGATTAGTAATGGTGTAGTAGTGGTGTAGTAACTGTGTAGTGACGATGTCGTAACGGTGTAGTAGCAATGTAGTAATGGTGTAGTAGCCGTTAATAATGGTGTAATAGCGGTGTAGTAACTGTGTAGTAATGGTGTAGTAGTGGTGTAGTAACTGTGAAGTGACAATGTAGTAATGGTGTAGTAGCAGTGTAGTAATAGTGTAGTAGGGGTGTAGTAACTGTGTAGTGACGATGTAGTAATGGTGTAGTAGCAGATTAGTAATGGTGTAGTAGTGGTGTAGTAACTGTGTAGTGACGATGTAGTAATGGTGTAGTAGCAGTGTAGTAATGATGTAGTAACTGTGTAGTGGTGATGTAATAATGGTGTAGTAGCAGATTAGTAATGGTGTAGTAGTGGTGTAGTAACTGTGTAGTGACGATGTCGTAACGGTGTAGTAGCAATGTAGTAATGGTGTAGTAGCCGTTAATAATGGTGTAATAGCGGTGTAGTAACTGTGTAGTAATGGTGTAGTAGTGGTGTAGTAACTGTGAAGTGACAATGTAGTAATGGTGTAGTAGCAGTGTAGTAATAGTGTAGTAGGGGTGTAGTAACTGTGTAGTGACGATGTAGTAATGGTGTAGTAACTGTGTAGTGACGATGTCGTAACGGTGTAGTAGCAGTGTAGTAATGGTGTAGTAGCAGTGTAGTAATGGTGTAGTAATGGTGTAGTAACTGTGTAGTGATGATGTCGTAACGGTGTAGTAGCAGTGTAGTAATGGTGTAGTAATGGTGTAGTAGCCGTTAATAATGGTGTAATAGTGGTGTAGTAACTGTGTAGTAATGGTGTAGTAGTGGTGTAGTAACTGTGTAATGACGATGTAGTAATGGTGTAGTAGCAGTGTAGTAATAGTGTAGTAGGGGTGTAGTAACTGTGTAGTGACGATGTAGTAATGGTGTAGTAACTGTGTAGTGACGATGTTGTAACGGTGTAGTAGCAGTGTAGTAATGGTGTAGTAGCAGTGTAGTAATGGTGTAGTAATGGTGTAGTAACTGTGTAGTGATGATGTCGTAACGGTGTAGTAGCAGTGTAGTAATGGTGTAGTAATGGTGTAGTAGCCGTTAATAATGGTGTAATAGTGGTGTAGTAACTGTGTAGTAATGGTGTAGTAGTGGTGTAGTAACTGTGAAGTGACAATGTAGTAATGGTGTAGTAGCAGTGTAGTAATAGTGTAGTAGGGGTGTAGTAACTGTGTAGTGACGATGTAGTAATGGTGTAGTAACTGTGTAGTGACGATGTCGTAACGGTGTAGTAGCAGTGTAGTAATGGTGTAGTAGCAGTGTAGTAATGGTGTAGTAATGGTGTAGTAACTGTGTAGTGATGATGTCGTAACGGTGTAGTAGCAGTGTAGTAATGGTGTAGTAATGGTGTAGTAGCCGTTAATAATGGTGTAATAGTGGTGTAGTAACTGTGTAGTAATGGTGTAGTAGTGGTGTAGTAACTGTGAAGTGACAATGTAGTAATGGTGTAGTAGCAGTGTAGTAATAGTGTAGTAGGGGTGTAGTAACTGTGTAGTGACGATGTAGTAATGGTGTAGTAACTGTGTAGTGATGATGTCGTAACGGTGTAGTAGCAGTGTAGTAATGGTGTAGTAATGGTGTAGTAGCCGTTAATAATGGTGTAATAGTGGTGTAGTAACTGTGTAGTAATGGTGTAGTAGTGGTGTAGTAACTGTGTAATGATGATGTAGTAACGGTGTAGTAGCAGTGTATTAATGTTGTAGTAATGGTATAGTAAATGTGTAGTGGTGATGTAATAATGGTGTAGTAGCAGTTTAGTAATAGTGTAGTAGGGGTGTAGTAACTGTGAAGTGACAATGTAGTAATGGTGTAGTAGCAGTGTAGTAATGATGTAGTAACTGTGTAGTGGTGATGTAATAATGGTGTAGTAGCAGTTTAGTAATGGTGTAGTAGTGGTGTAGTAACTGTGTAGTGACGATGTCGTAACGGTGTAGTAGCAGTGTAGTAATGGTGTAGTAGCCGTTAGTAATGGTGTAATAGCGGTGTAGTAACTGTGTAGTGGAAATGTAGTATCAGTGTAGTAGCGATGTAGCAGCAGTGTGGTAGCAGTGTAGTAGAGGTGTAGTAAAGGTGTAGTAATGGTGTTGTAGTGGTGTAGTAGCGATGTAGTAGCGGTGTCTACTTCATTATTTTCCACCTTCCAAGGGCATTGGCCAGGTATGGTATAGGCATAAACTCCCCATCCACTTTATTAGGTACACCTGTTCAATTGCTTAGTAACACAAATTGCTAATCAGCCAATCACGTGGCAGCAACTCAATGCATTTAGGGATCTAGATGTGGTGAAGACGACTTGCTGAAGTTCAAACTGAGCATCAGAATGGGAAAGAAAGGGGATTTAAGTGACTTTGGACGTGGCATGGTGGTTGTTGGTGGCAGACGGGCTGCTCTGAGTATTTCTGGGATTTTCACACACAACCATTTCTTGGGATTACAGAGAATGGTGGGAAAAAGAGAAAATATCCAGTGAGCGGCAGTTGTGTGGAGGAAAATGCCTTGTTGAGGTCAGAGGAGAATGGGCAGACTGGTTCCAGATAATAGAAAGACAACAGTAACTTAAATAACCCCTTGTTACACCCAAGGTATGCAGAATACCATCTCCGAACACACAACACATCCAATCTTGCAGCAGATGGGCTACAGCAGCAGAAGACCACACCGGGTGCCACTCCTGTCAGGATGGGGTATCACTGGTTCAGGCTGGTGGTGGGGGAGTAATGGTGGGGGGGATGGGGTATCACCGGTTCAGGCTGGTGGTGGGGGTGTAATGGTGTGGGGGATGGGGTATCACCGGTTCAGGCTGGTGGTGGGGGTGTAATGGTGGGGGGATGGGGTATCACTGGTTCAGGCTGGTGGTGGGGGTGTAATGGTGGGGGGATGGGGTATCACCGGTTCAGGCTGGTGGTGGGGGTGTAATGGTGTGGGGGATGGGATATCACCGGTTCAGGCTGGTGATGGGGGTGTAATGGTGTGGGGGATGGGGTATCACCGGTTCAGGCTGGTGGTGGGGGTGTAATGGTGGGGGGGGATGGGGTATCACTGGTTCAGGCTGGTGGTGGGGGTGTAATGGTGTGGGGGATGGGATATCACCGGTTCAGGCTGGTGATGGGGGTGTAATGGTGTGGGGGATGGGGTATCACCGGTTCAGGCTGGTGGTGGGGGTGTAATGGTGTGGGGGATGGGGTATCACCGGTTCAGGCTGGTGGTGGGTGGTGTAATGGTGGGGGGGATGGGGTATCACTGGTTCAGGCTGGTGGTGGGGGTGTAATGGTGGGGGGGATGGGGTATCACCGGTTCAGGCTGGTGGTGGGGGTGTAATGGTGTGGGGGATGGGGTATCACCGGTTCAGGCTGGTGGTGGGTGGTGTAATGGTGGGGGGGATGGGGTATCACTGGTTCAGGCTGGTGGTGGGGGTGTAATGGTGGGGGGGATGGGGTATCACCGGTTCAGGCTGGTGGTGGGGGTGTAATGGTGTGGGGGATGGGGTATCACCGGTTCAGGCTGGTGGTGGGGGGTGTAATGGTGGGGGGGATGGGGTATCACTGGTTCAGGCTGGTGGTGGGGGTGTAATGGTGTGGGGGATGGGGTATCACCGGTTCAGGCTGGTGGTGGGGGGTGTAATGGTGTGGGGGATGGGGTATCACCGGTTCAGGCTGGTGGTGAGGGTGTAATGGTGGGGGGGATGGGGTATCACCGGTTCAGGCTGGTGGTGGGGGTGTAATGGTGGGGGGGATGGGGTATCACCGGTTCAGGCTGGTGGTGGGGGTGTAATGGTGGGGGAGATGGGTATCACTGGTTCAGGCTGGTGGTGGGGGTGTAATGGTGTGGGGGATGGGGTATCACCGGTTCAGGCTGGTGGTGGGGGTGTAATGGTGTGGGGGATGGGGTATCACCGGTTCAGGCTGGTGGTGGGGGTGTAATGGTGGGGGAGATGGGTATCACTGGTTCAGGCTGGTGGTGGGGGTGTAATGGTGTGGGGGATGGGGTATCACCGGTTCAGGCTGGTGGTGGGGGTGTAATGGTGTGGGGGGGGGGGGTGGGGTATCACCGGTTCAGGCTGGTGGTGGGGGTGTAATGGTGGGGGGGATGGGATATCACCGGTTCAGGCTGGTGGTGGGGGTGTAATGATGTGGGGGATGGGGTATCACCGGTTCAGGCTGGTGGTGGGGGTGTAATGGTGTGGGGGATGGGATATCACCGGTTCAGGCTGGTGGTGGGGGTGTAATGGTGGGGGGGATGGGGTATCACCGGTTCAGGCTGGTGGTGGGGGTGTAATGGTGGGGGGGATGGGGTATCACCGGTTCAGGCTGGTGGTGGGGGTGTAATGGTGGGGGGGGGGATGGGGTATCACCGGTTCAGGCTGGTGGTGGGGGTGTAATGGTGGGGGGGATGGGGTATCACCGGTTCAGGCTGGTGGTGGGGGTGTAATGGTGTGGGGGATGGGGTATCACCGGTTCAGGCTGGTGGTGGGGGTGTAATGGTGTGGGGGGGGATGGGGTATCACCGGTTCAGGCTGGTGGTGGGGGTGTAATGGTGGGGGGGATGGGATATCACCGGTTCAGGCTGGTGGTGGGGGTGTAATGGTGGGGGGGATGGGGTATCACCGGTTCAGGCTGGTGGTGGGGGTGTAATGGTGTGGGGGATGGGGTATCACCGGTTCAGGCTGGTGGTGGGGGTGTAATGGTGTGGGGGGATGGGGTATCACTGGTTCAGGCTGGTGGTGGGGGTGTAATGGTGTGGGGAATGGGGTATCACCGGTTCAGGCTGGTGGTGGGGGTGTAATGGTGTGGGGGATGGGGTATCACGGGTTCAGGCTGGTGGTGGGGGTGTAATGGTGGGGGGGATGGGGTATCACCGGTTCAGGCTGGTGGTGGGGGTGTAATGGTGTGGGGGATGGGGTATCACCGGTTCAGGCTGGTGGTGGGGGTGTAATGGTGGGGGGGATGGGGTATCACCGGTTCAGGCTGGTGGTGGGGGTGTAATGGTGTGGGGGATGGGGTATCACCGGTTCAGGCTGGTGGTGGGGGTGTAATGGTGTGGGGGATGGGGTATCACGGGTTCAGGCTGGTGGTGGGGGTGTAATGGTGGGGGGGATGGGGTATCACCGGTTCAGGCTGGTGGTGGGGGTGTAATGGTGTGGGGGATGGGGTATCACCGGTTCAGGCTGGTGGTGGGGGTGTAATGGTGTGGGGGATGGGGTATCACCGGTTCAGGCAGGTGGTGGGGGTGTAATGGTGTGGGGGGGATATTTTCTTGGCACACTTTGGGCCCCCCTCCCCCCCATGGTTTATACACCACGGCCCCCCTGAGTATTGTTACTGACCATGTCCGTCCCTTTATGACTACAGTGTCCCCATCTTCTGATGGCTCCTTCCAGCAGGATAATGCACCATGTCACAAAGCTCCAATCATCTCACCACCGGACAATGAGGTCACTGTACTCCAATGGCCTCCACACTCACCGCATCTCATCCAATAGAGCCTCTTTGGGATGTGGTGGAATGGGAGATTGCCATCATGGATGTGCAGATGATAAATCTGCAGCAACTGTGTGATGCTATTATGTCACTATGGAGCAAAATCTCTGAGGAACGTTTCCAACACCTTGTTGTATCTCTGCCACCACCAAGAATGAAGGCAAAAGGGGGTCCAACCCGCTACTAGCAAGGGGGACCTAATAAAGTGGCCGGTGAGTGTAGTTGGTGAAAGTTGGTCCAAGGTAACTATGTATAAAATATCCATACCTGGGATTCTTCTTTAGTAATGTCGGTTCTGGTCAATGACAGGAAACATAAAACTTAATAGTTTCAATCTCAGAAATCACCCCCCCCCCCCCACTCTGCATTGTTCCCGCTCTTTATTGCCGGATAATTAAAGTTTAGCATTAACCAAACTTCTATTGTGAGATAAAATGTGAAGTGCACAAGGACAAGGACAGGTAATCCAATGGCGGTGTGGACTGGACTGGAACATTGCGTGTCAATAAAGGGAACACTAAAGAGAGCGAAGAGAAAGATAGAGGTGGATTCACAGGAGGGGAATGTGTGTGTGAAAGGTCCGCAAATACAACTCTTCTGCCGCGTACACACGCCCGTTTTTCTCGTCGAAAAAAACGGCATTTTTCCCATTCGACGAGAAAAACGATAGTCTGTGGGCTTTCTGTCGTTTTTTTCGACGAGAAAAACGGCATTAAAAACGACAAGAAAAATTAGAACATGTTCTAATTTTTCTCGTCGTTTTTTTCGACATGTTTTCCGCGGCAGTTTTTCCCATAGGAAAACACTGCCGCGGAGCCAACAGACGGTCATTTTTCTCGTCAAGAGAAAAAATGACGTGAAAAACGACCGTGTGTGGGGAACAAGCTGTTCCCCCGTTTTAAATGACATTATTCACGGCGGTTTTTTAACCGTCGTGAATAATGATCGTGTGTACGTGGCATTCATATCTGACTTCACCGCGTTCCGTCCTTTCCATGTCATTACGGTGCCAACTGCCAAGTACTACACCACCGGCTGTGTTCAGTCCCCGAGGACCACAAACCACCCAAAGTGTGCCCTAAAAATTATTTCTTTCAATATATCTTTCTCTCCCTATCTTTCCACCCATACCTCTTTCTTTCTTTCCACCTATCCCTCTCTCTTTCTTTCTTTCTTTCTTTCTTTCTTTCTTTCTTTCTTTCTTTCCCTATCTATCCACTTATCCCTCTTTTTTCTTTCTTTCCCGATCTTTTCCACCTATCCCTCTTTCTTTCTTTCTTTTTCTTTCTTTCTTTCTTTCTTTTCCTTTCTTTCTTTCCCGATCTTTCCACATATCCCTCTTTCTTTCTTTCTTTCTTTTTCTTTCTTTCTTTCTTTCCCAATCTTACCACATATCCCTCTTACTTTCTTTCTTTCTTTCTTCCTTTCTTTCTTTCTTCCTATCCCTCTTTCTTTCTTCCTATCCCTCTTTCTTTCTTTTTTTCTTTCTTCCTATCCCTCTTTCTTTCTTTCTTTCTTCCTATCCCTCTTTCTTTCTTTCTTTCTTTCTTCCTATCCCTCTTTCTTCCTTTCTTTCTTTCTTTTCCTATCTTTTCCACCTATACCTCTTTCTTCCTTCCTATCCCTCTTTCTTTCTTTCTTTCTTTCTTTCTTTCTTTCTTTCTTCTTTTCTTTCTTTCCCTATCTTTCAACCTATCCCTATTTATTTATTTTTCTTTCTTTCTTTCTTTCTTTCTTTCTTTCTTTCTTTCTTTCTTTTCCAATCTTTCCACCTATCCCTCTTTCTTTCTTTCCCGATCTTTTCCACCTATCCCTTTCTTTCTTTCCCTATCTATCCACCTATCCCTCTTTCTTTCTTTCTTTCTTTCCCTATCTTTCAACCTATCCCTCTTTCTTTATTTCCCTATCTATCCACCTATCCCTCTTTTTTTTTCTTTCTTTCTTTCAATCTTTCTTTCGTTCTTTCTTTCTTTCCCTATCTATCCACCTATCCCTCTTTCTTTCTTTCCCGATCTTTCCACCTATCCCTCTTTCTTTCCCTATTTTTCACATATCCCTTTCTTTCTTTCTATCCACCTATTCCTCTTTCTTTCTTTCCCTATCTATCCACCTATCCCTCTTTCTTTCTTTCTTTCTTTCCCTATCTTTCAACCTATCCCTCTTTCTTTATTTCCCTATCTATCCACCTATCCCTCTTTTTTTTTCTTTCTTTCTTTCAATCTTTCTTTCGTTCTTTCTTTCTTTCCCTATCTATCCACCTATCCCTCTTTCTTTCTTTCCCGATCTTTCCACCCCCTCTTTCTTTCCCTATTTTTCACATATCCCTTTCTTTCTTTCTATCCACCTATTCCTCTTTCTTTCTTTCCCTATTTATCCACCTATCCCTCTTTCATTCTTTCTTTCTTTCCCGATCTTTCCACCTATTCCTCTTTCTTTCTTTCATTCTTCCTATCCCTCTTTCTTTCTCTTACTTTCCCTATATTTCTACCTATCCCTCTTCCTTTATTTCTTTCGTTCTTCCTTTCCTAATTTCCCTCTTTCTTTCTTTCTTTCTTTCCCCCTCTCTCTCTCTCTCTCTCTCTCCCACTATCCTTCTACATACGTCGCTGTCTTCCTGGCTCCCTCTTTTTATCTCTCTCTTCCTCTACAGGTGCATCTCATAAAATTAGAATATCATCAAAAAGTTATTTTATTTCAGTAATGCAATTCAATAAGTGAAACTCCTATATTTTATACAGATGCGTTACACACAGAGTGATAGATTTCAAGCATTTCTTTCTTTTAAATTTGATGATTATGGCTCACAGCGAGTGACACCCCAAAATTCAGTATCTCTGACAATTAGAATATTACATAAGACCAATAAAAAAAAAGGATTTTGAATACAGAAATGTTAGCTAAGGCCCCTTTCACACTGGGCCGCTCATAGCGTCGGCGGTAAAACGCCCCTATTTTTACCGCCAACGCTATGGGGCGGATTTGCGGCGCATTTCGACCGCTCACGGTGTGGTTTTAACCCCCGCTAGCGGCCGACAAAGGGTTAAAACCGCCCGCACACCGCTGCTACAGCAGCGCGG
Source organism: Rana muscosa (assembly GCA_029206835.1). NCBI lineage: Eukaryota > Metazoa > Chordata > Amphibia > Anura > Ranidae > Rana > Rana muscosa. The sequence continues at coordinate 291,737,073 of CM055120.1, forward strand.
TGTGCAGGCGGTATAGCCGCGCTGTCCCATTGATTTCAATGGGCAGCAGCGGTAAAGGAGCGGTATATACACACCGCTCCTTCACCGCCCCAAAAGATGCAGCTACCAGGACTTTTTTTCTCGTCCTGCCAGCGCATCGCCTCAGTGTGAAAGCACTCGGGCTTTCACACTGAGACTGCAGGGCAGACGTTTTTCAGGCGGTATTTAGGCGCTATTTTTAGCGCTAAAACGCCTGAAAAACTCCTCAGTGTGAAAGGGGAGTTAGTGGAAAGTATGTCCATGTACAGTATAGTCAGCCTGGGGCACTGCTGAGGTGTTATGGAAGTCCAGGTTGCTTTGATAGCGGCCTTCAGTTTGTCTGCATTGTTGGGTCTGATGTCTCATTATCCTTTTGACAATTCCCCACAGATTCTCTATGGGATTTAGGTCAGGTGAGTTTGCTGGTCAATCAAGCACAGTGATCCCATGATCATGTGACCAGGTATTGGTATTCTTGGCAGTTTGGGAGGTGCCAAGTCCTGCGGGATAATGAAATCAGCATCTCCATAAAGCCGGTCAGCAGAGGGAAGCATGAAGTTCTCTAGAATTTCCTGGTAGAGATCTGCGCTGACTTTGCACTTGATAGAACACAGCAGACCAACACCAGCAGATGACACGGCTCCCCAAATCATCACTGACTGTGGAAACTTCACACTGGACCTCAATGCAGCTTGGATTCTGTGCCTCTCCACTCCTCCTCCAGACTCTGGGACCTTGCTTTCCGAATGAAATGCACAGTTTTCCACAGTCCGTGATGATTTGGGGAGCCGTGGCATCTGTTGATCCACTGTGTTTTATCGGCTATGGCTATATCACACGGGAGCGCGCCCGCAAGCCAACCCCCTTTGGGAGAGCGCTTCCCAGAGGGGGGGTTAGTTCTTGCGGGGAGGAGCCGAGACAGCCGCCGAGGGACCCCAGAAGAGGGGGATCGGGGGCCACTCTGTGCAAAATGAACTTCACAGTACAGTGGAGGTAAGTATGACATGTTTGTTATTTAAAAAAAAAAAAAAAAAAACGAACCCAGACAACCCCTTTAATGGATTCAGAGTTATTAGGCAATACAAAGCGCAGAAGCTTATGACAAGCAACCATCCAGGTTTTCTTTGGCTCCCTTAAACATTCGTCCTTTACCCTCAGTAAGGGTTCACCTTCTGTCCTTGGCGCCGTCAGGGGTAGGTTTCCTACAGCTGACAGAACCAGTATTTCCACAGCGTATATAATAATATTGATGCTTAAACAGATCTCAGGTACTTAATGTCCTCTTTAGCTGCTCTCATTACTCCCAGATGAACCTCATGACATTCACATGACAGAAGTCTACGGCGTCAGCGGCAGCAATGTTCCTTCATACCGCGAGCAGCAGCACTCAAGCCGATCCATCAAGAGGAAGATCCGATCAAAGCAGAAACATCACACACATTGGTTTAAAGCGGAGTTCCACCCAAAAATGGAACTTCCGCTTTTCGGAACCCTCCCCCACTCCGGTGTCACATTTGGCACCTTTCAGGGGGGAGGAGGGGTGCAGATACCTGTCTAAGACAGGTAAGAAGTAAGTAGAGAGAAACAACCAGTTTCAATAATACTTACAAAAAAACACAGGTTGGTCACAACTCCTATAATGGGATTAGTCGGTGGTCTGGAACATCCCCTTGTCAACAGATCGGTAATAGCTGCATGGAGGACTGCTAGTCTGTAGGGAGGTGGGACAACATGAAGATGGGGGCGGAACTCTAGCTTGTGGCCCCTGGACACTACATCTCTTAACCAAGCATTGAAGATGCTTGCTGACCGTGTTTCCGCAAAGGCCAAAGATGAACCCCCACTTTGAAAATTGGGGGTGTCCCTTCAGGATGTTTACGAGGACCTGTCTGCAGGCTTGGGGGGTTTTAGAGGCCCAAGGTTTGAGAATTCACTGGCCCTTTAAGGATGCGTCAAGGTGATGTTACGGGGCACCTGACCACCCTGATTGGCCTCCGCTTGGACACCTGGATAAAAATCCTTATGTTCAAGGAAGTGACAGTTATTTTCAGCTGATTCCAATGAGATTTGGACATGACAGTCACAAGACTAAAGATCATAATCCTTGTGGGAAACATTTGTCTAAGTTTCTAAAATAATAAAATGTCTTACCCAATCCTGTTAATTTAGAGACTGAATGATCTATGAGTACACTGGTAACGATGCGGCAAGAGGACATGGTGGCACGTCTAATCACCCTGACTGGCCTCTGCTTAAACACCGCACTGACTGCTTAATGAATTGTGGCCAAAAGACTTATTTATTCCACTACACTTGTGTATACGTATGCATCTCGTTTGCAATTGGAAATCTTCAGGACCTGTCCCCTGAGGACGTCCTACTGCAGACGAAACACATAGGGTGGGGCTTGTGACATCATCACGCCAGTGTACAACGGCGGAGTGGAATAGGTGTGTGTGAACCCGCGCAATGGATTAAATACCAGCAGGCAATACATATGAGAACTGCTGCCTCTCCGAATTACTGCCACCTAGTTGTAGTAAAAAATGTGAATAACAGAGAAGTAGACGTGGCGCTGTTCTGATGTAAGTATGTATACATGAAGTGCACCTGTGCATATATAAGTGCTAAGTTTCCTATGTGCAAACAAATCTGTGTGCAAAGAATATACTGTGCAAATGATATTAATGACAATACTGAATATACTGTGCAGATGATATTAATGACAATATTGATAAATCTTAAATTCCACGGCGTGCAGCTTTAGATGCGTGCAAAGTGCAAGGTGCAAATAAATTACAAGTAAATTAACCACTATGCAGAAAAAATTAAAAATTAAAATTAAAAATTACATTAAATTAATGATACAAAGTTCATCTTACCCAATCCTGTTAATTTAGAGACTGAATGATCTATGAGTACACTGGTAACGATGCAGCAAGAGGACATGGCGTAACGTCTAATCACCCTGACTGGCCTCCGCTTGAACGGCTTTATGAATTGTGGCCAAAATACTTATTTATTCCACTGCACTTGTGTATACGTATGCATTTCGTTTGCAATTGGACATCTTCAGGACCTGTCCCCTGAGGACGTCCTACTGCAGACGAAACACATAGGGCGGGGCTTGTGACGTCATCACGCCAGTGTACAACGGCGGAGTGTTTTATGCTTTTTTTTTATGCTGAGATGTTTGTAAGAACCTTTCTGTTCCTAATAAACGAGGAGTTTTAGAGTTATTGCTCTAGTCCAAGGCGTTTTGTTCTATTTCTTCCTGATATCTCTGAGGAGATTGGGGCAGTTTATTTGATTGTGACGTATTTGGAGCTGTGCAGCGGTTCTGGAGGCGTCCAATTCATTTGTGAAAGCACGTTTGATCTCTTAGTAATATGGAGATCAAATTTCTCTGGTAAGCAGTTGGCACAGTTGGTGGTCTGGTGTCCCGGGAGCACTGCACGTTGATTTGTATACTGATACTTACGTACACACGATCAGAAAATTGCACTAAAAATACAGCTTTCTAAGCGATCGGATGATAATCTGATGGTTAGTACACAGATTTCGACAGCCGATTACCACAGTTCATCCGATATTATCCGAAGGGACAAGCATGAAAAAAAAATAATTCGTACGATAATCAGTACAGTCTTTGTCCGAAAATAGAACACAACACATCACTTCTGAATTTTTATTCTGTCATACGAGAATTTTTGTAACTTTAGAAACCTCATGTTACATCCAAAAACGTAAATGTATTTTATTGGGATTTCATGCGAAAGACCAACACAAAGTGGCACATAATTGTGAAGTGGAAGGAAAATTATAAATTATACTAATAAATATGTGAAAAGTGTGGGGGGGGGGGGCATTTGTATTCAGCCCCCTTTACTCTGATACCCCTAACTAAAATCTAATGGAACCAATTGCCTTCAGAAGTCACCTAATTATTAAATAGAGTCCACATGTGTGTCATTTAATCTCAGTATAAATACAGCTGTTCTGTGAAGCCCTCAGAGGTTTGTTAGAGAACCTTAGTGAACAAACAGCATCATGAAGGCAAAGGAACACACCAGACAGGTCAGGGATAAAGTTGTGGAGAAGTATAAAGCAGGGTTAGGTTATAAATAAAATCTCCCAAGCTTTGATCATCTCACGGAGCTCTGTTCATTCCATCATCGGAAAATGGAAAGAGTATGGCACAACTGCAAACCTACCAAGACATGGCCGTCCACCTAAACTGACCGGGCCGGGTAAGGAGAGCATTCATTAGAGAAGCAGCCAAGAGGTCCATGGTAACTCTGGAGGAGCTGCAGAGATCCACAGCTCAGGGGGGAGAATCTGTCCACAGGACAACTATTAGTCGTGCTTCTCCACAAATCTGCCCTTTATGGAAGAGTGACAAGAAGAAAGACATTGGTGAAAGAAAGTCATAAGAAGTCCTGATTGCAGTTTGTGAGAAGCCATGTGGGGGACACAGCAATCATGTGGGGGACACAGCAATCATGTGGGGGACACAGCAAACATGTGGAAGAAGGTGCTCTGATCAGATGGGGCCAAAATTGCATTTTTTGGTCTAAAAGCAAAACGCTATGTGTGGCGGAAAACTAACACCGCACATCACCCTGAACACACCATCCCCACTGTGAAACATGGTGGTGGCAGTATCATGTGGTGGGGATGCTTTTCTTCAGCAGGGATAGGTAAGCTGGTCAGAGTTGATGGGAAGATGGATGGAGACAAATACAGGACAATCTTAGAAGAAAACCTGTTAAGCCTCGTACACACGATCGGATAACCTATGGATTTTCGTCCGATGGATTTGTCCATCGGAAATCCGATGAAACTGTTTTTCATCAGTCTTGGCCACACACCATCAGTCAAAAAACCGACCGTTCCAAACATGGTGACGTAAAACACTCCGATGAGCCGAGAAAAATGAAGTTTAATGCTTCTGAGCATGCGTCGACTTGATTCTGAGCATGCGTTGGTTTTTTAACCGATGAACTTGCCCATAGACGATCGTAAATTCCCATCGGTTTTTTATCCATCGGAAAATTTTAAAACAAGTTCTATTTTTTACAACCAATGGAAAAAAGACCGATGGGTACCATACACGATCGGTTGGTCTGATGAAAACCGTCCATTGGACGGTTTTCATCAGTCAAACCGATCGTGTGTACGCAGCATTAGAGTATGCAAAAGACTTGAGACTGGGCCGAGGTTCTCCTTCCAGCAGGACAACGACCCGAAACATACAGCCAGAGCTACAATGGAATGGTTTAGATCAAAGCATATTCATGTGTTAGAATGGTCCAGTCACAGTCCAGACCTAAATCCCATTGAGAATCTGTGGCAAGACATGAAAATTGCTGATCACAGACGCTCTCCATCCAATCTGACAGAGCTTGAGATATTTTACAAAGAAGAATGGGCAGAAATGTCCCTCTCTAGATGTGCAAAGCTGGTAGAGACATCCCCAAAAAGACTTGCAGCTGTAATTGCAGAGAAAGGAGGTTCTACAAAGTATTGACTCCGGGGGGCGCCATACAAATGTACCCCCCACACTTTTCACATATTTATTTGTATCATTTATCATTTTCCTTCCACTTCACAATTATGTGACACTTTGTGTTGGTCCATCACATAAAATCCCAATAAAATATATTTACATTTTTGGTTGTAACGACAAAATGTTGAGAATTTTAAGGGGTATGAATACTTTTTCAAGGCACTGTATATGTTATACATATATATATATATATGTAGCGACCTCACCCCTCTCACCCCTTCTCATTCTCGGCTTGTTGGTCTTGTCTAGGGGGTTAGTACCGGGGGGAGGGATGAGATACACCACGGCCCATTTCCTCCAGAGAGACTGGAGGTGAAAGACAGAACTATCGGGTTTTGTGTTTGTGTCTCAGAGTCAAATCCTTTCTCCGAAATCACTCCCTTTGCTCCCAGTAACTGGAGTTCCACACACTGAAAAGGTCCAACTCGTATTTATTCTCTTCCAGCAATAAATAGTCATACAGCACAGACAGGTTGAGACCCAGAGAACACTTCAGTATTTGTGGGGAGTAGGTCCAGGCACAATCCTTGTAGTAGAGCCAACCACTGTAATGTCACCAATGGTTATGATGTATAGTCGCTGCCACCGACTATATAGAACAAGAGCATGAATTACCTTCGCTATCCCAGCCCCTATCAGAGGGAAGACATCCGTCCAAGAGAGTCACCGGAGGCCTCTCCGTCACCGGCAAATGCTGCGCCAGACTTTCCGGAGAAGTTCCGCTCACCGGCCTCCTCAATCTCAGACACGGGCACCCAAGGCGTTAGGGCCCCTCGGATTCCTCCTCCCTCGCGGAACCCAGTCGAAGGTACTGAGTCCCAGGCCTCCGCATTAGTACCTCACCCCAGGCTAAAGGTGCCTGGGATGGACTCCAGGTCAAGGGCACCTGGGCCCGGAACTCCGGAACGCCAGCACCCAGGCTGAAGGTGCCTGGGCGCGTCTGCGTCCTCTGACTCTGAACCCCAAGGTCAGGGTGTCCGCCCCTTTTATCTCCTCTCCCTTAGCGTCACAGCAGGTTCCCCGCCCCGCTGTACCAGCGCCAGGAAAGGACAAAAAGGGATGCAGCCTTGCGGTGAGTGTTCAGCTCCAGCCCAGGGCGACAGCGCCACCCGCAGGCCGCAGGGAACCTCACACCACCAGAGTCCTCCAAGAACCATAAAAGGGTCTCAGATTCCCTAACAATCAGTGCATCTGGGTTACACTACCACCCAGATGCCTCCCCTAAATTCAAATACCCGCTACATATATATACTGTATATATTTACTTTTTCTTTTTTTTTTCAAATGCAGCCTCACCAGCGCCCATCAAATGCAGCTTCACCAGCACCCATCAAATGCAGCCTCACCAGCGCCCATCAAATGCAGCTTCACCAGCGCCCATCAAATGCAGCTTCACCAGAACCCATCAAATGCAGCCTCACCAGCGCCCATCAAATGCAGCTTCACCAGCGCCCATCAAATGCAGCCTCACCAGCACCCATCAAATGCAGCTTCACCAGCACTCATCAAATGAAGCCTCACCAGCGCCCATCAAATGCAGCTTCACCAGCGCCCATCAAATGCAGCTTCACCAGCACCCATCAAATGCAGCCTCACCAGCACCCATCAAATGCAGCTTCACCAGCGCCCATCAAATGCAGCTTCACCAGCACCCATCAAATGCAGCCTCACCAGCACCCATCAAATGCAGCTTCACCAGCACCCATCAAATGCAGCCTCACCAGCGCCCATCAAATGCAGCTTCACCAGCGCCCATCAAATGCAGCTTCACCAGCGCCCATCAAATGCAGCTTCACCAGCGCCCATCAAATGCAGCCTCACCAGCACCCATCAAATGCAGCTTCACCAGCACCCATCAAATGCAGCCTCACCAGCGCCCATCAAATGCAGCTTCACCAGCACCCATCAAATGCAGCCTCACCAGCGCCCATCAAATGCAGCTTCACCAGCGCCCATCAAATACAGCTTCACCAGCACCCATCAAATGCAGCCTCACCAGCGCCCATCAAATGCAGCTTCACCAGCGCCCATCAAATGCAGCTTCACCAGCACCCATCAAATGCAGCCTCACCAGCACCCATCAAATGCAGCTTCACCAGCGCCCATCAAATGCAGCTTCACCAGCACCCATCAAATGCAGCCTCACCAGCGCCCATCAAATGCAGCTTCACCAGCGCCCATCAAATGCAGCTTTACCAGAACCCATCAAATGCAGCTTCACCAGCGCCCATCAAATGCAGCTTCACCAGCACCCATCAAATGGAGCCTCACCAGCGCCCATCAAATGCAGCTTCACCAGCGCCCATCAAATGCAGCTTCACCAGCACCCATCAAATGCAGCCTCAACAGCGCCCATCAAATGCAGCCTCACCAGCGCCCATCAAATGCAGCTTCAACAACACCCATCAAATGCAGCTTCACCAGCGCCCATCAAATGCAGCTTCACCAGCACCCATCAAATGCAGCCTCACCAGCGCCCATCAAATGCAGCCTCACCAGCGCCCATCAAATGCAGCCTCACCAGCGCCCATCAAATGCAGCCTCACCAGCACCCATCAATGAATGTTTGCATGCTTCCATTCATTTGGGAGTCGGGACAGAGACACAGTCCTCCTCCGCCGCTGCTGCGCCTTTGACACTATGTGCGAATGGAGAGGCGGCTGCCTGCTGATGCTGAGAGTTGCTTGCTGCAGTGAGAAGAGAGTAGGACCACCAGTGGCCGGGCGCCCTAGGCAGCAGGGCGCCCTTGGCGGCTGCCTAGTTTGCCTAGTGGTAGCACCGGCTCTGAACGCAGCAGCAACTGTGAGGTGCACCAATCGCGGCGCATTGCACTTTTCCCTTTTTTTTTTATACAAACTTTATTGAAATTTTACACAGTGACATTCTTTTAAGTTCTCTTGGCCGCTGTGCGGTGCGAGGTGGTGAATTGCTTTGCAACTGTGCCGCGCTGAAAGGAAGGATGGCCTGCTGTACTTTTTTTATTTTATTTAGCGCAACAAGGGGGGGGGGGGGTGGGGATGTGTGAACCTGCTACTTAGGAGACAAAGGCTTGTCTTGTGGTGGGACTGCGCTGGAATAGCCGCCCAACGCCATACCACCACGCCTGGTATGAATGGGCTCTCGATATACTGTAAGTGGTTGGGCGGCTCTACATCCTGGAGCACTTTTACATGGCAATTGTGAGTCGGCTGAAAGACTCAATAACCACGGCAGCAGCTGTGACTCCCGGGACGTTTATAAACGTATCTTGGTAGACGAGGGGATTGACCCGTATCTTGTTCTCAATGCATTAGATAAAGTGGTTGAAACGCATCATCCGGAAGAGCGTATTCTTTTATTTTTTTATACCTGCTTTGCATTGTTCCAAAACGGATTATAAGAAAGGATTTCATTTTCTATCCGGGTTGTGCTGATCAACTTGCAGCTTCAAACAGCGCGGAATGCGTCGGGGGGCGACGACGGCGGCCACAGAAAATGGAATTGCGGCTTTGAAACCCTCGGAGTGTCCGCGGTAATCCACTGAACCCACTTCATCCCGAGAAAGCTGCTTATCCAGGCCCCTCTAATCCCGGGATTAAAGCGCAATGAGGCACCCGTTGTGTGCCGGGCATGGGCGGCCGGAATGACGGGCACCCCCATTTCCCGGAGGGGTGGGAAGGGTTAAGTCCACTGACAGATTCTAGGAACACCGGAACAGAGGGGACATTGTTCTATAGTGTGACCCCCCCCCCCCCCTCCTCCAGGTCAGCTATATGCACCGCCAGGATTACAGCAAACTGCAGCTGAGATCTTTAAAGAGAACCGATCATTAAAATTCACAAATCCTTCCAGCACAAGTCAGCAGGAAATCATTTTATAGAAGCTGAAACTGATGCCAAGCTCCCTCGTGTGACTTCAATTTTCGGCAGAGGTCACCTGGTGCCCGGATAGCAGGAGCCTTGTGAGTGTTTCACATGATTAGAGACCGGAGAGTGTCTACGGTTTCCTGGCTGGAGGACGTCCAGCATCATCTAGCGCTTTCCTCCACCAGCCAGACTGTCCCTGGCCCCGCCTCTTTCATTCATAGGATTTCAGTTCTATCAATCATGAAGGTTTGGCAGCACGTGTGGGCATCTTTTGCAACTACAACCTGCCTAGGAATGCCCACTCCTTAGGGGGGTTGTAAAGGTACATGTTTTTTCACCTTAATGCATCCTATGCATTAAGGTGAAAAAACATTAGACAATACCGCCCCCCCCCCCCCGAGCCTCCGCCCCGTTTTACTTACCTGACCCCTCGAAAGTCCCGCGCTCGCTCCCGTCATCCTCCGAGTTCCTGAGCCCCGGCCGTTGATTGGCTACACTGGATGGATTGAAAGCAGCGCAGCCATTGGCTGGCGCTGCTGTCAATCACAACCAATGATGCAGCACGTCGGGGGCGGGGCCGAGTGATACAGTCGGCGGCTATGACCGCCGGCAGTATCACGGGAGCGCGCCCGCAGTAACTCCACACCATGCAAGCTCGCTCGCTCGCATTATGGTGTGGAGTCCTTGCGGGGAGGAGCTGAAACAGCCGCCGAGGGACCCCAGAAGAGGAGGATCGGGGCCACTGTGTGCAAAACGAGCTGCACAGTGGAGGTAAGTATAACATGTTTGTTATTTTTTTTTTTTAAACGGGAACCTTTAGTGTTCCTGACACCCTCCCATCAAGGCAATATGATATTTGCATAACTCTTCCAAAGAGCCAGCCCACTGCTGGTATCATGACCGAGGCTCAGTGTCACATATGGGCATTGCCCATGCAAATACAATCTGCCAAGGATATGCCCACTCCTTCAGATTGGCACCCACCCATCGGGGCATTTTAATATTTGCAATGCAGGCAGATCAAGGCAATATGATATTTGCATAACTCCTCCCAAGAGCCAGCCCACTGCTGGTATCCATGACCGAGGCTCAGCGTCACATATGGGCATTGCCCATGCAAATACAATCTGGCAAGGATATGCCCACTCCTTCAGATTGGCACCCACCCATCGGGGCATTTTGATATTTGCAATGCAGGCAGATCATGGCTGAGGAGAGGGGCTGCTCAGCCCTGATGCAAGCAGTGGGAGGAGTTATGCAAATATTAAAATGCCTTGATGGGAGGGTGTCAGTCTGGAGGAGTGGGCGTTCCTAGGCTAGGCTATATTTGCATAAGTAACGCCCATATGTGATGCTGAGCCTCCATCATGATATAAGCAGTGGGAGGAGTTATGCAAATATCAAATTGCCTTGATGGGATGTATCAGTCTGGAGGAGTGGGCGTTCCTAGGCTAGGCTGTATTTACATAGGTAACGCCCACATGTGATGCTGAGCCTCCATCATGATATAAGCAGTGGGAGGAGTTATGCAAATATCAAATTGCCTTGAGGGGATGTATCAGTCTGGAGGAGTGGGCGTTCCTAGGCTAGGCTGTATTTACATAGGTAACGCCCACATATGATGCTGAGCCACCATCATGATATAAGCAGTGGGAGGAGTTATGCAAATATTAAATTGCCTTGATGGGATGTATCAGTCTGGAGGAGTGGGCGTTCCTAAGCTAGGCTGTATTTACATAGGTAATGCCCACATGTGATGCTGAGCCTCCATGATTGGAACATTTCCAATAGGTGAAAGGGGTAAGCCAGGGACTTGGGGAGGAAAGGGTTAGATGATTCCGGACATCCTCCAGCCAGGAAATGGGGCGGGGCTCTATCTGAATTGCTGCAGCTTCTAATGCACATAGTGAGAGGCTCACAGTGTGCAGTGAAATCAGAGGAAGCTGTTTCAGTCCAGGAGAGGAGCCGCTACAACTGTGCGAGACTGAAGGGGAGGCCAGAGGTCAGCTTTGATATAATATATTATATTTTGTTGCATATTCTCTACAGTATGTACTTAAAACGTTATCCTACATTATAAAGAAGCTTTTCCCTTTCAAATAGTCCCCCATGTAACTGAAATCTATTCCAAACCATACAGAGCTGAGAGGTAAGGATTGGGGGGGTGATTTATTCATATGACTCGTTCAGTTGTGTGTGTGTAAACTGAGCTTCAGCTATTGAGCTCTGTAAACAAAAAGATTGTTCAGCTAAGCAGTCGTAAATAGCCTGGTACACATGTGTAAAGCAGCCTCAAGTTGCACCTCCTGGCTGCAAATGTAAATTGCGGTGCAATATGTCAGCACTATAGAAATCCTGGATATAGGTCATGTGCTTTGTTGGTGCCCTCACCTCTCTGCAACCTTTTCCTACTGACCTTGTACCCCCCCCCAGCTAACCTGCCCGCCTCTTACCCCCTCCCATGCTGACTGTGTTAGGCGTTGGCGGTGGTCCCCGAGGTCACAATGATTAGAACTTTCAGATAATCTCCTTATTATTGTATCTCAGGCTGCGGATTTCAGGTGGTAAAATACCAAAAGGTCTTCATGTTCGCGGCACCCGTCCATGAAACTCGATTGTTTAGTGACGGGGCCCCCAAACTGCTCAGCACCAGGGGGGCCACATTATAGTTCTTATGAATATTTTTATAAATCAATGAATAATGAAGGACAGTGTTTTGCTGAGATCTTTTTATTGAATCGGCGTGATATGCTTCCGAAAAGAAGAAAGAACTTCAGTAAAAGCAAAGTCCCCCATTATATCAAAGTCCCCATCAGAGTCCCCATCAGAGTCCCCAACTCCCCATCACAGTGCCACCTGAACTCACCGTCCCTCCATCAGAGTCCTCCTACCTCACATCAAGGTCCCAACCAGAATCCCACACCCCATCCGAGTCCCCAACCTTACATCAGTGTCAGTATCAGATCCTCCTCTTACATCGGCATCCTCATCAGAGTCCTCCCTTACATCGGCATCCTCATCAGAGTCCTCCCTTACATCGGTATTCTCATGAGCGTGTCCCCTTACATCGGCATCCTCATCAGAGTGTCCCCTTACATCAGTATCCTCATCAGAGTGCCCCCTTACATCGGTATCCTCATCAGAGTGTCCCCTTACATCGGCATCCTCATCAGAGTCCTCCCTTACATCGGCATCCTCATCAGAGTGCCCCCTTACATCGGCATCCTTATCAGAGTGCCCCCTTACATCGGCATCCTCATCAGAGTGCCCCCTTACATCGGCATCCTCATCAGAGTGCCCCCTTACATCGGCATCCTCATCAGAGTGCCCCCTTACATCGGCATCCTCATTAGAGTGCCCCCTTACATCGGCATCCTCATCAGAGTGCCCCCTTACATCAGTGTCAGTATCAGATCCTCCTCTTACATCGGCATCCTCATCAGAGTGCCCCCTTACATCGGCATCCTCATCAGAGTGTCCCCTTACATCGGCATCCTCATCAGAGTGCCCCCTTACATCAGTGTCAGTATCAGATCCTCCTCTTACATCGGCATCCTCATCAGAGTGCCCCCTTACATCGGCATCCTCATCAGAGTGTCCCCTTACATCGGCATCCTCATCAGAGTGCCCCCTTACATCGGCATCCTCATCAGAGTGCCCCCTTACATCGGCATCCTCATCAGAGTGCCCCCTTACATCGGCATCCTCATCAGAGTGCCCCCTTACATCGGCATCCTCATCAGAGTGTCCCCTTACATCGGTATTCTCATGAGAGTGCCCCCTTACATCGGCATCCTCATCAGAGTGTCCCCTTACATCGGCATCCTCATCAGAGTGTCCCCTTACATCGGCATCCTCATCAGAGTGCCCCCTTACATCAGTGTCAGTATCAGATCCTCCTCTTACATCGGCATCCTCATCAGAGTGCCCCCTTACATCGGCATCCTCATCAGAGTGCCCCCTTACATCGGTATTCTCATGAGAGTGTCCCCTTACATCGGCATCCTCATCAGAGTCCTCCCTTACATCGGCATCCTCATCAGAGTCCTCCCTTACATCGGCATCCTCATCAGAGTCCTCCCTTACATCGGCATCCTCATCAGAGTGCCCCCTTACATCGGCATCCTTATCAGAGTGCCCCCTTACATCGGCATCCTCATCAGAGTGCCCCCTTACATCGGCATCCTCATCAGAGTGTCCCCTTACATCGGCATCCTCATCAGAGTGCCCCCTTACATCAGTGTCAGTATCAGATCCTCCTCTTACATCGGCATCCTCATCAGAGTGCCCCCTTACATCGGCATCCTCATCAGAGTGTCCCCTTACATCGGCATCCTCATCAGAGTGCCCCCTTACATCAGTGTCAGTATCAGATCCTCCTCTTACATCGGCATCCTCATCAGAGTCCCCCCTTACATCGGCATCCTCATCAGAGTGTCCCCTTACATCGGCATCCTCATCAGAGTCCTCCCTTACATCGGCATCCTCATCAGAGTCCTCCCTTACATCGGCATCCTCATCAGAGTGTCCCCTTACATCGGCATCCTCATCAGAGTGTCCCCTTACATCGGCATCCTCATCAGAGTGTCCCCTTACATCGGCATCCTCATCAGAGTCCTCCCTTACATCGGCATCCTCATCAGAGTCCTCCCTTACATCGGCATCCTCATCAGAGTCCTCCCTTACATCGGCATCCTCATCAGAGTCCTCCCTTACATCGGCATCCTCATCAGAGTGCCCCCTTACATCGGCATCCTCATCAGAGTGCCCCCTTACATCGGCATCCTCATCAGAGTGCCCCCTTACATCGGCATCCTCATCAGAGTGTCCCCTTACATCGGCATCCTCATCAGAGTGCCCCCTTACATCGGCATCCTCATCAGAGTGCCCCCTTACATCGGCATCCTCATCAGAGTGTCCCCTTACATCGGCATCCTCATCAGAGTGCCCCCTTACATCAGTGTCAGTATCAGATCCTCCTCTTACATCGGCATCCTCATCAGAGTGCCCCCTTACATCGGCATCCTCATCAGAGTGCCCCCTTACATCAGTGTCAGTATCAGATCCTCCTCTTACATCGGCATCCTCATCAGAGTCCCCCCTTACATCGGCATCCTCATCAGAGTGCCCCCTTACATCGGCATCCTCATCAGAGTGTCCCCTTACATCGGCATCCTCATCAGAGTGTCCCCTTACATCGGCATCCTCATCAGAGTGTCCCCTTACATCGGCATCCTCATCAGAGTCCTCCCTTACATCGGCATCCTCATCAGAGTCCTCCCTTACATCGGCATCCTCATCAGAGTCCTCCCTTACATCGGCATCCTTATCAGAGTCCTCCCTTACATCGGCATCCTCATCAGAGTGTCCCCTTACATCGGCATCCTCATCAGAGTGTCCCCTTACATCGGCATCCTCATCAGAGTGCCCCCTTACATCGGCATCCTCATCAGAGTGCCCCCTTACATCGGCATCCTTATCAGAGTGCCCCCTTACATCGGCATCCTCATCAGAGTGTCCCCTTACATCGGCATCCTCATCAGAGTCCTCCCTTACATCGGCATCCTCATCAGAGTCCTCCCTTACATCGGCATCCTCATCAGAGTGCCCCCTTACATCGGCATCCTCATCAGAGTGCCCCCTTACATCGGCATCCTCATCAGAGTGCCCCCGTACATCGGCATCCTCATCAGAGTGCCCCCTTACATCGGCATCCTCATCAGAGTGCCCCCTTACATCGGCATCCTCATCAGAGTGCCCCCTTACATCGGCATCCTTATCAGAGTGTCCCCTTACATCGGCATCCTCATCAGAGTGCCCCCTTACATTGGCATCCTCATCAGAGTGCCCCCTTACATCGGCATCCTTATCAGAGTGTCCCCTTACATCGGCATCCTCATCAGAGTGCCCCCTTACATCGGCATCCTCATCAGAGTGCCCCCTTACATCGGCATCCTCATCAGAGTGCCCCCTTACATCAGTGTCAGTATCAGATCCTCCTCTTACATCGGCATCCTCATCAGAGTGCCCCCTTACATCGGTATTCTCATCAGAGTGCCCCCTTACATCAGTGTCAGTATCAGATCCTCCTCTTACATCGGCATCCTCATCAGAGTGCCCCCTTACATCGGCATCCTCATCAGAGTCCTCCCTTACATCGGCATCCTCATCAGAGTCCTCTCTTACATCGGCATCCTCATCAGAGTGCCCCCTTACATCAGTATCGTCATCAGAGTGCCCCCTTACATCAGTGTCAGTATCAGATCCTCCTCTTACATCGGCATCCTCATCAGAGTGCCCCCTTACATCCGTATCCTCATCAGAGTCCTCCCTTACATCGGCATCCTCATCAGAGTCCTCCCTTACATCGGCATCCTCATCAGAGTCCTCCCTTACATCGGCATCCTCATCAGAGTCCTCTCTTACATCGGCATCCTCATCAGAGTGCCCCCTTACATCAGTATCGTCATCAGAGTGCCCCCTTACATCCGTATCCTCATCAGAGTCCTCCCTTACATCGGCATCCTCATCAGAGTCCTCTCTTACATCGGCATCCTCATCAGAGTGCCCCCTTACATCAGTATCGTCATCAGAGTGCCCCCTTACATCAGTGTCAGTATCAGATCCTCCTCTTACATCGGCATCCTCATCAGAGTGCCCCCTTACATCGGCATCCTCATCAGAGTCCTCCCTTACATCGGCATCCTCATCAGAGTCCTCCCTTACATCGGCATCCTCATCAGAGTGCCCCCTTACATCGGCATCCTCATCAGTGTGCCCCCTTACATCGGCATCCTCATCAGAGTGCCCCCTTACATCAGTATCGTCATCAGAGTGCCCCCTTACATCGGCATCCTCATCAGAGTGCCCCCTTACATCGGCATCCTTATCAGAGTCCCCCCTTACATCGGCATCCTCATCAGAGTGCCCCCTTACATCGGCATCCTCATCAGAGTGCCCCCTTACATCGGTATCCTCATCAGAGTGTCCCCTTACATCGGCATCCTCATCAGAGTGCCCCCTTACATCGGTATCCTCATCAGAGTGCCCCCTTACATCGGTATCCTTATCAGAGTGCCCCCTTACATCGGTATTCTCATCAGAGTGCCCCCTTACATTGGTATCCTCATCAGAGTGTCCCCTTACATCGGTATCCTCATCAGAGTGCCCCCTTACATCGGTATCCTCATCAGAGTGCCCCCTTACATCGGTATCCTCATCAGAGTGCCACCTTACATCCGTATCCTCATCAGAGTGCCCCCTTACATCGGTATCCTCATCAGAGTACCCCCGTACATCGGTATCCTCATCAGGGTCCTCCCTTACATCGATATTCTCATCAGAGTGCCCCCTTACATCGGCATCCTCATCAGAGTGCCCCCTTACATCGGCATCCTCATCAGAGTGCCCCCTTACATCCGTATCCTCATCAGAGTGCCCCCTTACATCGGCATCCTCATCAGAGTGCCCCCTTACATCGGCATCCTCATCAGAGTGCCCCCTTACATCGGCATCTTCATCAGAGTGTCCCCTTACATCGGCATCCTCATCAGAGTGCCCCCTTACATCGGCATCATCATCAGAGTGCCCCCTTACATCGGTATCCTTATCAGAGTGCCCCCTTACATCAGTATCCTCATCAGAGTGCCCCCTTACATCCGTATCCTCATCAGAGTCTCCCCTTACATCGGTATCCTCATCAGAGTGCCCCCTTACATCGGTATCCTCATCAGAGTCCTCCCTTACATCCATATCCTCATCAGAGTCCCCCCGTACATCGTTATCCTCATCAGAGTATCCAGCCCATCAGTGCCCATCACTGCAGCTTCATCAGTAAAGACAAAATACTTATTTGCAAAATTTTATAACAGAAGCTAAAAAAAATAACGTGTGTTTAGCAAAAAAAAAATTAAAACTCAGTGGTGAATAAATACCACCAAAAGAAAGCTCTATCTGTCTCACATGAATGATAAAAATGTCATATGGGTACAATGTTGCATGACCGCGCAATTGTCATTCAAAGTGTGACAGCGCTGACAGCTGAAAAGTGGCCTGGGCAGGAAGGGGGTGAAAGTGGCCGGTATTGAAGGGCTTAATAGCACACCAAACCCGATGTGATTCTGTCGTGATCGTCACGTCAAATGAGTTTTAAAAAAGACGGCATGCTTGTCGCCCGAAAAGGAGCAGGAGCTTCTTTGCGGGCGACAAAGGGGCAAAGGAGCGGCCCATGAAAGTGAATGAACTCCCCCCCTATATGCGAGACGGGAAATCTGGTGCAACAATCGCTCGAGCGAAATCTCGAGCGGGAGCGCGAAAGCATCAATGCAGCCTTAGGTTTACATTTGATTGTAGCAACAACTTGTGATTTTTATTTTTTTTTTGGGGGGGGGGGCATTTCACTTGAATGGGTTGCCCCATGCACGACACACGCCCCAATGAAGATCCAGGGAAAAAAATTATTATTATTTTTTTTTTTTTCACTGAGCATTAGCCAACGCGACGAAACACGCGTCAGCTACCGACGCCTGGGGGTTCCAAATTAACAATGAAGGCCACTGCGAGCGTGACACGCATTTTGCAGTGCGTTTCTCAAGCGCGCCTTTTTCTGCAGCTGCACGCGTTTCGGAAGCACCCCCCCCCTGGTGTGAACGAAGCCTTTATGCGTTTTGCCCAAATTTAATAAGAGCCCTTTCACACTGAGGCGCTGCAAAGACGCCCTAAAACGCCTTTAGCGCTTTTACCGCGTCTTTAGGGCGCTAGCGGTAAAATTAACACAACGCTGCGGCCGTTTTAACAGCGTTTTTTCAAGCGTTATTGCAGCATGGGCAATTTCAGTCCTGCTGTTGTAGATGCTCTTTTTTTTTGCTTGCATGTTTACATTTTTGGGAGATCATGTGACTTTTCCACAGCTCAGAGCGTATTAGGCCCCTTTCACGCTGAGGCGTTTTTACCGCGTTTTCGCGGTAAAAATAGCACTGTAAAAATGCCTGAAATAATCCTGCCCCATCATTCTCAATGTGAAAGCCCTGAGAATTTCACACTGAGGCGTTTTTACCGCGTTTTCGCGGTAAAAATAGCGCTGTAAAAATGCCTGAAATAATCCTGCCCCATCATTCTCAATGTGAAAGACCTGAGGGCTCTCACACTGAGGCGTTTTGCTGGCTGTGCGTTGGAAAAAATCCTGCAAACAGCTTTTTTGGAGCATCTTTAGGCTACTTTCACACTGAAGCGCTGGATGCGCTGGCGGTATAGCGGCGCTATTTTTAGCACCGCTATACCGTATTTATTGCTGCGATTTGCGGGCGCTAGCGGGGGGTGATTTTAACCCCCGCTAGTGGCCGAAAAAGAGTTAAAAACGCCCGCTATAACACCTCTTTGCGGCGTTTTGCGGGCGTTTTGGAGGCGCTACCCCATTGATTTCAATGGGCAGGGGCGCTATAGGAGCGGTATTTTTACCGCTCCTATCGCGCCTCAAAGATGCGGCTTGCAGGAGTTTTTTGACCCTCCTGCAAGCGCAACGCTCTAGTGTGAAAGCCCTTGGAGCTTTCACACTGGATACAATTGAGCGGCTTTTTTGGGGCGCATTGCAGGCGCTATTTTTAGCGCAATAGCGCCTGCAAAGCGCCTCAGTGTGAAAGGGGCCTTAGGGCACTAAAAATAGCGCTGTAAAAACGCCTATCTCCATTGAAATGAATGAGTAACGCGGTAAAACGCATAGGCGTTAGTGCTATTTTTACCTCGAACGCTGTAAAACGCATAGGCGTTAGCGCTATTTTTTATCTGCGATCGCGGTAAAAATGCGGTAAAACCCATAGGCGTTAGTGCTATTTTTACCGCGAACGTGGTAAAGCGCATAAGCGTTAGCGCTATTTTTATCGCGAACGCGGTAAAACGCATAGGCGTTAGCGCTATTTTTACCTGCGATCGCGGTAAAAACGCGGTAAAACCCATAGGCATTAGTGCTATTTTTACCGCGAACGTGGTAAAACGCATAAGCGTTAGCGCCATTTTTACAGCGAACGCGGTAAAACGCATAGGCGTTAGCGCTATTTTTACCTGCGATCGCGGTAAAAACGCGGTAAAACCCATAGGCGTTAGTGCTATTTTTACCGCGAACGTGGTAAAACGCATAAGCGTTAGCGCCATTTTTACAGCGAACGCGGTAAAACGCATAGGCGTTAGCGCTATTTTTACCTGCAATCGCCGTAAAAACGCGGTACAATCGCGGGAAAAAAATCTCATAATTTTTTCGCGTTTTTTCAACGCCTCAGTGTGAAAGGGGCCTTATAGGCGCTATTCAGGTGTTTGAAAACGCTGTAAAAACGCTCCAGGGTGAAAGGGGTCTAAAATGTTGTCGAAATCTCCAAATTTGAATGGAATGGAAACTCCGCCGCTCGCCCCACTAGGCAGGTGCGCGTTTCCCTCTCACCTGGTTTCTTCCAGATTATCGCACTATATTAACCCTTCGTTGGGTGGTGGGTGTGATTGTCACATGTTTGGGCGGCTGGGGGAGTCACATGGCGCTCTCTATTTATGAGTCCATTGAGGTGTCCTTGTTGTCACTCGCAGGTTTACACACAAAGCAGCCCTATCTATAAATACTGAGTGTGTTGATATACATTGTGCCCCCCCCCCCCCCCCCCCCCCCAGTCCCATGCTCTTACCGCACTGTCCTGGCCCCCTGCACTCCCCTCAATCCTGCGCTCTGATTGGCTGATCACACCGTGTCCCTGACCTGGCACAGCCTTCCATGTCACCTACCAGATCTGGATATGAAGCCGGATTCTCATGGCCGAGTTCCCAACACGCTAGGCCACTATCAGCACCGGGGGGGGGGGGGGGGGGGGGGGGGGGGGAATATGTAAACTGCCCCCCCCCCCCCACAAACACAGAGAAAATAACTTTTTACTGTAAAGATTTCCACGTGACGCCCAGAGGGGGCGAATTGTAAATAATTCACCGCGCCAATGTGTCAGTATTACTGTGGAATGTTACTTTTTTGTAACATTTGTTAATCCTGTTTGTTTCATTGTTGTCAAATCGAATGTTATTAGAATGTGGCGACTTTTTATACAGGTTTTTGTATTCTCCAGGGAGCATCATACTCTAAGAACATTCGATCAGACAAGAAAATATCGTAAGAAAATTCGACCAGAAAGAGAAAATAACCTAAGAACATTCGATCACGTGAGAAAATCCCCTAAGAACATTCAAACAGAAGAGAAACTAACCTAAGAACATTCAAACGGAAGAGAAACTAACCTAAGAACATTCGATCAGAATAGAAAAAATCCCCTAAGAACATTCGATCAGATGAGAAAATCCCCTAAGAACATTCGACCAGATGAGAAAATCCCCTAAGAACATTCGATCAGATGAGAAAATCCCAAAAGGACATTCGACCAGATGAGAAAATCCCCTAAGAACATTCGATCAGATGAGAAAATCCCTTAAGAACATTCGATCAGATGAGAAGATCCCCTAAGAACATTTGATTAGTAGAGATAATCCCCATAGAACATTCCTTTAGGCCCGGTTCACACCTATGTGCGGCTTACACTGCATCCAATTCGCATAACATTATAAAATACATTGATTCCAATGAGGCTGGTTCACATATGTGCGATGCATTCGCACTGCGCATTGCCGAAAAAATGTGTGCGTTCTTTAAGCATTGCGGTGCAGCTCAGGTGCGAATTCAGGCCCATTATGTTCTATGGGCACGCATCTGATTCGCACATGTGTTGCGTTCTGAACAGGGATCTTGAGGGGGAACTCCACGCCAAATAAAAAAAAAAAACGGCATGGGTTCCCCTCCAGGAGCATATCAGGCCCTTAGGTCTGGTATGGACTTTAACGGGAACCCCTACGCCGAAAAAAACGGCGTGGGGGTCCCCCCAAAGTTCATAGCAGACCCTTATCCGAGTACGCAACCTTGCAGGCCGCAGGAAAAGAGGGGGGGAGACGAGAGAGCGGCCCCCTCCCTCCTGAACCGTACCAGGCCGCATGCCCTCAACATGTGGGGGTGGGTGCTTCGGGGGCGCACTGCGGCCCCCCCACCCCAAAGCACCCTGCCCCCATGTTGATGAGGAGTCGACAGGGCCTCTTCCCGACAACCCTGGCCGTTGGTTGTCGGGGTATGCGGGCGGGGGGCTTATCGGAATCCAAGAGCCCCCTTTAATAAGGGGGCCCCCAGATCCCGGCCCCCCACCCTATGTGAATGAGCATGGGGTACATCGTACCCCTACCCATTCACCTGGTGTAAAAAAAATGGCAATAAAAACACTACACAGGTTTTTTAAGTCATTTATTAGTCAGCTCCGGGGGTCTTCTTCCGACTTTGGGGGTCTTCTTCCAACTTCGGGGGTCTTCTTCCAACTTCGGGGGTCTCTTCCGACTTCGGGGGTCTCCGCCGCGCTCTCCGGTTCTTTCTTCCTTCTGCCGGGCCTCCGCTATCTTCTTCCAGCTCTTTTGCTAGCAGGGGCCCGGTCTTCTTCGTCGCCTTCTTCTCTCCTGGAGATGTTGACTCGTCGCTCTCTCCAGCTGTAATGCCGTCACAGTCCCATCATTCCCCGGGACTGTGACGTCATATGGGGGCGGGATCACTGGGTGTCATCACCCGGTGACCACGCCCATGCCTATAAAAGTGAATGCACTCCGCTTATACGGCATTACAGCCGGAGAGAGCAACGAGTCAACATCTCCAGGAGAGAAGAGGGAAGAAGGCGGCGAAGAAGACCGGGCCCCCGCTAGCAAAAGAGCTGGAAGAAGATAGCGGAGGCCCGGCAGAAGGAAGAAAGAACCGGAGAGCGCGGCGGAGACCCCCGAAGTCGGAAGAGACCCCCGAAGTTGGAAGAACACCCCCGAAGTTGGAAGAAGACCCCCGGAGCTGACTAATAAATGACTTAAAAAACCTGTGTAGTGTTTTTATTGCCATTTTTTTTTCCACCAGGTGAATGGGTAGGGGTACGATGTACCCCATACTCATTCACATAGGGTGGGGGGCCGGGATCTGGGGGCCCCCTTATTAAAGGGGGCTCCTGGATTCCGATAAGCCCCCCGCCCACAGACCACGACAACCACCGGCCAGGGTTGTCGGGAAGAGGCCCTGTCCTCATCAACATGGGGGCAGGGTGCTTAGGGGTGGGGGGGCCGCAGGTCGCCCCCCTGCCCCGAAGCACCCACCCCCCCATGTTGAGGGCATGCAGCCTGGTACGGTTCAGGAGGGAGGGGGGCCGCTCTCTCGTCCCCCCTCTTTTCCTGCAGCCTGCCAGGTTGTGTGCTCGGATAAGCGTCTGCTATGGACCTTGGGGGGACCCCCACGCCATTTTTTTCGGCGTAGGGGTTACCGTTAAAGTCCATACCAGACCTAAGGGCCTGGTATGCTCCTGGAGGGGAACCCATGCCGTTTTTTTATTTAAAATTTGGCGTGGAGTTCCCCCTCATGATAACAGCGGCGAGACTTCCCAGGTCGGCAAGTCCGCAGCTAAAAACGCAATGGAACCGCTGAACGACTGATTGCGAACTTGGCAAAGACTCCAAGCTCAAAAACGCAACGCATAGGTGTGAACCCGGCCTTGGAAGAAATAATACCCACATTCAATCATAAACACAATGAACATTCAGTCCTAACAGAAAATATCCTAAGAACTATAATCAGGAGAGAAAATACCCCAAGAACATTCGATCCTAAGAGAAAATACCCTAAAAACATTCAGTCTAGTGGCGGTGCGTCCATAAAGGGCGCAGGAGCGCCGCCCCCTCTCTCCTGTCACCACTCTCTCATCATAGATAGATTCATGCATTGCATGAATCTATCTATGGTCGCCGCTGCCGCCCCCTATTCAGGTGTCAGGCCCCTTGTCGGGCGCCGGGCACCTGAATTACAGCGGCGGGGGTGTTTTTGGAAGCGCCGGATTAGAGCCGTAGGCTCTAATAGGCTTCCAAAATGGTAAACAGGGGGCGTCAAGCTGTGCGTTCGCTGTTTACTAAGTGTTACCTGTCACCTGATTGGCTGAAGCGTCAGGCGCTGTGATTGGACGTCTATCAGGCGTCCAATCATAGCAGAGGATGGTAAGAGGACGAGAGAAGACATCGAGGACTCGGAGCGTGGAGGACATCGCAGAGACAGGTAAGTGCCGGGCGGGGGATGCACACTGGCAGCATTTGATGAGGCACAGTAGCGGCAATTTATGGGCACAGTGGCTGCGTTTGATGGCACAGTGGCTGCGTTTGATGGCACAGTGGCTGCGTTTGATGGCACAGTGGCTGCGTTTGGTGGGCACAGTGGCTGCGTTTGGTGGGCACAGTGGCTGCGTTTGATGGCACAGTGGCTGCGTTTGATGGCACAGTGGCTGCTATTGATGGGCACAGTGGCTGCGTTTGGTGGGCACAGTGGCTGCGTTTGGTGGGCACAGTGGCTGCGTTTGGTGGGCACAGTGGCTGCGATTGATAAGCACAGTGGTTGCATTTGATGGGCACAAAGGCTGCATTTGATAGGCACAGTGGCTGCGTTTGATGGCACAGTGGCTGCTTTTGATGGCACAGTGGCTGCGATTGATGGGCACAGTGGCTGCAATTGATGGGCACAGTGGCTGCGTTTGATGGCACAGTGGCTGCGTTTGATGGCACAGTGGCTGCAATTGATGGGCACAGTGGCTGCAATTGATGGGTACAGTGGCTGCGTTTGATGGCACAGTGGCTGCAATTGATGGGCACAGTGGCTGCAATTGATGGACACAGTGGCTGCGTTTGATGGCACAGTGGCTGTGTTTGATGGCACAGTGGCGGAAATTTATGGGCACAGTGGCTGCGCTTGATGGGCACAGTGGCTGCAATTTATGGGTTTTTTTTTCAGTTTATTTGCGCCCCCCCAAAAAAAAAATTTGAGCACCAAATACCCTAAAAACATTCAATAAGGAGAGAAAATACCCCAAGAACAGTCGCTCTTAAGAGAAAATACCATCAGAACATTCAATCAGGAAAGGAAATACCCCTAGAACATTCCATCAGACATAATACATTTGAATATAAATCATTTGATTATTTGTTATTGTTTTTTTACAGCTGAACTCTGGGATAAGCAAATATTCGCTTTACTTCTTAATATTATTCTTATTTTTTTATTCTTCTTGAATCTCTGTGATCTTTGTGTATTTCTCCCAGATCTGTGCCGTAATCCAGTGCGAGACTTCCTGTAACAAAGACCGCTCACTGCTGCTCTCTCTCCTTGTGCAGCGGGTCTGGGTCTGGCCTTGTCTCCACCCCCTCCTGAAGTTTTCTGTAGTGGATGGAGCCTTCTGGGCCCCTCCCACTGCTCTGCTCTTTCTCCTTGTGCAGGGTCACTGTTCTTGTCTCCGCCCCCTCCTGAAGTTTTCTGTAGTGGGTGGAGCCTTCTGGGCCCCTCCCACTGCTCTGCTCTTTCTCCTTGTGCAGGGTCACTGTTCTTGTCTCCGCCCCCTCCTGAAGTTTTCTGTAGTGGGTGGAGCCTTCTGGGCCCCTCCCACTGCTCTGCTCTTTCTCCTTGTGCAGGGTCACTGTTCTTGTCTCCGCCCCCTCCTGAAGTTTTCTGTAGTGGGTGGAGCCTTCTGGGCCCCTCCCACTGCTCTGCTCTTTCTCCTTGTGCAGGGTCACTGTTCTTGTCTCCGCCCCCTCCTGTAGCTTTCTGCAGGCAGCATGTAGTGGGTGGAGCCTGCTGAGCCGCTCCCACAGCCCTGCTCTCTGCACAGGCTATGCCTGGCAGAGTGATGATGTCACTGCTACTTTTACAAGGTAATATCTGGGCTTGTAAAGGCATTTGATATGATCAGTAAAGGAGGTAGGTGATCATAGAGGGCGGAGCATTCCTGGTGGGGTTCTCCGATCTCAAGGACCTTCGCTGTACCTTCACACCCTCTGGTGCTGCATTGCACTCTTTATACTCTGATGACTTGTATTGTATATTTATGACATAGAAAGAGCAAAACTACAATTGTGACCTCACAGAACCGGAGCTCAGTCCTCCTAAAGCAATAATTACAGCTCCTGTAATCAGTAAATCTTCTAATTATCACTCTGTGTGCTTATGGTGGGTTTTCAGGTTCACTGAGATATTTTATCCCTTAAGCTGTTTGTTGGGTGATATGGAGGGCAACTCACTGGGGGGCACCCTGTGCCAAGACCACACCATGGAGAGCAAAGATCTTCCCACCAGTATAGACAGTGCAGACACCAGCCTGTCCAGTGTTCTCTGTACAGCACTGCGGTATATGTCAGAGCTATATTCAGGGGGTCCCCGACTTACGAACAACTCCGCCTACTTACGAACAGCACCGTATCTGCCGTCCTGCGCATGCGCGGCCATTTTCGTCCATTTTCGACGGCGGGCAAATTCAGAAAACATCGGAAAACGACGTCTCTCCCGTTCTGCGCATGCGGGGCCATTCGACGGAACATCGGTAAACCTCGGAAAACTTCGGAAAATTACGTAATTGACGTTCTGCGTAGGCGGTACCGACTTACGAACATTTCCGACTTCAGAACAAACAAACCGGAAGTCCCTAAGCGGTTGGTAAGTCGGGGACCCCCTGTAAATGTATAATAATAATAGTGTGTGACTGTGGCAGAGCTCCCAACTGTCCCGGATTTCGAGGGACTGTCCCTGATTTGGAACAAAGTCCCTCTGTCCCTCTGTCCCCCTCATTTGTCCCTCATTTTTGTCTGATCCATATAGTTGTATATACAATGTACTTTTTCTCTTTCAAAAAGTGTTTCCCAATGATAAATCTTTCATCCAATTTCAAAATTTCTGCATTTGTAAATTTCAAAAGCCAATATAAAGGAATAATAGTGTTAAAAAAAAAAAATACTGTTGGCTTTAAAGGGGTTGTAAAGGTAAAAGTTTTTTCACCTTAAAGGGTTTATAAAGAAAAAAAAAAAGAAAAATAACAAACATGTTATACTTACCTCCACTGTGCAGTTTGTTTTGCACAGAGTGGCCCCCGAACCTGGTCTTCTGGGGTCCCTTCGGCGGCTGTCTCGGCTCCTCCCCGCATGAACTCACCACCTATATGTGAGCTTGCATGGTGGTGAGAGATTGCGGGCGCGCTCCAGTGATACAGCCAGCGGCTATAGCCACTCACTGTATCACTCGGCCCCGCCCCCCCGGCGCGCCGTGTCATTGGATGTGATTGACAGCAGCGCCAGGCAATGGCTGCACTGCTTTGAATCCATCCACTGTAGCCAATCAACGGCCAGGATGAACGGCGAGGAGGATGACGGGGGCGAGCGTGGGACTTTCGAGGGCTCAGGTAAGTAAAACGGGGGGCTCGGGGGGGGGGGGCGGTATTGTCGAATGTTTTTTCACCTCAATGCATAGGATGCAAAAACGTTTTCAGTTACAACCCCTTTATTGCATCCTATGCATTGAGGTGAAAAAACATCCAACAATACCGCCCCCCCCGAGCCCCCGTTTTACTTATCTGAGCCCTCGAAAGTCCCGCGCTCGCCCCATCATCCTCCTCGTTTCTGAGCCTGGCCGTTGATTGGCTACACTGGATGGATTGAAAGCAGCGCAGCCATTGGCTGGCGCTGCTGTCAATCACATCCAATGACGCGGCGCACCAGGGGGCGGGGCCGAGTGATGCAGTGAGCGGCTATAGCCGCCGGCTGTATCACTGGAGCGCGCCCGCAATCACTCACCACCATGCAAGCTCGCATATAGAGTGACCACATGTCCCGGATTGCCCGGGACAGTCACGCATTTTGCAGGTCTGTCCCGGGCACATTCATTCCAGGACAATACAGTGTCCCGGAATGAAACTGACAGCCATCCCCCGGGCCAATCTGATTCCCCCAAAAAAGGGCACCACATCACGCTTTACTCACTGACAGTACTTGTCCTGGCCGGGAATGCCTGGAGGAGCACAATCCCCGCCCCCTGCTTGTGATTGGAGAAATCATAAATCCCGCCTCTTGTGTCCAATCACTGTGATGTGATTCGTTACAGCACAAGCTGATTTTTGGGAAGGGAGGGTGTCCCTGAATGGTAGTTTGGAAATGTGGTCACCCTACTCGCATATAGGTGGTGAGTTCTTGCAGGGAGGAGCCAAGACAGCCGCCGAGGGACCCCAGAAGACCAGGTTTCGGGGCCACTCTGTGCAAAACGAGCTGCACAGTGGAGGTAAGTATAACATGTTTGTTTTTGTTTTTTAAACATTTTTTTTATTTACTACCCTTTTAACGTATTTTTTTTTGTGTGATACTCCTTTAAGGGGCGTGGCAGGGGGGTGTGTCCTATGCCTGCATACTTTTGCTAATAGGTGTCCCTCATTCCCATCTCAAAAAGTTGGGAGGTATGCTGTGGGGGATATTAGAGTCATAGGTGTGCGCAGCCTTTGGCATTAGGGTGTGCACCCCAAAGCTCAAACACACTCTACTGATCACTCACAATGTTCACTCAGAAAGGGAAGGGGCCGGTAAATGGCATATTTACTGGCCCCTTCCCCCACTCATCTTAAGACATCCACAGCAACAACCGGTGGGAGAGGAGGGAAGCCAGCAGTGCTGTGGAGGGAAGGAGGCTGACCCAGGTCAGTAGGGGGAATCTGTTCTGCACAGGGTGATTAGGGTGTGCCTGGGCACACCTGGCACACCCTGTGCGCACGCCTATGATTAGGGTGTAAGCTTCTCTGGTGCAGAGACTGATGTGACTGTCTCAGTGATCTCTGTACAGCACTGCGGTATATGTCAGAGCTATATAAATGTATAATAATAATAGTGTGTGACTGTGGGAGGGACATTAGAGTGTAAGCTCCTCTGGCATACCTCCCAACTTTTTGAGGTGGGAATGAGGGACACCTATCAGCAAAAGTATGCCGGCATAGGACACACCTCTTGCCACGCCCCCTTAAAGGAGAACTGAAAAAAAAAAAAACAAGATTGGTTAAACCCACAAGTGCTTTTTTTTTTACCACTACTATTCCTTTATATTGGCTTTTGGAATTTACAAATGCAGAAATTTAGAAATCAACTGAAAGGTTTAGCGCTGGAAAACTCTTTTTGATAGATAAATAGTGCATTTTATATACATCTATATAGATCAGACCAAAATGAGGGATAAATGAGGAGGAATGAGGGACATTGCTCCGAATCAGGGACAGTTGGGAGCTATGTCCTCTGGTACAGAGACTGATGTGACTGACTCAGTGATCTCTGTACAGCGCTGCGGTATATGTCAGAGCTATATAATACATGAGCACACCTTGTCTTATGATCTGCGCTTGTTTTAAATGTTGTCTGCAAAATAATGTGTAGGTTCTCTGCTGCCATCTAGTGGAAAGAGTAAGTACAGCCACCGTCCGCCTAACTGAACTGTCACCAGGGTTGTGTCCAGGCATAGAGTAAAGTGTATAGCTTGTTTGATATTTCTGAGTGCTGGTATCAGTTTTCTGCAATTTGATCACCTGTAAGGGTATCATAGACCACGAACAAAAAAAGAAAAAAAAAGGGGGGTTGCCATCCGGGGCCCCGGGGACCTCTGGGCCCCTTACAAAAATTATTTTTATAAAAAAAAATTAAAAATTATAAAAAAAAGGGGGAGGGGGGTCGCCATCCGGGGCCCTGGGGACCTCCGGGCCTCTGTGGACCTCTGGGCCCCTTACAAAAATATATATATATATATATATATATATATATATTTTTTTTTTTATAAAAAACACATAAAAAAGGGGGGTTACCATCCGGGGCCCCGGGGACCTCTGGGCCCCTTACAAAAATTATTTTTATAAAAAAATAAATAAATAAAAAATTATTTTTATAAAAAAATAAAGGAGGGCCATCCAGGGCCCTGGGGACCTCTGAGCCCCTTACAAAATAAATAAATAATAATAATAAAAAATATTTTTTTTTCTTTTTATAAAAAATACATAAAAAAGGGGGGTTACCATCCGGGGCCCTGGGGACCTCTGGGCCCCTTACAGGTGTACTGCCTGTACCCCCCTGATGGCGGCCCTGTCTATTAGCAATGTACTGATTATCAAATGTAAGTAAATACACCTTTCACCAAACCTCTAAATGATTGCATTGGTTAATATGAACAGCTGGTATGAAGAAAAAGTATTGGTGAAATCTATGTAAGCAATAATTTATTGCATTCTACTTCTTTACGGTCCATGAAATTGGGGACGTAATAGGGGCCTGCCCTTCCCTACATACTTTGTGCTACATTGTGTCCCTCGTTCCCATCTCAGAAATAATGAGGACATAGAAAATACTGATGATATTTGTTCATTGTATAGGAAGACTTATAAAGTTTGTGATTTGAAAATTCTGCTCTGTGTGTATTAATGAAACCTGGGAAGAGAAGGGTTAATCAGAGCTGGATCTAGCCGATCTGATCTGAGGGTTCAGTATAGAAAGTCAGGGTGCATAATGTCAACAGTGTGACAGAGATATAGGGAAGCGGTATTTCCCATTCACACAGTCCGTACCACGAGCCACAGCCCGGAAATAAAGTCTGCAGAGGCAGTGCAGGAGTGAACAGGGAACACTAGTATGTATTAGGCTGTCATTAGAGTAGGATGATTAAACAGAATCTATGCCTCTTTATATCAAGTGTTTCCTTATCAGAGTCCCCCCTTACATCAAGGGTCCCCATCATAGTCCCTCTTTACATCAACTGTCCCTATCAGAGTCCTTTAACATTAACTGTCCCCATCAGAGTGCCCCTTACATCAATTGCCCCATCAGAGTCCTCCTGCATTAACTGTCCCCATCAGAGTGCCCCTTCCATCAATTGCCCCCATCAGAGTCCTCCTGCATTAACTGTCCCCATCAGAGTGCCCTTTCCATCAATTGCTCCATCAGAGTACCCCTTACATCAATTGTCCCCATCAGAGTCCTCTTACATTTAATGTAACTTTCAGAGTGCCCTTTACATCAATTGCCCCCATCAGAGCCCCCTTACATCAACTGTCCCCATCAGAGTCTTCTTTCATTTAATGTCCCCATAAGAGTGCCCCTTACATAAACTGTCCCCATCAGATTGCCCTTTACATTAATTGCCCCATCAGAGTACCCCTTACATCAACTGTCCCCTTTAGAGTCCTCTTACATTTAATGTAACTTTCAGAGTGCCCCTTACATCAATTGCCCCCATCAGAGCCCCCCTTACATCAATTGTCCCCATCAGAGTACCCTTTACATCAACTGTTCCCATCAGAGTCCTCTTACAATTGTCCCCATCAGAGTGCCCTTTACATCAATTGCCACCATCAGAGCCCCCTTACACCAACTGTCCCCATCAGAGTCTTCGTTCATTTAATTTCCCCATCAGAGTGCCCCTTACATCAACCGACCCCATCAGAGTGCCCCTTACATCAATTGCCACCATTAGAGTCCTCTTACGTTAATTGTCCCCATCATAGTGCCCTTTACATCAATTGCCTACATCAGAGTCCTCTTACATCAACTGTCCCCATCAGAGTCCTCTTACATCAACTGTCCCCATCAGAGTCCTCTTACATCAACTGTCCCCATCAGAGTCCTCTTACATAAATTGCTTCCATTAGAGTCCTCTAACATTAATTGTCCCCATCAGAGTGCCCTTTACATCAATTGCCCCCATCAGAATACCCCTTACACCAACTATCCCCATCAGAGTCCTCTTACATCAACTATCCTCATCAGAGTCCTCTTACATTTAATATCCCCATCAGAGTGCCCCTTACATCAAGTGCCCCCACCAAAATGCTCCCTTCATCAACTGTACTCATCAGGGCCCCCCCTTACATTGACTGTCCCCATCAGAGCCCTCCTTACATCAACTGTCCCCATCAGAGCCCCCCTTACATCAACTGTCCTCATCAGAGTGCCCCTTACATCAAGTGCCCCCACCAAAGTGCCCCTTACATCAACTGTCCTCATCAGAGCACCCCTTACATCAACTGTTCCCATCAGAGCACCCCTTACATCAACTGTTCCCATCAGACTACCCCTTTATATCAACTGTCCCCATCAGAGTACCCCTTTATATCAATTGTCCCCATCAGAGTACCCCTTACATCAACTGTCCCCATCAGAGCACCCCTTACATCAACTGTTCCCATCAGAGCACCCCTTACATCAACTGTTCCCATCAGAGTACCCCTTTATATCAATTGTCCCCATTAAAGTACCCCTTTATATCAATTGTCCCCATCAGAGTACCCCTTACATCAACTGTCCCCATCAGAGTCTCTCTTACATCAAGTATCCCCATCCAGGGCCGCTAATAAGGCAGTACAACCAACCCTCCTGTACTGGGCCCGGGTCCTATCAGTTCAAAAGGGGGGCGCAGGGACCCTGCTGAGCAAGAGAGCCAGCTGTACTGTCTTATTGCAGACACTGATCCACTTCTGCCTCCTCCTGCAGTGCTGCCAGCTTCTCATCCTCTTTCTCCCTCTGGCTGCACTGCAGGGGAGATATTCTAGCACATGCGCTGCTTCCATCTGCTGTCCAGGCCCCCTCTGTGCCCCTTTTCCCCGCAGCATTTTCCGGCTTCCCTCCTCTCCTCTCTCGCCGACAGCTGCTACAGGCACACAGGGGAATGTTTCAGGATGGAAAGCGGGGAAGGGGTCAGTAAATATGTAATTTTCTGGCCCCTTCCTTTCCTGAATGAACACAATGAGTGATCGGTACCAATCACTCCGTGTCCATTCATCACTTCATAACTGAAGCAGAGTAAACTGTGTTTACTCTGCTTCAGTTTGTGAATGAGCAGGAAGCCTCAGAGTGCTTCCTATTCATTCATCTGTGCAGCTGGGGTTGCAGAGAAAGGGACTGATAAATCTATGTCCTTAGTCGCTTTCGGACCCAGGGGCCCTATCAGGTAGGCTGTATGGGGCCCCCTGATTTCTAACAGCAGCACTGTCCCCATCAGAGCCCCCTTACATCAATTGACCCCAATCAGAGCCCCCCTTACATCAACTATCCCCATGAAGGCCCCCTCTGAAAGAGTGCGGAGGTTCTTCTCCCCCCATTCTCTTTGGGTTCTCAATGGAACTCGAGTGTGGTAATCCCTGTACTTGTTGTCCATTGACACTTCTTCCAACTCTTCAACTGAAAGCCCGAACCTCGCTACGGACATAGAGCTGGAGGATAAGCCTGCAGGAGCTTGACATTGCACCCACCATTCACTGATCATGGTTTGAATGCTTTGGCAGGCTCACTTGTAAAAAATGAATATGTGCATTTATTATTATCATTATTATTTTTTTTTTATATTTGTTTATTTTTTGGGCAAAGGTGGATTCAGAATACGCTAGAGGGCTCATTCCTGAGCTGTCGGGGCCACACATCCAATGTGGCCAGTCTATGGTCAAGACTTTTTGCAGACAAGCTGGGGAGAGGTTGCGCACACCTACAGGTAGGCCATGGAAATTAAACATCTTTTAACCACATCAATACCGGGCACTTTAGCCCCCTTCCTTCCCAGACCAATTTTCAGCTTTCAGCGCTCTCGCATTTTCAATGACAATTGCGCGGTCATGCTACACTGTACCCAAATGAAATTTTTATCATTTTGTTCACACAAATAGAGCTTTCTATTGGTGGTATTTATTCACGACTACGTTTTTTATTTTTTGCGATATACGCGAAAAAAGAGCGGAAATTTGGAAAAAAATATATATTTTCGTCTTTCTATTTTTAAAAAAATCCAATAAAATCGAATTTTGTTATAAATTTAAGCCAAAATGTATTCTACTACATGTTTTTGGTAAAAAAAAAAAATCCGTTAAGTGTATAATAATTGGTTCGTGTGATCACGGACATATGTACGCAAATGATCATTGGGACATATGATTTTACTGTCACATATGTGGGGGACAGGTGTTTTTACTATGTGGGGACATGTGTGTGTTTGGGGACATGTATTTTGGGGACATGTATTTTGGGGACATGTTTGTGTTTTACACTATGTGGGGACACTAGGCTGGTGATCAGTGAGTAAAAAGCTGAAAAAAACAGCTCATACTCACTGATCACCAGCCAGCTGCAGCGATCCGCTCTCCTCTCCTCACCGATGACTTCTGTGTGAGGAGAGGAGAGCTGATTGCCTAGCAACCAGCTCTCTGTTTACATCACATGACGGCTGTGATTGGACACGGCCGTCATGTGATCAGGAGGGCCAATCACAGAGCCCTCCTGCCGAATCGAGATGCGCTGTGTCCGGGTGACACGCGTGCATCGGGATCGCGCCGCTGCGCGGGAACGCGCGCGCGCAATCCCCCTCCTTCTGAAGGACGTTCCTGAACGTCCACTCAGAAGGAGAGAGCGCCCACCCGGCCGTATATATACAGTGGCCGGGTGGGAAGTAGTTAAATAACATACCGTATATACCCGAGTATAAGCCGACCCGAATATAAGCCGAGGCACCTAATTTTACCACAAAAAACTGGGAAAACATATTGACTCGAGTATAAGCCTAGGGTGTCCATCTGCATGCCTCACTGTGCCTCACTGTGCCCATGTGCATGCCTCACTGTGCCCATGCCTCACTGTGCCTTACTGTGCCCATGCCTCACTGTGTTCATGCCTCACTGTGTCCATGCCTCACTGTGCCCATGCCTCACTGTGCCCATGCCTCACTGTGTCCATGCCTCACTGTGCCCATGCCTCATTGTGTCCATGCTTCATTGTGTCCATGCCTCACTGTGTCGATGCCTCACTGTGCCCATGCCTCACTGTGTCCATGCCTCACTGTGCCCATGACTAGACTGACATTTAACATGGGAGTCTATAGAAGGAGTGCCCAGCTTTGAAAAATCAGTGCTCCCTGGACGTAGGTCCCCCAGACAACAAACTTTGTACACTTGAGGAGAAATGGGGCTACATTTGTGCCAAGTTCCGGGTCCAGAGGACCTACGACCGGCCGTTACCGGGTCCCCAAAGTCACTGGGGAAATGACCGTTTAACATGGGAGTCTATGGAAGGGGTGCCCGGATTTGAAAAATCGGTGCTCCCCAGCCGTAGATTCCACGGACAACAAACTTTGCATATCTGTAGATAAAGAGTGGGGCTACACGTGTGCCAAGTTTGGGGTCCAGGGGACCTACGGTTAGCCAGGATCAGGTGCACAAAGTTGAAGATGACACAGACTCGAGTATAAGCCGAGGGGAGCATTTTCAGCACAAAAACAGTGCTGAAA
Source organism: Rana muscosa (assembly GCA_029206835.1). NCBI lineage: Eukaryota > Metazoa > Chordata > Amphibia > Anura > Ranidae > Rana > Rana muscosa. Next base: position 291,771,670 of record CM055120.1, read on the forward strand.
AACTCGGCTTATACTCGAGTATATACGGTAATTAATATACTAATTACGGATATAATATAGAAGACAAAGAAAAGAGAAACATTAGGTATGTAATAATTGATTAGGATATCTTAAAAATGTATGTAACGGATAATCCATACCAAGAGGCCTCAGTGGAAATGTCAAGATTGGGGTCCAGGGGACCTACGGCCGGCTGGTACCGGGTCCCCAAATTCCAGGAGATCAGGCGCAAAAAGGTGACTCGAGTATAAGCCGAGGGGGGCGTTTTCAGCACAAAAAAATGTGCTGAAAAACTCGGCTTATACTCGCGTATATACGGTAGGTAATTTTTTTGGGGGAAATGTGATGTAAAGGTGGTCTAACCCTTTAAAGACGTCTTATATTTATAACTAAAGCTCAACTGAATGAATGTTCAGTGGCCAAAGCCAATAAGAAAACTTGAATCAAGTGACATCATTCTGCCTAACAACGGCATTTATTGTGTGATAAGCCGGGTACAGAGCAGCTACAGTCTAACTGTACAATTGACTGCGGACCCTGCATTGGGATAAATTACAATTAATTCATTTTACTTATAAAAATAAATACATAGAAGACAAAACCCTAAAAAGTTTGAGGTGGTCAACCTTCTACCGGACCTGAGGATGTAGGGCAATGCTGGAATCATTTGCATATTTTTTAAGAGGTGAGGAACAAGCTAAATACTTCTTCTTTAGCACAGAAATCGCAATGAAGATGTACTAAAGTGCTAGCCGGGAACCCTGGAGGGATAGACCCATTAACTGGGAAGATAACTGGGGTGACATAAAGCACTGAATCTCCTGTGTTCTCCATGAAAGACGCCCCGGGGTAGTCACCAGAAAATATTAGAGGGCCACATCTTTAGGTGTTTTCCAACCTGCTAAAAGAATGTGCAACATCAACAGACTGGCAGCTCCCACTATGAGGTGCCCCTTTAACTTCCGGATGAGTGAAGTCCTCCGTTCTCCATCTGTCGGCCACCATTGGTCATTTTCATCCAACACCGAGCATGTCAGCATGTCATCGGCTGAGACAGTCGGGCCTTTCTTATGGATTTCTTCTTGCTGAATGCATGAAGGGTATCTGTACAGTCAATAAAACAAAAGTCTACAGTCTGTGCAGATTTTTAGCAATGGTTGGACACTTTCCTAGTAAGCTAATCACTGCAAAGGAATACAAGCTGGTAGGGAGGAGATATAATATAAATGGTATTGGGGCCACTGAGGGTTCACAATCTGCACCCCCTGATTTTGTGTTTTTTGTGTTTCATCAAAACAGTTTTTAACAGGGTCTGCGTCTCTTCTCGGTCTTCTGAGAGGCAGGGCACGGTGCTCCAGAGCTTATAGGCTGATCGGGGTAGAAGGGCATGTCAATTTTGTGGGCCAAACCCTCCGTAAAATTTTTGTGGCGATCTGTTTGGGGTACAAAAAAAAGGAAAAGACAAGAACATTGTAAGGTAAGAGATGGGATGCAAGAAACAGTCTTTATAAAGCAGGACTAGCAATGAAGTTCAATGCTGTTCTACCTCCCCCAGACCATTGGGAATCTTGCTAGTGACAGTCTACATGGAAAGGATGAGTTGGAACTGGCAAGACTAGCAATGCAATGCATGTTAATCTATCTTCTCCAAACCATTTGGAATTTTGGCAGTGACAACCTACATTAGAAAGATGAGTTGGCACTACCAGGACAGCCAATGGAGATCAATGTTCTTCTACCTTCCCCAGATCATTGGGACTCTTGCTAGTGACAGTCTTCTTTGAAAGGATGAGTTTGGACTGGCAGGACTGGCAATGGAGCTCAAAGTTTTTCTACCTTCCCCAGACCATTGGAAATCTTGCTATTGACACCCTACATTGGAAGGGCGAGTTGGGAGTGGCAGGAAAGGTAATAGAGCTCGATGTTCTTCTGCCTTCCCCAAACCATTGGGGCAATTGCTAGTGACAGTCTACATTGAAAGGACTGGGAATGGAGCTAAACGTTCATCTACCTTCCCAAGACCATTGAAAAACTTGCTTTTGACAGCCTACATTGAAAGGATGATTTGGGACTGGCAGGCTGGTAAGAATAAATTGGGACTAGCAGGACTGGCAATGGAGCTCTGTGTTCTTCTACCTTCCCCAGACCATTGGGAATCTTGCTATTGGCAGCCTACATTGGAAGATGAGTTGGGACTGGCAGGACTGGCAAGAAAGCACAATGTTCTTCTACCTTCCCCAAACTATTGGAAATCTTGCTATTGGCAGCCTACACTGGATGGATGAGCTGGGACTGGCAAGGCTGGCTATGGAAATCAATGTTCCTTTACCTTCCCCAGACCATTAGGAATCTTGCTAGTGACAGCCAACATTGAAAGGATGAGTTGGGTTGGCAGACTGGTAAGAATGAGTTGGGACTAGCAGGACTGGCAATGGAGCTCTGTGTTCTTCTACCTTCTCCAGACCATTGGCAATCTTTCTAGTGTCATCCTTCGTAGAAAGGATGAGTTGGGACTGGCAGAACTGGCAATGGTTCTTAATGTTCATCTACCTACTCCAGACCATTGGAAATCTTACTAGTGACAGCCTACATTGAAAGAGTTATTTGGGACTGGTAGACTGGTAATGATGAGTTGGACTATAAAGACTGGCAATGGGGCTCAAAGTTTTTCTACCTTCCCCAGACCATTGAAAAACTTGCTTTTGACAGCCTACATTGAAAGGATGATTTGGGACTGGCAGGCTGGTACGAATAAATTGGGACTAGCACGACTGGCAATGGAGCTCTGTGTTCTTCTACCTTCCCCCGACCATTGGGAATCTTGCTATTGGCAGCCTACATTGGAAGATGAGTTGGGACTGGCAAGACTGGCAAGAGAGCACAATGTTCTTCTACCTTCCCCAAACCATTGGAAATCTTGCTAGTAACAGCCTACACTGGATGGGTGAGCTGGGCCTGGCAAGACTGGCTATGGAAATCAATGTTTCTTTACCTTCCTCAGACCATTGGGAATCTTTCTAGTGACAGCCAACATTGAAAGGATGAGTTGGGTTGGCAGACTGGTAAGAATGAGTTGGGACTAGCAGGACTGGCAATGGAGCTCTGTGTTCTTCTACCTTCTCCAGACCATTGGCAATCTTTCTAGTGTCATCCTTCGTAGAAAGGATGAGTTGGGACTGGCAGAACTGGCAATGGTTCTTAATGTTCATCTACCTACTCCAGACCATTGGAAATCTTACTAGTGACAGCCTACATTGAAAGAGTTATTTGGGACTGGTAGACTGGTAATGATGAGTTGGACTATAAGGACTGGCAAAGGAGCTCTATGTTCTTCTACCTTCCCTAGATTATTGTCAATTTTGCTAGTGACATCCTACATTGGATGGATGAGTTGGGCCTGACATGACTGGTAATGGAGCTCAATGTTCTTCTACTTTCCCGAAACCATTGGGTAATTGCTAGTGACAGTCTACATTGAAAGGATGAGTTAGGACTGACAGGACTGGCATTGGAACTTAATGTTCTTCTACCTTCCCCATACTATTGGGAATCTTGCTAGTGACAGCCTAGATTGAAAGGATTAGTTGGGAGTGGCAAGAAAGACAATGGAGGTTAAAGTTCTTCTACTTTCCCCAAACCATTTGGGCAATTTCTAGTGACAGTCTACATTGGAAGGGTGAGTTGGGACTTGCAGGACTGGCAATGGAGCTAAACATTCATCTATCTTCCCCAGACCACTGGGATTCTGGCTAGTGACAGACTACATTGGAAGGAAGAGTTGGGACTGGCAGGACTGCCAAAGGAGCTCAATACTCTCCTACCTTCCCTAGGCCATTGGAAATCAGTGTTAATTTTGGCAGCAAATTTCGATTTAGTTTTAGTCTTATCTTAGTACTTTAGTACACACGATCGGATTTCCGATGGAATAAAATCCGATGGATTTTTCCATCGGAAATCCGATGAAGCCGACTTCCATCAGTCTTGCCTACACACCATCAGTCAAAAATCCGACCGTCCCAAACGCCGTCACGTAAAACACTCAGAAGAGCCGAGAAAAATGAAGTTCAATGCTTCTGAGCATGCGTTGACTTGATTCTGAGCATGCGTGGGTTTTTTCTCCGATGGAGTTCCCCACAGACTATCGGAATTTTCTATCGTTTTTTTTTCCATCGGTATAATTTAAAACATGTTCTATTTTTTTTATACCGATGGAAAAAAGACCAATGGGGCCCACAAACGATCGGTTTGTCCGATGAAAAAAGTTCATCGGTCTTTTTCCATCAGAAAAACCGATCGTGTGTACGCGGCATCAGTCTTAGGACTAAAATGGCATTTTAGTTTTAGTCCCATTTTAGTCTTCTGCAATTGTTTTAGTTTTAGTCGTATTTAGTCGACTAAATATCCAGGACATTTTAGTTGACTAAAACTAATTTTCCCATCGGAAAAACTGCAAGAGAACATACACACGGACGGGATTCCCGGCCAAAAGCTCTCCTCGCAGTTTTCCCGTCGGAAAACCCGGTCGTGTGTACGGGGCATAAGACCAAAACTAAATTGAAATTTGACGTCAAAATTAACACTGGTCTGTAGTGAATGTTTCATACCTCAATACCATAAATAATAACATATTCAATTTTTCACTCCAGCCGTATATAATGAGTTTGGGAATTGTAGAGAAATGCTTAAATAATGTATTACAATTTAACTTCACCCGTTAGATTTTAGATGAATAAAACTGCCAAACCCCGCCGGACAAAAAAAGAGAACCAGCTCTCTTTTTTCCCGCCGGGATTCCCGACTGACTTTTATCCGTCAGAAAACCCGGCCGTGTGTAGCAGAAACCAGCCATTTTTGGCAGTTTTCCTGTGGGGAAAAACTCAGATGGAGCATAAAACACGGTCGGGATTCCCGAGGAAAAGCTCTCATCTGAGCTTTCCTGACAGGAAAACCAAACGTCTATAAAAAAAAAACAAAGTAACCCCGCCCCCTTATGACGTCGCAGTCCCATCATGCCCCGGGACTGCGACATCATAAGGGGGCGGGGTCACATCACCCGGTGACCACGCCCCATGCCTATATAAGTCGTTGCACGCCAGGCACACAGCATTATAGCGGCAGACCTCGTCGTGTCAACACCTCCAGAAGAGAAGAGGGAAGAAGACGACGATGAAGACCGGGCCCCCGCTAGCAAAAGAGCTGGCAGAAGATAGTGGAGGTGCCCGGCAGAAGGCAGAAAGCCCCGGAGAGCGGGAGAAGAACCGGAGAGAGCAGAGAAGTCGGAAGAAGACCCCTGAAGTCGGTAGAAGACCCCAGAAGTCGGTAGAAGACCCAAGAAGTCAGAAGAAGACCCAAGAAATCGGAAGAAGACCCCCGGAGCTGCCTAATAAATTACTTTAAAAAGCTGTCTAGTGTGTTTTTTTATTGACACTTTTCCCCCAGGTGAATGGGTAGGGGTACTATGTACCCCATACTCATTCACATAGGGTGGGGGGCCGGGATCTGGGGGCCCCCTTATTAAAAGGGGCTCCCAGATTCCGATAAGCCCCCCGCTAGCAGACCCCGACAACCAACGGCCAGGGTTGTCGGGAAGAGGCCCTTGCCCCCCTGCCCCAAAGCACCCACCCCCCATGTTGAGGGCATGCGGCCTGGTACAGTTCAGGAGGGGGGGCGCTCGCTCGTCTCCCCCTTCCTGACCGGCCGGGCTGCGTGCTCGGATAATGGTCTGGTATGGATCCTAGGGGGAACCCCGCGCCATTTTTTTTGGTGTGGGGGTTCCCCCTCAAGATCCATACCAGACTGAAGGGTCTGGTATCGTCATGAGGGGGAACCTCACGCAAATTTTTTTAAATTTTTCGCGGGGTTCCCCTTCAAGATTCTCCGCACACGAGTCGCCCCGCAAGTCGGATCATCTTGATCCGACTTCTGGTGCGACCTCTATTCAAATCAATGGTGCTGCCATAGGGGGCCATTGATTTGGAATAGAGAAAGAAAAATGCGGCTGAAAGCTAGTGCGGGGAAACGTGCATTGAATTCAATGCAAAACGCGGAAAAAATCGCGTTAAAAACGCTGCTTTTTTCCTGGCGTCTGTTCTAGCTTTACAGCCAGTTTGTTTAAAACGTCCGTGGGCATGTGGCCTTATAGTGAAATTAATTCCTCATAGTCTCAGAGCATTTGGTATTGTTCCTTCTGTTTTTTTTCCTGAACCCCACCAACATCACTGGCCAGTAGAGGGCATTATTTCACAGAATATGTTGGGAAAACACAATTGTTCTACAGGAATATATAGGTGACCATATACATACAGGGCCGCCATCAGGAATTTTGGGGCCCCTTACACAGCTTCAGGCATGGGCGGCCCCATAGAGCAGAGAACAGTGGGGGTGCTGCCACCGCGAATTGAGAACCGGGGGGAGTTTGTCGCGTATTGAGATGCTGGGGGGGGGGGTGTGTGCCACCGCTAATTCATAACCGGGGGGGATGAGCCAAAGTTCAGAAGTTTCAGAAGGGTTTCAGCAAGTTGAGAAGCGGAAGCGGGGGGGTGCAGCGAATTGAGAAGCTGTGGGGTGCTGCCGTATGTCGTCATCCCTCCCGAGAATTAAGGTCGGGGGGGCTTTGGGTGGTGACGAACAAAAAAAAAAAAATTATAAAAAAAAAGGGGGGGGGGGGGGGTTGCCATCCGGGCCCCTTACAATAAAAATAAGAATAAATAAATAACGAAAAAAAGAGGGGGTTGCTGCCATCTGGGCCCCTGGGGACCTCCGGAGCCCCTTACAAGAAAGAAAAAAAAAAAGGGGGGGTTGCCATCCGGGCCCCTTACAATAAAAATAAAAATAAATAAATAACGGAAAAAAAAAGAGGGGGTTGCTGCCATCTGGGCCCCTGGGGACCTCCGGGCCCCTAGGGACCTCCAGGCCCCTTACAAGAAAGAAAAAAAAAAGGGGGGGGTTGCCATCCGGGCCCCTTACAATAAAAATAAAAATAAATAAATAACGAAAAAAAAGAGGGGGTTGCTGCCATCCGGGCCCCTAGGGACCTCCGGGCCCCTTACAAGAAAAAAAAAAAGGGGGGTTGCCATCCGGGCCCCTTACATGTGTCCTGCCTGTACCCCCCTGATGGCGGCCCTGTATACATACATTAGAAGACAACTCCCATTCCAGTCGTTGTGATCTGGATGAAGTAAAGGGAGACGATTTGGGATGCTGCAGGCCAAGGCTGGGTGGATGAAGATCAGACCGCTTAGAGAAATCTGATCATCTTTGGTTTCCCCTGATAGGCTCATGACTATCCTACAGGAGGAGGACATTTCTGAACCATCATGACTCTCTCTGCCTATCTTCTCTATAATGTCCTATGACTGACCACTCACACACTATTAATATGAGCCAATATGTTTTCCATACAGGTTGCTGTGTAGCTGTAACATGACTTGGAAGGTCCGTACCTACTTAGAACAGACCACAATCTTTTAGGTTTTCTTTGATGATAATGTCTGTTACCGCGTCAAACACAAACTTGACGTTCTCAGTGTCGGTGGCGCAGGTCATGTGACTGTAGATTTCCTTTACATCTCGTTGCATGTTCAGTTCCAGGAACTGTGTCTTGATATAATTTCCTGCGTCCTCATATGTGTTGGGACCTGACAATAAAAAACGCATTGGCTTAACGCTTAAGAAAAAAAAAGGGTCACCTGGCGAATGGTATTGTTACCTGAGACCGTGTAACAAGTCAGTGCTGCTGGGCTCTCTGTACTTCTGGGCCCCACAGCAGTTGCATGGCCCGCTATGGCTATAGTTGCACCCTTGCTAGTTATTTAAAGTTCCAACACTCAACTCTCCTTATCAGGGGATGACCTAGCAAAGACTGAAAATAAGTGCCGGTTCACGCTACAACGACTTGGGATCCGACTTGTGTGGCCCCAAGTCGGGCGACACGAAAAATTCCATTGAAGTGAATAAGAGCCGTCCTAATGCACACTACTGAAGTCGCTCCGACTTCAGAAAAGGTTCCTGTACTACTTCAATGTGACTTCTAGGCGACTTGTACCCATTGATTTCAATGGAAGTCGCCTCCAAAGTCGGATTTCCTTCTTAACTGAAGCAACTTTACAGGAAAAGAAAATAAATACTGTATATACTCGAGTATAAGCCGAGTTTTTCAGCACATTTTTTGGTGCTGAAAATGCCCCCCTCGGCCTATACTCGAGTCACCTTTTTGCACCTGATCTCCCGGATTTGGGGACCCGGTACCAGCCGGCTGTAGGTCCCCTGGACCCCAAACTTGGCACACATATAGACCCACTCTTCCTCTACAAGTGTGCAAAGTTTGTTGTCCGACGGACCTAGGGCTGGGGAGTACCGATTTTTCAAACCGGGCACCACTTCCATAGACTCCCATGTTAAACGGTAATTTCTCCGGTGACTTTGGAGACCCGGTACCAGCCGGATGTAGGTCCCCTTGGCACACATGTAGTCCCATTTCTTCTCTACAAGTGTGCAAAGTTTGTTGTCCGGGGGACCTACAACCGGGGAGCACCGATCTTTCAAAACCGGGAACCCTTTCCATAGAATCCCATGTTAAACGTCAGTCTAGTCATGGGCACAGTGAGGCATGGACACAGTGAGGCAAAGTGAGGCACAGTGAGGCATGGACACAGTGAGGCATGCACATGGACACAGTGAGGCATGGGCACAGTGAGGCATGGACACAGTGAGGCATGCACATGGACACAGTGAGGCATGGACACAGTGAGGCATGGACACAGTGAGGCATGCACATGGACACAGTGAGGCATGGGCACAGTGAGGCATGGACACAGTGAGGCATGCACATGGACACAGTGAGGCATGGGCACAGTGAGGCATGGACACAGTGAGGCATGCACATGGACACAGTGAGGCATGGACACAGTGAGGCATGGACACAGTGAGGCATGGGCACAGTGAGGCATGCAGATGGACACTCTAGGCTTATACTCGAGTCATTAAGTTTTCCCATTTTTTTGTGGTAAAATTAGGTGCCTCGGCTTATATTCGTGTCGGCTTATACTCGAGTATATACCGTAACCCAGGCAAACCCCTCCCTCCCACAGAGCTGATTATTCTGTGATTGGCCACAGCCAAAGTCGCCTGTCCTGGAGGTGACTTAACCACTTAAGGACTGCCTAACGCCAATATACGTCGGCAGAATGGCACGGCTGGGCATAAGCACGTACAGGTACGTCCCCTTTAAGATGCCCAGCCGGCGGCACGATCGCGACCCGGTCGTGGGCTCCGTGATCGCGCCCGCGGGACCTGCGGACCCGATCGCCGCTGGTGTCCTGCGATCGGGTCACAGAGCTGAAGAACGGGGAGAGGTAAGTGTAAACAAACCTTTCCACGTGCTTCCTAGTGAGAGTGTCACTGATCGTCTGTTCCCTGTCATAGGGAACGACGATCAGTGACGTCACACGCCAAGCCACGCCCCCACACAGTTAGAATCACTCCCTAGGTCACACTTAACCCCGTCAGCACCACCTAGAGGTTAACCCATTCACTGCCAGTGCCATTTTCACAGTAATCAGTGCATTTTTATATGGTCCCAAAAATGTGTCAAAAGTGTCTGATGTGTCCGTCATAATGTCGCAGTCACAATAAAAATCGCTAATCGCCGACATTACTAGTAAAAAAAAAAAAATACTAATAAAAATGCTATAAAACAGTCCCCTATTTTGTAGCCGCTATAACTTTTGCGCAAACCAATCAATAAACGCTTATTGTAAAATTTTTTTTACCAAAAATATGTAGAAGAATACGTATCGGCCTAAACTGAGGGAAAAAAAATTTTTAAATATATTTTTGGGGGATATTTATTATAGCAAAAAGTAAAAAATATTGTTTTTTTTTCAAAATTGTCGCTCTATTTTTGTTTATAGCGCAAAAAATAAAAACCGCAGAGGTGATCAAATACCACCAAAAGAAATCTCTATTTGTGGGGAAAACAGGACGTCGATTTTGTTTGGGTAGAACGTCGCACGACCGCGCAATTGTCAGTTAAATCAACGCAGTGCCGAATCTCAAAAAGGGGCCTGGTCTTTAACCAGCCAAAATGGTCCGGGGCTGAAGTGGTTAAAGTCGCGCTGTAAGTCGGGTTGCCCTTGTGTGAACCGGCACCAAGTCTTTCCCTGTTTCCTTGTCACGTGATGTCTATAGCTTCAAAGTCCATGCCTTCTTAAACTATACCAATAATTTGTCCACACCTGTAGACTAGGGTGACCACGTGTCCCGGATTGCCCGGGACAGTCCCGCGTTTTGCAGGTCTGTCCCGGGCACATTCATTCCAGGACAATACAGTGTCCTGGAATGAAACTGACACACATAGATGTGCGCAGCCTATTACATTAGGGTGTGCACCCCAAAGCCCAAACACACACTACCGATCACTCACGATGTTCATTCAGAAGGGGAAGGGGCCAGTAAATTATATATTTACTGGCCCCTTCCCCACTCCTAAAACATCCCAGCAGCAACAGCCGATAGGAGAGGAGGGAAGCTGGCAGCGCTGCAGGGGGGGAAAGATGGGAGCCAGGGCAGTAGGGGGAATCTGTGCTGCTCGGGGTGATTAGGGTGTTCCTGGGCACACCTGGCACACCCTGTGCGCACGCCTATGCTGACATATACACCCTCCCGGGCCAATCTGATGCCCACAAAAAAGGCCGCCACATCACCGCTTTACTCACTGACAGTACTTGTCCTGGCCGGGAATGCCTGGAGGAGCACAATCCCCGCCCCCTGCTTGTGATTGGAGAAATCATAAATCCCGCCTCTTGTGTCCAATCGCTGTGCTGTGATTAGTTACAGCACAAGCTGATTTTTGGGAAGGGAGGGTGTCCCTGAATGGTAGTTTGGAAATGTGGTCACCCTACTGCCACAACAATTCACTGTAAAATGTGCCCATGGATGCTCTCAGTCTTTTTGAATATCTGCAGTGCCCTGAGCAATACACCCTTAGGTCTCAAACCCTCAAAACTTGTAAACTTCTTATTTATACTTTTATAAACTATTATCCTGTAAGTTCCTTTCTTATCGTTCCTTAACTTTTATTCTTTTCCCAACTTTCCCAGCTCTTACCATCATAATCTGGAAAGCAGATGCTAAGGTGAGCCTTCTTGATCTTCTCTGTGAAGACATCCTTCTTGTTGAGGAAAAGTACGATGGAGGTGGCGGCAAAGTAACGGTGGTTGCAGATACTGTTGAAAAGGTGAAGACTTTCATGCATTCGGTTCTGCAGAGAGAGAAAAGCATAAGGAATCTATAAGCATCTGGGGTACTCCTGGAAGAAAGATAGACAGGTAACAGCGCTCTCTGCAGAGACAACCCAATCCATACACCAGATCCACTCACAGGTAGACATGTGCGCTGTCAATAAATTTGTTTCATTCCGCTTTGTATTGGACGAAAATTCGTATTTCGATATTCTTGTCCGAAATGCAATTTGGATTCGTTTCGTACGAAATACAAATTTTCGTTAGATTCGGTAACTTTTCGTAACAATTACGAACATTCGTTATGAGGAATTTAAAAAGGAAAAAATACCTTTCTCAATATGGCAGTCGTCGACTCATTATGCTCATTATGAGGGGCTCCCACCATCCCTGTGCTGTGCTGACTTCCTCCAGGGGCTGTACCCCTGCTGTGCTCATTATGAGGGGCTCCCACCATCCCTGTGCTGTGCTCATTATGAGGGGCTCCCACCATCCCTGTGCTGTGCTCATTATGAGGGGCTCCCACCATCCCTGTGCTGTGCTCATTATGAGGGGCTCCCACCATCCCTGTGCTGTGCTCATTATGAGGGGCTCCCATCATCCCTGTGCTGTGCTCATTATGAGGGGCTCCCATCATCCCTGTGCTGTGCTCATTATGAGGGGCCCCCACCATCCCTGTGCTGTGCTCATTATGAGGGGCTCCCACCATCCCTGTGCTGTGCTCATTATGAGGGGCTCCCATCATCCCTGTGCTGTGCTCATTATGAGGGGCTCCCACCATCCCTGTGCTGTGCTCATTATGAGAGGCTCCCTCCATCCCTGTGCTGTGCTCATTATGAGGGGTTCCCATCATCCCTGTGCTGTGCTCATTATGAGGGGCTCCCACGATCCCTGTGCTGTGCTCATTATGAGGGGCTCCCCCCCATCCCTGTGCTGTGCTCATTATGAGGGGCTCCCCCCATCCCTGTGCTGTGCTCATTATGAGGGGCTCCCACCATCCCTGTGCTGTGCTCATTATGAGGGGCTCCCATCATCCCTGTGCTGTGCTCATTATGAGGGGCTCCCATCATCCCTGTGCTGTGCTCATTATGAGGGGCCCCCACCATCCCTGTGCTGTGCTCATTATGAGGGGCTCCCATCATCCCTGTGCTGTGCTCATTATGAGGGGCTCCCACCATCCCTGTGCTGTGCTCATTATGAGGGGCTCCCCCCATCCCTGTGCTGTGCTCATTATGAGGGGCTCCCACCATCCCTGTGCTGTGCTCATTATGAGGGGCTCCCACCATCCCTGTGCTGTGCTCATTATGAGGGGCTCCCCCCATCCCTGTGCTGTGCTCATTATGAGGGGCTCCCACCATCCCTGTGCTGTGCTCATTATGAGGGGCTCCCACCATCCCTGTGCTGGGCTCATTATGAGGGGCTCCCATCATCCCTGTGCTGTGCTGACTTCCTCCTGGGACTGTACCCCCGCTGTGCTCATTATGAGGGGCTCCCACCATCCCTGTGCTGTGTTCATTATGAGGGGCTCCCCCCCATCCCTGTGCTGTGCTCATTATGAGGGGCTCCCCCCATCCCTGTGCTGTGCTCATTATGAGGGGCTCCCACCATCCCTGTGCTGGGCTCATTATGAGGGGCTCCCACCATCCCTGTGCTGTGTTCATTATGAGGGGCTCCCCCCCATCCCTGTGCTGTGCTCATTATGAGGGGCTCCCCCCATCCCTGTGCTGTGCTCATTATGAGGGGCTCCCACCATCCCTGTGCTGGGCTCATTATGAGGGGCTCCCACCATCCCTGTGCTGGGCTCATTATGAGGGGCTCCCACCATCCCTGTGCTGTGTTCATTATGAGGGGCTCCCCCCCATCCCTGTGCTGTGCTCATTATGAGGGGCTCCCACCATCCCTGTGCTGTGCTCATTATGAGGGGCTCCCCCCATCCCTGTGCTGTGCTCATTATGAGGGGCTCCCACCATCCCTGTGCTGTGCTCATTATGAGGGGCTCCCATCATCCCTGTGCTGTGCTCATTATGAGGGGCTCCCATCATCCCTGTGCTGTGCTCGTTATGAGGGGCTCCCCCCATCCCTGTGCTGTGCTGACTTCCTGGGTTTTTAACTTCATCATAACGAATAATCGTAATTATTATGACATTAATAAAACGATATTAACGAACATTCTTATTTTGTCCGATTCTGAATCTCCCATCGGCTACCAGTACCAGTCTGAGCCGTCTCTCCCACTCCAGGAAACGAAATTCGTCAACGAAATTTCGTATTTCGAATAAAATTCGCAAGAATAGAAATTCGTATTTTGGATGCTTCCGAATGTCTGAATTTTCGGACATTCGTACGAATTTTCGATTCGTACGAAACGAATCGCACATGTCTACTCACAGGTGCCAGAGCTCGATGCGTCCCATGACATTACAAGTCACATACTGTAGAACGGAGCCGGCAACACTGAAGTCCTTGAAGTGGAATTTATTGGCACATCGGAGTGACAATAAAACAATAACCCTGACGCGTTTCGGCAGAAGCCTTATATTAAGTCCGATGTGAGATTTTTGTCGGAAATTCCGACCGTGTGTAGGCCCCATCGGACTTTTTCTGTCGGAATTTCCGACGGACTTAGATAGAGAGCAGGTTCTCTATTTTTTTTTTTCTAAATTCCGATCGTCTGTAGCAATTCCGACGCGCAAAATTCCTACGCATGCTCGGAAACAATTCGACACATGCTCGGAAGCATTGAACTTCATTTTCTTGGCTCGTCGTAGTGTTGTACCTCACCGCGTTCTTGACGGTCGACATTTCGGAGAACTTTTGTGTGACCGTGTGTATGCAAGCCAAGCTTGAGCGGAATTCCGGTCGGAAAAACCATCCAAGGTTTTTTCCGACTGAAATTCCGATCGTGTGTACGCGGCATTAGTCATAGCTACGACTAAGACCCCTTTCACACTGGGGTGGTTTGCAGGTGCTATTGCGCTAAAAATAGCGCCTGCAAACCGACCCTAAACAGCGGCTGCTGTTTCTCTAGTGTGAAAGCCTGAGGGCTTTCACACTAGAGTGGTGCGCTAGCAGGACCGCTCCAAAAGTCCTGCTAGCCGCATCTTTGGAGCGGTGAGAGGAGCCGTGTGTTTACCGCTCCTTCCCATTGAAAACAATGGGAAACCGCGGCTATACCGCAGGCAATGAGCCTGTGCAGAGGCGCATCGCTGGCGGTATTAACCCTTTTTCGGCTGCTAGCGGGGGTTAAAACCGCACCGCTAGCGGCCGAATACCACCGCAATTCCGACGGTATAGCGCCGCTAAAAATATCGGCACTATACCGCCAGCGCACCCACCGCCCCAGTGTGAAAGGAGCCTAAGGTTTCTGCCTAAAAGAGTCAGCGTTATGGTTTTATTGTCACTCCGATGTACCAATAAATTACACTTCAAGGACTTCAGTGTTGCGGCTCCTTTCTACAGTTTACTCCTGGAAGAAGCCGAAAATTTCCCAGTTTGCTGTCTGGTGGATGAGAAGCGCCTTTTACAAAGATTGATGAGACTGTGTTAAGCCCCGTACACACGATCGGATAACCTATGGATTTTCACCAGTCTTGCCCACACACCATCAGTCAAAAAACCGACCGTTCCAAACGCGGTGACGTAAAACACTCCGATGAGCCGAGAAAAATGAAGTTTAATGCTTCTGAGCATGCGTCGACTTGATTCTGAACATGCGTGGGTTTTTGATCCGATGGACTTGCCCATAGATGATCGGAGTTTTCGATCGGTTTTTTATCCATCGGAAAAATTTAAAACATGTTCTATTTTTTAAAACCGATGGAAAAAAGACCGATGGGTCCCATACACGATCGGTTGGTCTGATGAAAACCATCCATCGGACGGTTTTCATCAGTCAAACCGATCGTGTGTACGGGGCTTTGGAGGTCCAAAATTATTTTTATTCATACTGGTTATCATTATGTGTTCTGGGGGTCTGGTGCAACCCATTCTTCGAGGATGGAAATCAGAGCAATAATACATGTAAATCATTTCTGATACACATTCATTAAGAAGCTGTCAATCAGCAGTAGCATCCTTTTGGACTAAAACTCACCTACAGTATGGGGGAGATTTACTAAAACTTTGTGATGGAGTTGTGATGTCTATGTTATCCCTCTCTTTT
Organism: Rana muscosa; assembly: GCA_029206835.1. Taxonomy (NCBI): domain Eukaryota; kingdom Metazoa; phylum Chordata; class Amphibia; order Anura; family Ranidae; genus Rana; species Rana muscosa. The sequence continues at coordinate 291,787,072 of CM055120.1, forward strand.
AACCACTCAAATATTATTATTATTTTCTTTTCTTCTTTAATATTTTTATTGTTTCTTTTCTTTCTTGTTGCAATATATATATATCTTAGTAATCTTATAACCAGCAAGCAGTATATATCCTTACTCAAAAATGACAAACAGATGTTTTATCCACTCCTTACTCCTTACCCCCTCCTTTCTGCCCCTCCCATCGTCTACTAAAAAGATGGCTGCTGAGCTTTGGAATGTGGATACCTCGTGGCAGAACAGACGTCGACAGGAAAAGGACCATATACAGATGAACCAATGATATACACACATATGTGATGACGTTTGCTTATGTCACTTTGTTTATATAAGGGGCTGTAACCCAAACCCCTGTTGATGAGAGAAGAGCTCATACTGACCAGTGTGTCCCAGTGTGATCCTTTTTGCATGCATGCATTCACATCACTTTGAATTTGGGTCAGAGGCAGAATAGAACATACATTCTGGTTTTGGGCCGGAAGAAATCTATTCCAACTTGTGCACACAGAATTTCTCTTTTTAATTAAGCTCTTTGACAATAAAACCTGGAAGCTGATTGGTTACTATCATAGGCTTGCGCAGGGGTTGTGCCAGGTGTGCCTGGGCACACCTTAATCACTCTGTGCAGTGCCGACTCCCCCTACTGCCCGGGCATCCCCCGTGTTGCCCCCCTCCACAGTGCTGCTGGCTTCCTTTCTCTTCTCTCCTCTCAGCTGCTGCGGGGGATGTTTCAGGATGGAGAGCGGGGGGGGGGGAAGGGCTAGTCAAAATGTAATTTACCAGCCCCTTTCTTTTCTAAATGAACACACTCACTCACTGTGTTCTTTCACAAACCGAAGCATAGTAAACACGGTTTACTATGCTTCAGTGTGTTTGCGCTTTGGGGTGCACACCCAAATGCAATAGGCTGCGCACACCTATGGTTACTATGCACAGCTGCACCAGATTCTGTGGTGCAGAAATGTAACTGGTGACCAGTGGGAATTAAATGTTTTTGGATCTTTAACACAAAGCTCCTTTTTAAAATTTACTCCCCACCCACCATCCACCAAGTCCATGAGAACCAATACCCCAACTGGTCCCTCAAAAGTCGATCAGTCTAGGCCCCACAAATGGACCCTACACCAACCGATCTTCTACACCAGGGTTCTCCAAACCTTGTAAACAAAGAGCCAGTTTACTGTCCATCAGACCTTAGTAGTGGGACCAGATTGTGCCCAGCAGGGGCTGAGAATGCCCCACCTGACATTGCTGGTATTGGTGGGAGGAATAGTGCTGCATCGTTGGTGTCAGTGGGATGACTAGAAACCCATTGTTGGTGTCAGTGGGAGGAATAATGCCCCATCATTGGTGTGAGTGGGAGGAATAGTGTCTCATTGTTGGTGTTGGTGTAAAGAATAATGCACCATCAGGGGGAGGACTAGAACCCCTTAATTGGTGTGAATGGGAGTCATATTGCTCATCATTGATGTCAGTTGGAGGACTAGAACCCCATTGTTGGTGTGAGTACTAGGAATATTCCCCTATCATTGGTGTGAGTGGGAAGAAAATCGTCCCATCATTGGTGTCCGTGGGAGGAATAGTGCCCCATTGTTGATGTCAGTTGAAGGAATAGTGCACCATCATTGGTGTCAGTAGGAGCAATAGTGCCCCATCATTGGTGTCAGTGGGAGCAACAGTGCCCCATCATTGGTGTCAGTGGGAGGAATAGTGCCCCATCATTGGTGTCAGTGGGAGGAATAGTGCCCCATCTTTGGTGTCAGTGGGAGGAATAGTGCACCATCATTGGTGTCAGTGGGAGGAATAGTGCCCCATCTTTGGTGTCAGTGGGAGGAATAGTGCACCATCATTGGTGTCAGTGGGAGGAATAGTGCCCCATTGTTGGTGTCAGGGGAAGGAATAGTGCCCCATCATTGGTGCCAGTGGGAAGAATAGTCTCCCATCATTGGTGTGATTGGGGGGAATAGTGTCCCATTGTTGGTGTCTGTGGAAGGCATGGTGTCTCATCATTGGTTTCTGTGGGAGGAATAGTGTCCCATCATTGGTGTCAGTGGGAGGAATAGTGCCCCATCATTGGTGTCAGTGGGAGGAATAGTGCCCCATCATTGGTGTCAGTGGGAGGAATAGTGTCTCATCATTGGTGTCAGTGGGTAGAATATTATCCCATCATTGGAGTGATTGGGAGGAATAATGCCCCATCATTGGTGTCAGTGGGAGGAATAGTGCCCCATTGTTGGTGTCAGTTGAAGGAATAGTGCCCCATAATTGGTGTCAGTGGGAGGAATAGTGCCCCATCTTTGGTGTCAGTGGGAGGAATAGTGCACCATCATTGGTGTCAGTGGGAGGAATAGTGCCCCGCCCATCATTGGAGCACAGGTGTGTCAGGAGGAAGGTGCCTCTGAAGCTGCTCTGTGAGAAGGGAGTGGTGGTGAAATCTCTCCCAGCTCCCTGGCCCCCTTTCTGGGGAGGCCATGGAGGCCAGCAGGGCCTCTCCTGCTGGAGGCTCCCAGCCATCTCCTGGGCCGTCAGGTGAACTGCCTGCCTCTGCACAAGCTGATCTCTCTACCCCTGGTGAGGATGAAGGCTCGGAGGCCATTCGGGAGCGAGTGGTGGCCGGGATTAAGGTCCTGAACAGGGAGAGGGACAAGCTGTACAAGCTGAGAGCGGAGTTGAAGCGCCTGCGAAGGCAACGTGAGGGCTTACATAGCCAGAAACGGGGATCCATGGATCCGGAAATCCAGCTGGCCAAGGTCCGTGTGGATCATCAGGAAACCATCGTGGCCATGATGGAAGGCAGAGATGGGCCCTTTAAAGAGAAGTTTTGCAACGACAAGAGGTTTGGAAGGGTGACAAAGATGGAGGTGGAGGAGGAGGAGACCCCCAGTTCTGACCCCCTGCCCCCCCAGGGAGAGGTAAGAAGCCCCAGGCCTTCCCAGGACTCAGGAGGCATGCTAAGGGCCATCCAGGTAATGGAGTCTCCTATGCGGGGGGATCAGATGGTGTTTAACGAGGAAGACATTACTGATGATGTGCCTGATAAAGTAAAGCCTGCTAAGTCCCATGTTGTGGATAAGACTGTTTTTGTACCATCTAGCACCATGACTGATAATGTGCCTAATGACAATGTTGTGCCTGCTGAGGCTGCAATGCAGCAAGACTTGCATTCAAAAAATGTAATTTCTGTAAATGAACTGCAAGTGTCAGAAGAGCCCATTAACCTTTCTTTGGCTGAGTCCAAAGCTGTTTGCCCCACTGCTGCTGAGGGCTCTACAGTGCAGCATCAGGAGACAACTGGTATTGCAGCAACTGTGACTATTGCTGATGGGAATGTGTGTGTGGCTGAAAAAAATCCTCCCAGTTCAGGTGTGATGAACAATGGTCCCAGTACACGTGTGATGAACAATGGTCCCAGTACAAGTGTGATGGACAATCCTACCAACTCTGTTCATGCAGATAATGTGCAGACTAATGTGACTTCAGTGTGGGCCCCTGGCCCTGAGAAACCTACATTTGCAGAGGTGGCACACTCTGCTCCTGGTAGTCCCGCTCCCAAGCGGGGTTTTCCCCTACAAGCTGCCACTTTGAGCGCCCCAGGATCTGGTCTTGGGTCTCTGGCTTCTGCTGGGGGTCCCAGACGGAATGTAGTTATTCTGAAATGGGAAGGTGGTGCCATCCCTCCAGCACGGCGTGCAGTGGTAGATATGATATTGGAGATGGGTTTTGGTGCAAATGACCTGTATGCCTTTATACACGTAGCTGGGACAAGGGACTATACAGTTAGCTTCACCAGGCCAGAGGGTCTTGACCTGTTCTGGGAGCGATATGAGGCTCGGTGCAGGTCAAGACCTGAATGGGAAGGTCTGGTCCCAGTTGCGGTTTCTCAGAGGTCAACAGTAAAAAAAATAACCATTATCCTGACCAATGAGAGTGTTCCTGCTCGGGATCTAGAGGTCTGGTTAAGGAACTATGGGGAAGTTTTGACCAAACCTAATAAAATCCATGATGAGCGTAACATCTGGACTGGGGGATGGTCGGTAACAGTCAGGTTGGCCAGGGATGGGAATGTTGTCCGTCACTTGCCCTCCTTGGCAGATATTCATATGGCCAAGAGAGAGTGGAGGTACGGTCCATCTTACTGGTCTCTTGCGGCCGAGCCTTACGGCGGTGTGGCGGTGTTGTTTAAAACCGGCATGGTAACTGTCCGGCGGGTTATTGAGGTGGAGATTGGGAGATGTATGGTCTTAGACGTCCTTGTGGGAGGGCAGGACCTGCGCCTAATCAATGTTTATGGGCCGCACACAAAGTGGGACAGGAAATGCCTTTTTACAAGGATCAAGCCATTTCTTTTTACATCCCGGCAAGTGGTCTTTGGAGGTGACTTTAATACAGTAACTAGGCCCAAGGACAGGAAGGACTTCAAGGACAGGCTGGGATATGATAGCGTTTTTTTTAAATAGTATGGTTAGGGATGCTGGTCTTGTGGATGTGCACATTAAGCACCTCCCAGATGACACCGGGTTCACTTTTCATCGTGGTAATAGTCAGAGTAGGATAGATAGGTTTTTTTTGAAGGAGGCCTCTGCTTTCTCGCCCCCAGTGGTGCAGGCAGTAGAGTTCTCTGATCACTGTATGCTATCTGTGGTCCTGAATGCTTCAGACGCCCCTCAGAGGGGCAAGGGCATCTGGAGATTAAATTCGACACTACTCAAGGAAGAACATGTTAGACAATCCTTTGAGGAATTCTTTCAGGCACAGGTGACCATCCTGGACTTTTGTAGCAGCAAGGCTGAGTGGTGGGAGCTGACCAAAAAGAGGATCGCTGGATTCTTCAGGGGCCTAGCCAATAGAAATCAGTTTAATAAATACATGACCTACCAACGTTTACGGAGGAAGCTGGATATTCTTGTCTCGAGAGGAGGAGATCCTGGGGCAATCTCCGAAGTGAAACTCCTTCTCAGGAAGTGTCAATATGACCGGCATGCCTCTTTGGTTCTGGAGAGGGACTATGGGAAGTACCACTCGCCTGACCCTTACCAGAACTGCAAACAAGGTGTAGCTGTTAAAACGGTCGTTGGCCTTAAGGACAGTACAGGTTCCTTGACAAAGTCCAGGTCAGGGATTCTGGAGGTCGTGAGGTCCTTTTATGCCGACCTTCTTGGGAGGAAAGAGCTTGATCGTGACAAGATGGAAAGCTTTTTGGACTCTACTCCAGGTCTAAATGGTGGAGATGTTCCATTGATGAATTTGACAGAGGAGATCACAGTCGAAGAGGTGATGAGGGCAATTGAACAGCTTGCCATCAAAAAGTCGCCTGGACCGGATGGCTTGACGGCTGAGTTTTACAAAGCCTTTAAGTCTATTCTGGCCCCGCATTTGGTAGAGGTTTTTAACAGTTGCCTTGCTGAGGGGGTGCTTTCCCCTTCCATGAGGCACTCGGCTGTGATTCTTCTTTCAAAGGGTAAAGATCCTTCGATGATTGAGAATTGGCGCCCCATCAGCCTTCTTAACGTCGATAGAAAGATACTGGCAAAGATATTTTTCTGGCGCCTATCGTCAGTGGCAGAGTCTTTGCTTTCTCGCCATCAGCACTGTTCGGTCCAGGGTAGGAGCACCTTCACAGCGGTTTTAGCTGTCCGGGAGGCCTTAGAGCGGTGCAGGGCTGCAGGCTGGGGAAAGTATTTGCTGACATTGGATCAGGCAAAGGCTTTTGATCGTGTTAACCATGAGTACCTGTGGTTGCTCCTTAGTAAGTACGGTCTGCCGGGTGGTTTTGTCGATTGGCTGAAAGTCTTGTATAAGGGGGCAGAAAGCTTCCCTCTTGTTAATGGTTGGGTTGGACAGTCCTTTGGGGTTGGCTCCGGGGTGCGCCAGGGTTGTCCCCTGAGTCCCCTGCTCTATGTGTTTGCAATCGACCCCTTCATCAGGAGGCTAGAGAGTGGCATGTTTTGTGGGGTACCAGTGGGGCTCCCGGGTGAGCCGCCATTGAGGGTTGTTGCCTATGCGGATGATGTGTCGGTGATTGTCACTGGGACGGATGAAGCGGAGGAGGTGGTCTGTCTGACATCACGGTATTCTGAAGCATCAGGCTCCAAGATCAATCAGGAAAAGACTGAAGTTTTCTGGATGGGAAAGGATGGTGAGGGTTTTGATCTCCCGGACACCTTTCCAGTGCCCCAGGAAAGAATTAAGATACTAGGCATTGAATTTGGACCCGGCGATTATGGCCTCAAAAACTGGGAAGGCAGACTGGAAATTGCCAATACTAAGGTGGTCAGCTGGAAGAGATGGAAGTTATCTATGAGGGAAAGGGTTGATCTGATTAAGACTTACCTGATTCCGATCTTCTTGTATGTCAGCTTTGTCTGCATCTTGCCAGTGCCTCTCTATGCTAGGGTCAGTAGTGTGTTCTTCCAGATGCTGTGGGGGAACAGACTGAACCCCATCAAGAGGAATGTCACCTACCTATCCAGGAGGGAGGGTGGCTTAGGTATGGTCAACCCAGTTCTTTTCTTTTCACTGCTATTTTTAAAGTTTAACATTGGTAATATGCTTGTAGTGGAACCTCCTGGATGGGTAGGCATATTTAGATCTTGGTTTAGGCCTTTTCTACGACTTTGGGAAGAAGGTGGCCAAGTAAAGAATCGCAGGGGTCATCGTGGTCAGCTACCAGCCTATGTCGCTCCGTGCCTGAAGTTACTGCGGCAGTGGCGATTGTCGGCTGAAGATCTCAGATCGGTTCCAAGGAAAGTCCTTATGAGTCGAGTCTTGAGCGAAGTCTTTCATGACCCACTGGCCTTAAGGGATTGCCCGGGCCCAGTTTTGAGGGCGGGGTTAAGACTGATTAATTTGGATAGTGTACCCCCTAAATTTAGGGATCTGGCCTGGTTGTGCTTCCATGGGAAGCTCTATGTTCGGGGCAATTTGAAATTCCGCAGTGGGATGGATCGTAGCTGTCCTCGGGAGGAGTGTGCAGATGAGGAGGAGACTATGGACCATTTTCTGCTTTATTGCCCTTTTAACATAGAGGTGTACAAACAGGTGGGGCGGGCCCTCGGTGTCCCTTTCCTCTCCAGGCTGGGTTATGCTGAGTGGGTGTACGGAGCATTCAATACCGGTGGAGTTTTTTGTTTGGATACACTTTTTTTAGTTAGCCTAGTAGTCCGTTATTTCACCTGGAATGCACGGTGTCAGGTCAGCATTCGGCAAAAACTCCTTCCTGTTGAGGTGGTGGTGTATGACATTTTGCATGAGGTGGGGAAGATTCGGGAGCTTGAGAGAGACAAGCGGGGTCAGGGGGCTTGGTTGAAGGCGTGGAGGGGTTTCAAGCCTCCCTGACTGCCAGGAGTCTCTTTCCCGGGTGTGGCTGTCTGTCTCTTATCACCCTAGATTATCAGTATTTTTGATGAATTTTTGATAAATGGCTGCGTACATAGGTGATGGGTTGTGCCTCTTAGGCCCTCTCTGCTGCCTTATGTAGATAGTTTTCTAGGGATGTTTTGGTCGTGGATTATGTATATATTGTATATATTCTGAACATGGATGTGTATTCCTTTGTTTTCTGTTGAAGTTTTGTACTATGGTTTTGTTTTTTACTTTTGTATAAAAATTGGTTGCTTGATTCTTTTCAATAAAAGATCAATAGTGCCCCATTGTTGGTTTCAGTGGAAGGAATAGTGCCCCATCATTGGTGTCAGTGGGAAGAATATTATCCCATCATTGGTGTGATTGGGGGGAATAGAGTCCCATCATTGGTTTCTGTGGGAGGAATAGTGTCCCATCATTGGTGTCAGTGGGTAGAATATTATCCCATCATTGGAGTGATTGGGAGGAATAGTGCCCCATCACTGGTTTCTGTGGGAGGAATAGTGCCCCATCATTGGTGTCAGTGGGAGGAATTGTGCCCCATTGTTGGTGTCAGTGGGAGGAATAGTGCCCCATCATTGGTGTCAGTGGGAAGAATATTATCCCATCATTGGTGTGATTGGGGGGAATAGTGCCCCATTGTTGGTGTCAGTGGAAGGCATGGTGTCTCACCATTGGTTTCTGTGGGAGGAATAGTGCCCCATCATTGGTTTCTGTGGAAGGGATGGAGATTTGTATCTGTGAGAGTAACAATGCTCAAGGGGCTGGATAAAGGCAAGTGAAAGGTGGCAACCAGCCCGCAGGCCGCAGTTTGGAGACCGCTGTTCCACACCCTTCATCCTTGGGTTTCAGCCATCTAGCACCGCCAGAGGAGATAGTCCAGGGGGGGGGGCGGGACATACCCCAAGGTCACAAATCTCTCCAGGTCACTCAGCTCTACACACAAAAACTTGATTTGATGCGTCACTCACCACTTCATCGTCCTCCACCAGGACCATGTCGTAGGCGCTCAGTGCAGCAATGAAGATGATACAGGTGACACCTTCAAAGCAATGGATCCACTTCTTGCGCTCAGATCGCTGACCTCCGACATCAAACATCCTGAAAATAGACAACACGTCATCTGATGATGTCACCACTCACCTGATATCCAGGGCTGGCCCTGCTCTTTGGAAATGAAAGCCGCCACTCGTCCAGAACTACAATATAGATGGTCTTTAGAAAAATAAATCTGTTCCCATTTCCTCGCCATGGTATCTTGGAATTCGACATTAAGGGCCTGGATGCCTTTCCCTAATGCCGCGTACACATGACCGGTTTTCCCGTCGGAAAAACCTTGGATGGTTTTCCCGACGGAATTCCGCTCAAGCTCGGCTTGCATACACACGGTCACACCAAATTCCGCCCATCGAGAACGCGGTGACGCACAAGACGGACGACGAGCCGAGATCAATGAAGTTCAATAGGCAGTTCAGCTCTTCTGCTTGATTCTGAGCATGCGTGTTTTGTATTTGCGCATCGGAAATTGCATACAGACGAACGTTTTTTTCCCATAGGATTTTTTGGGAAAATAGAGAACCTGCTCTCAAACTTTTGCTAGCGGAAACTACGACAGGAAAAGTCCGACGGGAAAACCGGTCGTGTGTACGCGGCAGTGGCGGTGCGTCCATAGTGGGTGCAGGAGCGCCGCCCCCTCTCTCCCCTGCAACAATACATACATTCATGCATTGCATGAATGTATGTATTGTCGCCGGCGCCGCTGCCGCCCACTATTTAGATGACCGGCCCCCTGGCGAGCACCGGCCATCTGAATAACAGCGGCTGGTTGGTTTTTGGAAGTGCCTATCAGAGCCAACGGCTCTGATAGGCTTCCCGATTACAGGCTGTGGGCTGTAATTGGCTTCCAAATAGTTAACCAGGGGATTCACGGGCTGTTCCTTGGTTTAACGCTGACACGCGTCTCAGCCAATGAGGTTCACCGGGTCTAGTTACCGGTAACCTGATTGGCTGAAGCGACATCGAGGGCGGGAGAAGACATCGAGGATGGAAGAAGGACGGTGCTGACCCGAGGAAGGTAAGTGCAGGGCTGGGGGGAAACTGGCTGTATTTGGGGGAGAAACTGGCTGCATTTGGGGGGAAACTGGCTGTATTTGGGGGGAAACTGGCTGTAATTGGGGGGAAACTGGCTGCAATTGGGGGGAAACTGGCTGTATTTGGGGGGAAACTGGCTGCATTTGGGGGAAAACTGGCTGTATTTGGGGGGAAACTGGCTGTATTTGGGGGAAACTGGCTGTATTTGGGGGGAAACTGGCTGCATTTGGGGGGAAACTGGCTGTATTTGGGGGGAAACTGGCTGTATTTGGGGGGAAACTGGCTGTATTTGGGGGGAAACTGGCTGTAATTGGGGGGAAACTGGCTGCATTTGGGGGGAAACTGGCTGCATTTGGGGGGAAACTGGCTGCATTTGGGGGGAAACTGGCTGTAATTGGGGGGAAACTGGCTGTATTTGGGGGGAAACTGGCTGTATTTGGGGGGAAACTGGCTGTAATTGGGGGGAAACTGGCTGCATTTGGGGGGAAACTGGCTGTATTTCAGGGGGAAAACTGGTGGCGTTTGGGAACAGTGTCTGCGTTTAATGGGCACAGTGGCGGCAATTGATGTTTTTTTTTTTCAGTTTGTCTGTGCCCCCCCAAAAATTTTAAGCACCAGCCGCCACTGGTACGCGGCATTAGTCACATGCCAGCCTGTGGCCAATGGCTCTGGTAACAGAATGTCTAGACTCCATACAAGCTCATGTTTTACCTGAAGTTGAGGTCCTTGAGGCCAAATTGTGTCTCAATGATACCGGTGGTCTTTACTCTGGACCTTAGGACATCCTGTTCAGTGGGTACATACCCCGGGGCCACAAGTCTATCCAGGTCATTCAGGTAACTAAAAGACAAAAAAGTCACAGGTGAGGAGGAACATCCAACCTCTCTAGCTGTAGACTAGGGTGAGATATGGAGGTGATCAGAGGTGGCTCTAGGTTTTGTGAGGCCTTAGGCAAACTTTAGACATAAGGTCCCACTCACATCCCCAAAATGTGAAAAAAAATTCAAGCAAGAAAAATGGCTGCAGAAAGATGCACGGATCTAGCGCACAGGTGAGCAGCACCCCTTCTAGGGCACCCTCCTCACCCATCAGACATATGCAGCCAATATAACATCTGGGACCCAGCAAGGTGACAGCAGGGAACAGAAAACACGGGGCAGCACCGGAGGTGGTGGCGCACCATCCTCGTGATTAATCACAGGCAAATTAGACGGCAGCGAGGCCCCTGTGAGTGCAAGGCCCTAGGCGACCACCTAATTTGCCTAATTAAAGAGCCACCTCTGGAGGTGATGAGACAAAGTCAAGCATCGCTGGCTGATTTGGTTATATAGAGGTTCACATCAGATTGAAGCCTCGTACACACGGCCGGTTTTCTCGGCAAGAAAGCTGCTGGGAGAGCTTTTTGCCATGAAAACCGTTCGTGTGTATGGTTTCTCGACAGGAAAACTGCCGGGAATCTCGACGAGAAAAATAGAGAACCTGCTCTGTATTTTTCTCGTCGTGATTCTCGGCAGAGTGTTTCCTGCTGAGAAAACCGGTCGTCTGTATGCTTACCTGTCCGAGGTAAACCCGCGCATGCTCGAAAATACTTTTACGCATGCATGGTAGCATACAAGATTAGTGTGGGGTGTAGCAAGATAGCAGCGACAGCATCGAATGCGACGAGCGCCGCTCGTCGTAGTCGATGACGTCACTGCGTTCTTGCCATTCTAAAGAACGGCGTTTTTTTGGAGTGGCCATCACAGGGCTTGGCAAGACAAACTTGCCAGGAATCCCGTCGAGAAAACCGACGGGTTTTTTTTTCCGACAGGATTCCCGCCCGTGTGTACAGGGCTTCACAATGTAAACTTCTGAGCCTCTAATTCAGCCTTTCTCAACCTTTTTACCCCAAAGGCAGGGCCGCCAACAGGCAGTATACCTGTAAGGGGCCCGGAGGTCCCCAGGGCCCCGGATGGTAACCCCCCTTTTTTATGTGACTTTTATAAAAAAATATATATATATATATATATATAAGGGGCCCAGAGGTCCCCAGAGGTCTGGAGGTCCCCAGGGCCCCGGATGGCAACCCCACCTTTTTTATTTTTTATATAAAAAAAAAAATTATATCATTTTTTTTTGTAATGGGCCCAGAGGCCCCCAGAGGCCCGGAGGTCCCCGGGGCCCTGGATGGCAACCCCCTTTTTTTTATATAAAAATATTTTTATTTTCTTTATAAATTATTATTTTTTTCTAAGGGGCCCAAAGTTCCCCGGGGCCCCGGATGGCAACCCCCCTTTTTTTAATATAAAAATGTTTTAACTTTTTTTATAAATTCTTTTTTTTATTTTTTTTGTAAGGGGCCCAGAGCTCCCCAGAGGCCCGGAGCTCCCCAGGGCCCTGGATGGCAACCCCCCTTTTTTTTATGTTGTTCTTTTTTGTTTGTGTGCTCATGGCACCCCCCGCTTCTCAATTTGCGGCGGCAGCACCCCCCCCCCCGCCCCCGGTTCCCCTCTGCCTGAAGCTGTGTAAGGGGCCCCAAAATTACTGATGGCGGCCCTGCCCAAAGGAACCCTGGAAATAATTTTCAGGTCTCAGGGAACACCTGCCACAATATATTCTTCTTGTCTTGGGTCTTGTGGAGAATGCCCCTCACATTAATGGTCGATGGGAAGACTTGGCCTTTATTGGTGTCATCTTGCTGGCTTTGCCAAGTGGCATTAAAGCTGGAGCGATGGAGGAACCATCAGATGGGAGGTCAACCATCTACAGCTCAGAGAACCTCTAGCCACCTCTGGTGGAATCCTAGGGTTCCATGGGACCCTGGCTGAGAATGGCTGCTCTAATGTCTGCAGTAACTAGATTGGCTAAATAATTTGCTCATCCCAAGCAGAAACCTGACGGGTTTTGGGCGTTTAGGGAAACACATTTTTTTTTTTAAGGCTAAACTCAACCACACAGCATAGACCTGTTTGGCAGGGCTGAAGACCTGATTTTTCTCTGCTTTAGTTTACTAACACCTACAGGTCTTGTGCCACCCCCAGACTGTGACTGGACAGTGACAAGAGGAGCAGCAGACTGATGAGCTTATCTCTCTGCCACTCTGCTCTCTCCTCCTATCAGCACGGCCTTTGTTAGCACATGAGCATTGCAGCCCAACAAGACTAGCTCCTTGTGCTGCTTCTGCATCTCCCAGCCTAAGGTTTGCTGTACAGGGACTGCAAGGGGCTGATATCAGATTAGATTCTTGCATTAAAAATACAGTGAAGGATGCATTACTAAATACAGAGCTGCATTAATTTTTGTCTTATTATATCTGCATGGAGTTCAGCTTTAACAATCACCAGTGTGAATAAAGTATGTATAACGAAAATAATACGACCTCTATGTATTATTACAAGCTAAGAATAGGGCAGTGACCAACAGAGCCGGAAGAAGGAGCTGCAGGTTGTTGTGACTCCTCCTCCTCCTCCTGTCCCCATCAGCATACAGGAAGTGGGGCCCATTTTCCCAATGGGAACACAGAACTAAGGTTGTAATCCTCTCTACTCCACCCAAAACTAACCATTGGATCTCCAGTTTTGGTGATCACCATCACTGGGACAAGAAGTGAAAAAAAACTCTTCCCAATGGGGGTCACAATCAGGGCAAAGATGGCAAATTGCACCCCTCCCCCTTTTTCATTATTGTGATGGAGTTGATAAAATGACTTGATGTTATGTCTGTGTTATCTCTCTCTTTTAACCACTCAAATATTGTTATTTTCTTTTCTTCTTTATCATTTGTATTGTTTATTTTCTTTCTTGTTGCGATATGTGTATATATATATATATATATATATATATATATATATATATATATATATATATATATATATATATATATATATATATGAATGTATGTTAGTGTTTTAGTAATCAGCCAGCCACACTTATATATTTGTCAACCACCCTTAGAATTAAGTGGTCTAAACACTCCCCACTCCCTATTTCTACTTAGGTTATTACTGTCCATTGAAGTAATTTGGGTTCACTATTAATTACTATCTACCAAATATATTATTCTTATAATCCTATTCATACTTAATATTTTGTTCCCAGATATCCCCACTTCATGATATACACACAATTCTTGCTATATGGAGACCTCTGATACAATTTGCACTTCCTCACTCTGCCCGCAGCCGCAACCCTACTATATGCCGCCTCAGCTCCCGTGGAGGGGTCTTGCTCCTGGCCCACCCTGTGCCAGCTGCCGTGCACTGCACTCGCTGTCCGACATGGTGAGTGTGGTTGGTTAACCATCTATACACACAAATATTCAATTCAACCTTGATACCCTATAGTATGGTTCATTAAAACTCTATATATATTCCTTAGGAATACTTGTCGCATCTGCTCCTGATGAGTGGACATCTCCACGAAACGCGTCGAGCCCCGGCTGATGCTACAATTACATCTTACATGGAACCATACCCATTTACTACTATTCATTATATTCAATGATGCTATCTATATGTTCTCAAGCAGGTGTATCCATATCATGTGGGTGCATGGGTCGGCACCAGGCATGCTGCCGCTGGCATTCATTATGCCAAAATCTCTCTAGATATTTACTACCAATTTAATTATGTGCTGCTATATGTACCGTTTTTCATCATGTTCATGTCTTTACACAGCTCTTGTATATATATGAAATATACTTTTAATGTCTTCTGATCAATTATAATTAATAAACAACAAATATTTTGTACTCTTATCTACCTCCACTATTCAATTGCTTCATTTAAAGTCCCAACTTCCTTCTATGTTATAACCGAACCGGGATGGAGGCACTCAACTGTGCTTCATTTAAAGTCCCGAACTCCCCCCTCTCAATGATACAGCAGTAAGTTTCCTTACATAAAAACGAGAAACAGATGTTTCATCCACTCCTCACTCCTTTTACCCCCTCCTTTCTGCCCCTCCCATCGTGTACTAAACGATGGCGCTGAGCTAAGGAATGTGAAGCCACGTAGCAAAACCGACGTCGACAGGAAAAGGACCATATACAGATGAACCAATGATATACACACATATGTGATGACGTTTGCTTATGTCACTTTGTTTATATAAGGGGCTGTGACCCTGAATAAACCCCTGTTGATGAAAAAGAGCTCATACTGACTGGTGTGTCCCAGTGTGATCCTTTTAGCATGCATGCATTCACATCACCTTGAATTTGGGTTAGAGGCAGAATAGAACATACATCCTGGAATTGGACCAGGGATAAATCTATTACATTATGTACAAGCTTATGAGGAGAAGGGGGGAGAGAGCACAGCCTGCACCTCCTCCAAGCTCTCTCCTCCTCTCCCTGCTGCTTCCAGCGCTGGGCTGACAGAAGTAGTGATGCCGCTGTCACTACTCCTGTCATCCTTATAGTAGAAGGAACTTGCAGCGCCCCTATCTCTACAATACACCCTGCGCCCAGAGCAGCCGCACCTTCTGCCCACCCCCTTGTCCCGGCTGTGGTCACAGCCATATAATATAAAATCTAAAAAACAGATAACACAATATAAGAGTTTCTTACTATCCCGCTGAGTCGTTGAGCTGGTATTCAGATGCGCGGTCAAAGCACGCCTGAATGCCCGTGTCTTTCCACAGGCGCCCGATGATGTCTGCCATCTCCTTGGGCATGGTGCCCTCATCAATGGTGTCTGACAGATGCGATAGCTTACGGGAATCGTCCTGGAAGGGAAGAAACGGTCATCAGCAGGAGGATCTACACCGATTATCGCAGATTATCTTTATATATGTTGATAATTTATGTCTCCTTGTAAAAAAAAAAATTATTATGACACCAGCTAAAGAAAAAAATAAATCAGGTTTTGCTCCTTCTTCTAACATGGCTTGTGATAGGAAACAAATGGAAGATCCTGGAACATGACTATAGGCACTACTACAGGATGGCAGAACATGCAAACATTGCTTCATAAATGGCTTCAAGGTCACCCCAGGGGTCCACATTGAAAATCTCTTCAGCCCCCGGACCATTTGGGTGGTCAATGACTAGGCCCCTTTTTGCGATTCAGCACTGCATCGCTTTAACTGACAATTACGCGGTCGTGCGACGTGGCTCCCAAACAAAATTGACGTCCTTTTTTTCCCACAAATAGAGCTTTCTTTTGGTGGTATTTGATCACCTCTGCGGTTTTAATTTTTTGCGCGATAAACAAAAATAGAGCGACAATTTCGAAAAAAATTCAATTTCTTTATCGTACACCACGGGACACAGAGCTAGTCATTACATAATGGGTTAAGGGTCACCAGCGGTGATTGGACACTGGCACAACCAATGGAAGACAGTTCCCCTCCATATAACCCCTCCCATCAGGGAAGTACCTCAGTTTTTTCGCCAGTGTCGAAAGGTGTTGGACGCGTTAGGAGGTGCTAAAGGAAAGCTCTACCAAAGAGACCCTCTGGGGGTAAAAGAGCTATGCTTTCGGATCCATCCAAGACGCCTACAAATGAGCTGAATCTGGATGGGATCCGGGCCTCATCCATGAGGCGTCGCCTGTAATGTCTCTCTTCGGAGGACTGGGCTCTAAGATCCAGCACTTTCGCTATTTCGCTATAAAGTCCTGGTAAGAGTCTTGTACAAGGCCCAGGGGAGAGGTATCCTTTAAATAGGAACCCATATCCCTGAAGGTTGGCACACATAGCCCACCGTGAAGGGTGAAGTTTGGTATCTGTCTGAAATCTTTCAGCAGAAAAACCTGCGGCGTGGATAAGGTGAGATTAGAAGGTCCATAACTAGGTTGGGACCTTTTTCAAAAAATGGATGTCTTCTTTTTTTCCACCACTGGGGGGAGTAAAGAGCTGAATATACTCACCTCACTCTGTTCAGTGTCAGCTTTGGCGAAGTACACTGCTCGTCACCTCCGCTGCTGAGCTTGCTGGGGCACCCCGATCCTCCTTTCGGTGGCCGACCAGACACCTGCAGATGCAGGTAAGTGGGAACAAGGGCTGATGAGAGTCCTCTCTCACTATGGCCACCGCCATAGCGCTAAGGGCCGCGCGCGCGCGGGAGCGCGCTTTATCGGAGGGGGGGGGGGGCAAAGGCGTGCGCGGGCACGTGGCGCGCGCAGGCACAGAAACGGCGCCAAATTTAAAAGACTGTCAGTGTGAGAAGCACTGCAGCAGCAAGCAAGCTCGTTAGTTCTCTTGTTCCTGGCAGAGAAACACAGCAGCTATACAGGGACGTAAGACTCCATGTGGTTGGATTGGGTACTTCCTAGAAGACATCCATGTTATGCATAGTTATGTGTTAAAAGTTGCATACTTAATGTATTTGCTAAACTGAACACGGTAGTATATGCATTTAGGTACCTTGTATTTTGTCTAAACAGTAAGCCTTCCAGGGGAAGTAATACGGACAAAAAGAGATAAGAAAGCACCACCGCCTGAGAGGAGGCTCTAACTGTGCTGACTCGGTACCTTCCTCTCCTGTGTTGCCAAATGCACCTGTACAGGATGAGCCATTACCTCTGTCAGGTATGGCGGCTTCCCGAGTGAAGCCTGGGCCTGTATATGTCACTGAGGACACTTTATCAGCTGCCCTAAATAATCTGGAGGAAAAAATTGCTACCTTAATCGCTAAGTCCTCTAAAAAGGGACAATAAGCGAAGCAGGTCTCTTCCAGTATTGGACCTCCCTTCAGAAGTACCTGAGGGAGGAGGATGAGGAGGAGGAGGAGGCTACATCAGCAGAGGATGAGGAGCCAGATTTTAAGGTCACAGGTACAATGCTATAGCAGTGCATTTAAGTTAACCTCTGCGGAGGTAACGGAATTACCTGTCTCCTCCCTAGGGTCATTAAGATCCCTGCAAGGTGCATGCTCCTTCCCGGTTCATCCGTTACTAGAGGATCTAATATACGCAAGCTGGCAACATCCAGATAAGCGTTTCTCACCTCCAAAAAGGTTTAACATTCTTTATCCTATGGGGGAAATTTTTTTAAAGAAATGGAGCCTGCCTGCGGTAGTTGCGGCTATTTCTTGTGTAAATAAAAACCTGACATGTCCGGTGGATAATGTACAAGGGTTTAAAAGATCCTTCTGAGAGGAAGTTGAAATCCTCCTTCCTTTTGGCCGGCTCAATTACCCAACCTGCAGTAGCATCAGTCGGTATGTGTCAGGTCATCAGCCAACAGGTAAAGCAGGGGCTGAAGGAACTGCCTTCAGAACAGGCTAGAAATTGGGAAAATTTGCCTAAAGCCTTATGCTTCACAGTGGATGCCATGAGAGATTCTATCATACAGGCATCACGCCTTACACTCCAGCTGGTACAGATGCGCAGAGTACTTTGGCTTAAGCATTGGTCAGCGGAAACCCCATGCAAAAAGCTGTTGGCAAGTTCCCATTCCATGGCGAACGCCTATTTGGGGAAGATTTAGAAAAATATATACAGAAGATATCAAGTGGTAAAACGACTTTTACCTGAGAGAAAGAAAAACAAGAGATCTTGTTTTAAACGCTCTCTCTCCCCAGCTCCCGGGAAATCTGACTCCAACCAGTGGCGGCGGCCTGTTTTAGCCGCCCACAAAAGCCAAGGGGCAAGCTCAGAAGAACAAGAAGCCGTGGGGTGCAAGAGCTAATAAGCAAGCCCCCAAAGCCTCTCAGTGAAGGGGCGCCCCCGCTCGGCCGAGTGGGAGGAAGGCTTTGTCAGTTCTGAGCGACTTGGTGGTCAGAAATCCAGGACAATTGGGTAGTATCCACAATATCCTCAGGGTACAAACTGGAATTTCGAGAGATCCCACCTTCTCAATTCCGAGGTTCAAGACTCTCCAAGGATCCACAAAAAAGAGAATCCTTCTTCAAAGGTTTGAATCACTTAATGGCTCAAGGGGTAGTTACAGACGTACCCCAAAAAGAGCGAGGTTCAGGTTTTTACTCAAACCTCTTTGTGATTCCAAAGCCAAATGGAGATGTCAGACCCATCCTGGATCTAAAATCCCTAAATCGGTTCCTGAACGATCGCCATTTTCGAATGGAAACGATCCGATCCGTGGCCGCCACTTTAAAGGGCGGAAAATTCATGGCGCCCATAGATATCAAGGACGCACATTTACACATACCCATCCTCCCCGCTCACCAAAGATTCCTAAGGTTTGCGGTAGAAGATCGCCACTTTCAATTTGTGGCTCTGCCGTTTGGTGTAGCCACCGCGCCCATAGTATTCACAAAGGTGCTAGCTCCTCTGTTAGCAAACCTAAGAACACGGGGCATTGCGGTAACAGCCTATCTGGACGATCTACTAGTAATAGATCAGTCAAAGGAGGGATTGGGTCACGCTGTACACACTACAGTAGGATACCTGGAGCATTTAGGATGGATTATAAATTTACAAAAATCCTCTCTCCAGGCCCAAAGAAGGATAGTGTACCTGGGCATGATCATAGATACAGCCCAAAACGGGGTATACCTGCCAGAACCGAAGATACAGTCTCTGAAAGACCTGATCCACAAGGTCAAAGCAAACAAGAGGCCGTCTATTCGCCTTTGCATGAGACTATTGGGAAAGATGGTAGCCTCCTTCGAGGCGGTCCCTTACGCCCAGTTTCATTCGAGACTACTTCAAGGCAATATTTTAGCTTCCTGGAACAGGAAGAGCCAAGCTCTGGATATACCCATGCGCCTGTCCTCACAAGTACGCCACAGCTTCGATTGGTGGCTAGAAGCCAGGAATTTACGGAAGGGAAAGTCCTTCCTCCCAGTGGCCTGGAAGGTGGTATCTAGGGATGCCAGCCTATCGGGCTGGGGTGCAGTATTCGAGGAGGCTTCTACCCAGGGAACCTGGGCCAAGACTCAGGGGATCCTGCCCATCAATGTGCTAGAGATCCGGGCGGTATATCTAGCCCTCAAAACCTGGACATACAGGTTACAGGGCTACCCAGTTCGGGTTCAATCCGACAATGCTACTGCAGTAGCTTACATCAATCACCAAGGAGGCACCCGCAGTCGGGCAGCCCAAAGAGAGGTGAACCGGATCCTGGCATGGGCAGAAGAGCATGTACCTTGCCTTTCTGCAATCTTCATTCCAGGGATAGAAAATTGGCAAGCAGACTACCTGAGTCGTCAGCAGCTGCTACCAGGAGAGTGGTCTCTTCACCCCGAGATCTTTCAGGCCATATGTCTGAGATGGGGAAACCCAGATGTAGACCTGCTAGCTGCCAGGTTCAACAAGAAATTGGACAACTTTGTGTCCAGAACGAGAGATCCTCTAGCCTACGGGACAGACGCTCTAATAATACAGACGCTCTAATAACTCCATGGAATCAGTTCTCACTGATCTATGCATTCCCTCCGATCCCTCTTCTACAAAGACTGCTTCGCAGGATCAAGGAGGAGGGAATACCAGTAATCCTAGTGGCCCCAAACTGGCCCAGGAGGCCTTGGTACGCCGAGATTGTAAAAATGGCTATAGGAAGGCCCTGGAAGTTTCCACTTCGACATGACCTGCTGTCACAGGGTCCAGTATTCCACCCTTCCTTACAAAGGCTAAAGTTGACGGCCTGGCTGCTGAGACCCACATTTTTAAAAAGAGAGGGGTCTCTGGTCCGGCTCTTTCTACGCTCATTAATGCTAGAAAGCCAGCCTCCAGACTCATCTATCAGAGAGTCTGGAGAGCATACGTTTCCTGGTGTGAATCCAGAAGTTGGAATCCTCAGAAGTATGAAATAAGTAGGATTCTTGCTTTTTGCCAGTTAGGAGTGGATATGAATTTAGCCCTTAGCACCATCAAAGGGCAAATATCGGCTCTATCAGTCTTCTTTCAGAGACCATTGGCATCTCACTCCCTAGTTCGGACATTCATTAAGGGGGTACTGAGGATAAATCCTCCAGTTAGGACTCCCTTGTGTCCATGGGATTTGAATTATTTGGTAGTGTCAGTGTTGCAAAAGCAACCTTTTGAACCTATTCGCCATATTCCTTTAATTATATTGAGTAGGAAGTTGGCCTTTCTGATTGCTATAGCTTCTGCTAGGAGAGTATCAGAGCTAGCAGCTCTTTCTTGTAAAGAGCCTTATCTAATTTGTCACAAGGACAAAATCGTACTACGACCCCATCCGGCTTTTCTACCTAAGGTGGTGTCGGCTTTTCACTTGAATCAAGACATTGTTCGGCCTTCCTTTTTTCCAAACCCGCGGACGGCGGGGGAAAAATTATTACACTCTCTAGATCTAGTGAGAGCGGTAAGGGTGTATCTGCAAGCAACCGCTCAGATACGTAAAACAGATGTTTTGTTTATTTTACCAGATGGGCCCAAGAAGGGCCAAGCGGTATCAAAATCCACCATTTCCAGGTGGATTAGACAAGTAATTATTCAAGCTTATGGTTTAAAGAACAGGACTCCTCCTTTTCCTGTTAAGGCGCACTCTACCAGGGCGATAGGTGCTTCATGGGCAGTGCACCACCAGGCTTCGATGGCTCAGATCTGTAAAGCTGCAACTTGGTCTTCAGTCCATACATTTTCCAAATTCTATCAAATAGATGTGAAAGGACATGAGGATTCCGCCTTTGGGCGAAGTGTGCTGCAGGCAGCAGTATAGGGCTTCTGGTCCGCAAGCGGCCTGTTTTGATCTGTGTCTCCCCCCCCTTCATATGAGCATTGCTCTGGGACGTCCCATTATGTAATGACTAGCTCTGTGTCCCGTGGTGTACGATAAAGAAAATAGGATTTTTATAACAGCTTACCTGTAAAATCCTTTTCTTGGAGTACACCACGGGACACAGAGGTCCCCCCCTTCTTATGGGAACCTTACTGCTTTGCTACAAAACTGAGGTACTTCCCTGATGGGAGGGGTTATATGGAGGGGAACTGTCTTCCATTGGTTGTGCCAGTGTCCAATCACCGCTGGTGACCCTTAACCCATTATGTAATGACTAGCTCTGTGTCCCGTGGTGTACTCCAAGAAAAGGATTTTACAGGTAAGCTGTTATAAAAATCCTATTATTTTTTACTTTTTGCTATAATAAATATCCCCAAAAAATATATAAAAATACTTTTTTTTCCCTCAGTTTAGGCCGATACGTATTCTTCTACATATTTTTGGTAAAAAAAAAATTGCAATAAGCGTTTATTGATTGGTTTGCGCAAAAGTTATAGCGTCTACAAAATAGTGGATAGTTTTATGGCATTTTTATTAAAAAAAAATAAAACATTTCTTAGTGATTTTTTTGGAGACTGCGACATTATGGCGGACACATCGGACACTTTTGACACATTTTTGGGACCATTGTCATTTTTACAGCGATCAGTGCTATAAAAATGCACTGGTTACTGTGAAAATGACACTGGCAGTGAAGGGGTTAACCAGTAGGTGGCGCTGTAGGGGTTAAGTATTCCCTGCATTGTGTTTCTAACTGTAGGTGGGGATGGGCTCTGTGTCACATGACACCGATCTCCGCTCCGAGTACACGGAGCCGAAATCAGTGTCATTGTCACTAGGCAGAGCGGGGAGATGCTTGTTTACACAAACATCTCCCCGCTCTATACCTCCGTGAGACGATCGCGGGGATCGAGTCCGCGGGACCCGCAGTCCGACTCACGGGGAAGGCGACAGGGTTGCGAGCACGCCGGCGGCGCGCTCGCGACCACACGGCAGGCATTTAAAGAGCCACATACAGGTACGTGATTGTGCCTGTCCGTGCCATTCTGACGACATATATATACAGTGGGCGGTCCTTAAGTGGTTAAAGGGTATTGAGTGCTAACATGAGTGATACCTCCAGCACACATTCTGATCATTGGACCAAGTGATGGAGTATCCTAAGAAAGTTGGATGTGTCTATGGATATCGAGTTTGTATAGGTCCCCCCACCTGTCGTCCAGGGTCACCATACTGGATATTCAGTGTGTTCATAGCTTTTACAATGGCGAGCATGGACTGGACGGTGTTTCCGTAAATAATGGTAATAAACTCCAGACATTCTTCAAGGGAATAACCATCCTGGTGAATAATTCTAGAATAAAAGGTAAGAAATTAATTATCAATATCTTGCATGATGTACATAACATGAAAATAGTACTGCATATAAATAATTACAGATCTATGAATTACAGTATCTCACAAAAGTAAGTACACCCCTCACATTTTTGTAAATCTTTTCTTCTATCTTTTCATGTGACAACACTGAAGAAATGACACTTTGCTACAATGTAAAGTAGTGAGTGTACAGCTTGTATAACGGTGTAAATTTGCTGTCCCCTCAAAATAAACACAACACACAGCCATTAATGTCTAAACCGCTGGCAACAAAAGTGAGGACACCCCTAAGTGAAAATGTCCAAATTGGGCCCAAAGTGTCAATATTTTGTGTGGCCACCATTATTTTCCAGCACTGCCTTCACCCTCTTGGGCATGGAGGTCACCAGAGCTTCTCAGGTTGCCAGTGGAGTCCTCTTCCCCTCCTCCATGACGACATCACAGAGCTGGTGGATGTTAGAGACCTTGCGCTCCTTCCCCTTCCGTTTGAGGATGTCCCACAGAAGTTCAATAGGGTTTAGGTCTGGAGACATGCTTGGCCAGTCCATCACCTTTACCCTCAGCTTCTTTAGCAAGGCAGTGGTGATCTTGGAGGTGTGTTTGGGGTCGTTATGTTGGAATACTACCCTGCGGTCCAGTCTCTGAAGGGAGAGGATCATGCTCTGCTTCAGTATGTCACAGTACATGTTGGCATTCATGGTTCCCTCAATGATCTGTAGCTCCCCAGTGCCGGCAGCACTCATGCAGCCCCAGACCATGACACTCCCACCACCATGCCTGACTGTAGGCAAGACACACTTGTCTTTGTTCTCCTCACCTGGTTGCCGGCACACACGCCTGACACCATCTGACACCAAATAAGTTTATCTTGGTCTCATCAGACCACAGGACATGGTTCCAGTAATCCATGTCCTTAGTCTGCTTGTCTTCAGCAAACTGTTTGCAGGCTTTCTTGTGCATCATCTTTAGAAGAGGCTTCCTTCTGGGACAACAACCATGCAGAGTAATTTGATGCAGTGTGCGGCGTATGGTCTGAGCACTGACAGGCTGACCCCTCCCCCACCCCTTCAACCTCTGCAGCAATGTTGGCGGCACTCATACGTCTATTTCCCAAAGACAACCTCTGGATATGACGCTGAGCACATGACCTCAACTTCTTTGGTGGACCATGGTGAGGCCTGTTCTGAGTGGATCCTGTCCTGTTAAACCGCTGTATGGTCTTGGCCACCGTGGTGCAGCTCAGTTTCAGGGTCTTGGCAATCTTCTTATAGCCTCGGCCATCTTTATGTAGAGCAACAATTCTTTTTCTCAGATCCTCAGAGAGTTCTTTACCATGAGCTGCCATGTTGTACTTCCAGTGACTACTATGAGAGAGTGAGAGCGATAACACCAAATTTAACACACCTGCTCCCCATTCACACCTGATACCTTGTAACACTAACGAGTCACATGACACCGGGGAGGGAAAATGGCTAATTGGGCCCAATTTATTCACTTAGGGGTGTACTTACTTTTGTTGCCAGCGGTTTAGACATTAATGGCTGTGTGTTGAGTTATTTTGAGGGGAGAGGAAATGTACACCGTTATACAAGCTGTACACTCACTACTTTACATTGTAGCAAAGTGTCATTTCTTCAGTGTTGTCACATGAAAAGATACAAGAAAAGATTTACACAAATGTGAGGGGTGTACTTATTTTTGTGAGATACTGTATATACCATAAGGACTACTAAAGAGCTGAAATATGTGAACCGTAAACTTACTTCATCTGCTTTACAATGGTGCTCTTTCCGGACTCACCAGCTCCTGTAAGTACACAGAATGTTGATGAATGGTCAGCTATATCTTTTTTCCATACAAACAATACATAACTTTTATAAATGACATTTTATATTTTTGTATGATTTGACATTTGAAAGGAGAATGTGTCACTGCAGGACATTTGATGTTGATCTGCATACATTACTCTGACATGATGAGCGCAGGAACATACAGGAAGCGGTGCATTAAGTATGATGGCCGTCCGTCCCCATTTTAGGGATCTGTCACCTGCAAATAAACATCCCCAATGGGGAAGTCTTCCAGTATCTTGCATTGCTGGGTTCCAATGGTAAAGATGATGCCAGTGAGAATTGCAGGTGCCCAGTGCCAGGACAAGGCCATCTATAACCCAGGGTGAAAATGCAAAACTGTGCCCCCACCCCCAAAGATGTTATGCGTTTGCAAAAATCCCCCCCCCCCAAAAAAAAAGAGCGCTAATCTGCATGCTTACCCCCTTAGAATAAATTCTCCCTCCTCCCAGGACAAATCCCCCCCCCCTGCTGAAATCCCACTCCCCTCCCAGCACACTGATCTCATGCTCTCCAGAAAAAAAATGGCAGTGTTTACACCTGTCCTAACCGGAAGGGATGAAAATTCCCAGGCGCTTCTGGTCTCCTAGATCATGGAGGTGATCAGAGACGATCTCTGAACATCTCTATTGTAAGCTGGCGCAACTTCTGGATCGGACCCCCCCCCCCCCCCGAAGAGGGCGGCAGGTGGGAGGGGTGACCCCCTTTCACCTCCTGTAAAAGCAATCCAGAAGCGAATTAGCTACTAGGTTTGCTTTTACTTTGTAGAGCATTGGCGGGCTGAAGAAAACAATACCGGGGTTATGACTGACAGCTGCAGCTATAAACTCGGCAAAACCACTTGAAGTCAATCCTGTACATTGCACGTGATTTGGCAGCAAGTGGATAAAGTATCAAATCTCCTACAACTCGTATATTTGGTCGTTATTATTTTAACTTACAGTAGAGGCAACACGTATACAACCTTTAAATACACTTGTAGGGAAAGCCCTCAAAGAATCCACTAATAACTTTGACACAAATGGCCAGATAGGGATCACATTGATGCTGTTGGCCAGAAATGGATCACTGTGACACAATTGGCCAGATAGGGATAATTTTGACACAATTGGGCAGATAGGGATCACTGTGACACAATTAGGCAGAGAGGGATCATTTTGATGCTGCTGGCCATAAAGGGATCACTGTGACACAGTTGGCCATAAAGGGATCACTTTGACACAATTGGCCAGATATGGTTCACTTTGACACAATTGGGCATATAGGGATTACCGTGACACAATTAGGCAGATAATGATCATTTTGACACAATTGGGCAGAGAGGGATCATGTTGATGCTGTTGGCCAGAGAGGGATCACTGTGACACAATTGGCCAGATAGGGATCACTGTGACACAATTGGGCAGAGAGGGATCACTGTGACACAATTGGCCAGATAGGGATCACTGTGACACAATTGGCCAGATAGGGATAATTTTGACACAATTGGGCAGAGAGGGATCATGTTGATGCTGTTGGCCAGAGAGGGATCACTGTGACACAATTGGCCAGATAGGGATCACTTTGACACAATTGGCCAGATAGGGATCATTTTGACACAATTGGGCATATAGGGATCACCGTGACACAATTGGGCAGAGAGGGATCATTTTGACACAATTGGGCAGAGAGGGATCATGTTGATGCTGTTGGCCAGAGAGGGATCACTGTGACACAATTGGCCAGATAGGAATCACTTTGACACAATTGGCCAGATAGGGATCACTGTGACACAATTGGGCAGAGAGGGATCACTGTGACACAATTGGGCAGAGAGGGATCACTGTGACACAATTGGGCAGAGAGGGATCACTGTGACACAATTGGCCAGATAGGAATCACTTTGACACAGTTGGCCAGATAGGGATCACTGTGACACAATTGGGCAGAGAGGGATCACTGTGACACAATTGGCCAGATAGGAATCACTTTGACACAATTGGCCAGATAGGGATCACTGTGACACAATTGGGCAGAGAGGGATCACTGTGACACAAATGGCCAGATAGGAATCACTTTGACACAATTGGCCAGATAGGGATCACTGTGACACAATTGGGCAGATAGGGATCACTGTGACACAATTGGCCAGAGAGGGATCACTTT
This sequence comes from Rana muscosa, assembly GCA_029206835.1. Classification (NCBI taxonomy): domain Eukaryota; kingdom Metazoa; phylum Chordata; class Amphibia; order Anura; family Ranidae; genus Rana; species Rana muscosa. Next base: position 291,813,530 of record CM055120.1, read on the forward strand.
GACTAAGTTGGCCTGAGAGGGATCACTTTGACTAAGTTGGCCTGAGAGGGATTGCTTTGACACATTTGACAGGCTTGAACATATATTGCAATATATATGAACCAAGAATTATTTTTTTTGTGCTTCAGAGGTGTTTATACATAGCGGACATCAGAAAGGACGGGCATACCAAAAGTTCTAAAAAAACTGTGTTCCTCAGAATGGATCATTCCCAATACCTATAATATCTGAGAGCGTTTATCACCGCACTTTCCATACGAAGATGTGTCCAGTTGGGATGGGAGGATTAGGCCCCTGACCTTGCACTCAAGGTGTTCACTATAAGCTTCTCCTCCCAAGGGCAGAGCAGGTTTAATGGGATAGAGGAGCTATAGCTGGATCAGCGCATTCATCTCCCAGAACTGGTAATGTCTCTTCAGGGCACTGCCATTAGCTGTCCAGAGTTAGAACTACAAGTGAACGTATTGTGCCCATACCTGTATATATACTGTATATATATATATATATAACTCCACACTGAAGGATACGGACACACCCAACGTCAAATTGTGTGTTAAGATGTCCACATCTATTACAACAGCCCTTCTCAACCAGGGTTCCTGAAGAAGTTGTTTGGGGTTCCTTGAGCCGTGGCTGATTAACCTCCCACCTTCCCACTGACCATCAATGTAAGGAGCATTCTTCCCACTGACCACCAATGACAGGGGGAAATTCTTCCCACTGACCACCAATGTAAGGAGCATTCTTCCCACTGATCACCAATGTAAGGAACATTCTTCTCACTGATCACCAATATAAGGAACATTCTTCCCACTGATCACCAATGTAAGGAACATTCTTCCCACTGACCACCAATGACAGGGGGAAATTCTTCCCACTGACCACCAATGTAAGGAGCATTCTTCCCACTGACCACCAATGTAAGGAACATTCTTCCCACTGATCACCAATGTAAGGAACATTCTTCCCACTGATCACCAATGTAAGGAACATTCTTCCCACTGATCTCCAATGTAAGGAACATTCTTCCCACTGATCACCAATGTAAGGAACATTCTTCCCACTGATCACCAATATAAGGAACATTCTTCTCACTGATCACCAATGTAAGGGACCTTCTTCCCACTGATCACCAATGTAAGGAACATTCTTCCCACTGATCACCAATGTAAGGAACATTCTTCTCACTGATCACCAATGTAAGGAACATTCTTCCCACTGATCACCAATGTAAGGAACATTCTTCCCACTGATCACCAATGTAAGGAACATTCTTCTCACTGATCACCAATGTAAGGAACATTCTTCCCACTGATCACCAATGTAAGGAACATTCTTCCCACTGATCACCAATGTAAGGAACATTCTTCCCACTGATCACCAATGTAAGGAACATTCTTCTCACTGACCACCAATGACAGGAGGAAATTCTTCCCACTGACCACCAATGTAAGGAGCATTCTTCCCACTGATCACCAATGTAAGGAACATTCTTCCCACTGATCACCAATGTAAGGAACATTCTTCCCACTGATCACCAATGTAAGGAACATTCTTCTCACTGATCACCAATGTAAGGAACATTCTTCCCACTGATCACCAATGTAAGGAACATTCTTCCCACTGATCACCAATGTAAGGAACATTCTTCCCACTGATCACCAATGTAAGGAACATTCTTCCCACTGATCACCAATGTAAGGGACATTCTTCCCACTGATCACCAATGTAAGGAGCATTCTTCCCACTGACCACCAATGTAAGGAACATTCTTCCCACTGATCACCAATGTAAGGAGCATTCTTCCCACTGATCACCAATGTAAGGAACATTCTTCTCACTGACCACCAATGTAAGGAGCATTCTTCCCACTGATCACCAATGTAAGGAACATTCTTCCCACTGATCACCAATGTAAGGAGCATTCTTCCCACTGATCACCAATGTAAGGAACATTCTTCTCACTGATCACCAATGTAAGGAACATTCTTCCCACTGATCACCAATGTAAGGAACATTCTTCTCACTGACCACCAATGTAAGGAACATTCTTCCCACTGATCACCAATGTAAGGAACATTCTTCCCACTGATCACCAATGTAAGGAACATTCTTCCCACTGATCACAAATGTAAGGAACATTCTTCCCACTGATCACCAATGTAAGGAACATTCTTCCCACTGACCACCAATGTAAGGAACATTCTTCTCACTGATCACCAATGTAAGGAACATTCTTCCCACTGACCACCAATGTAAGGAACATTCTTCCCACTGATCACCAATGTAAGGAACATTCTTCTCACTGATCACCAATGTAAGGAGCATTCTTCTCACTGATCACCAATGTAAGGAACATTCTTATCACTGACCACCAATGTAAGGAACATTCTTCCCACTGATCACCAATGTAAGGAACATTCTTCTCACTGATCACCAATGTAAGGAGCATTCTTCTCACTGATCACCAATGTAAGGAACATTCTTATCACTGATCACCAATGTAAGGAACATTCTTCCCACTGATCACCAATGTAAGGAACATTCTTCTCACTGATCACCAATGTAAGGATCATTCTTCCCACTGAGCACCAATACAAGGGTCATTCTTGCACAGCTGTTTGTCCATTGAAACTGCCTGTAAATTCGTTCTTTGCAAATGGGGAAAAATCAAATGAATTCAGACTATTTTCTCTGCAGATTGAAAGTGTAAATGGAAAAAAAATAATTCATTATGGCCACTAGATGGAGCAAGAGGAGCATACTTATTTTCTATGATAGTCAGCGCCATCTAGTGGCCACAACACTGTATTATCCCCCATTTGCACATCTGATCCGCAGAGAAACGAGCCTGAGAACATTTTATTTTGCCCCATTCGCACAAAATAAGTTTACAGGTTAAATAGACAAACGCCAATTTATTATTATTTTTTTTTTTTTTTGATGAATACACCCCCTAATGTACATGTTTGTTAGAGTGTTTTATTTTACAGTAATTAAAGTCACATAGGATTCTTATCTCTTATAGCTAAATTAGCAATTGGGAGCTGAGGTAAGAATTAACTTTTGTGGCGGAGGGGGGGGGGGGGGCAGAAGTAGTTACTTTACTTTATTAATTTTTGTAAATGTCTAAAATCTTCCAGATATCGAAACTCGTAACTGTGAGTCTGTTCCTGTCTGTGGACATCAAATCATTACTGTCTGCTGTTATTTCAGCTCCCAAAATGGCATTAACATTAATACTATCAGATTACCGTCCTCAAGGTGCCAGTTCCCTAACAATGAAATGGAAGAGATGTGTCTGCCCTTAATCTGTTTGTAAAACCTTCGAGGGATTACCGTTCTAACCCAGATCTCAGACCGGCTACAGGAGACATCGCTGCATTTTATATTAGGTGATGCAATGCAGTGAAAATGTCAGGGTGGAAATACCCATCTCCTTTCTTTTTAGGTTCTAAATGCAAATTTTTATTTAGAAGCAAAAAATAAATAAAAAACTTTTTCCCATAGAAATTAATATTTAACTAATTCCTTGAAGGACAGAATTGTTCTGCTTGACTCGGCAGTGTAGGACACGTCCCCCGTTCAAGGACAAGTACTGCTTAAGTGTACATGAACGTGGCCTCTCGGGGTGGCTCCTGGCTGTAGAAACCCTCACCGAGGGCTCACAGTGGTCCTACAGTCCATCCCATCCATAAAGGGGCTATGAGGACCATAGCTTTCCCTTGGGGTGACCCCACAGGTCCCTCTACAGCAGCACGGGCAACATACAGTATTTCCCCAAGGCAAGAGCCAATAATATTTACACGGTAAGCTGGGGCAACAGGGTCCTAACTAGGTGTGTGGGCCCCCATTTTAAAACCATCAATTCCCAACGATCTACAGTTCTACTAGCCCAAATGTATTTGCCAGATGCTACTACTCCCTTCAAAAATCATTGTTATAAAGCGAGCCCCATAGTAGCTGCATGGTTTACTATTGCTACATAAACAAAGAACATAAAGCGGGCCCTATAGTAGTTGCATAGTCTGCCATTGCTATATACACACAAAGAACATAAAGTGGGCCCTATAGCATGGTTTGCTATTGCTACATACACATAGAACCTAAAGTGGGCCCCATAGTAGTTGCATGGTCTGCCATTGCTACATACACAAAGAACATAAAGGGTGCCCCATAGTAGTTGCATGGTCTGCCATTACTACATACACAAAGGACATAAAGGAGGCCCCATAGTAATTGCATGGTCTGCCATTGCTACATACACAAAGAACATAAAGGGGGCCCCATAGTAGATGCATGGTCTGCCATTACTACATACACAAAGAAGATAAAGGGGGCCCCATAGTAGTTGCATGGTCTGCCATTACTACATACACAAAGAACATAAAGGGGGCCCCATAGTAATTGCATGGTCTGCCATGGCTACATACACGAAGGACATAAAGGGGGCCCCATAGTAGTTGCATGGTCTGCCATTACTACATACACAAAAGACATAAAGGGGGCCCCATGGTAATTGCATGGTCTGCCATGGCTACATACACAAAGGACATAAAGGGGGCCCCATAGTAATTGCATGGTCTGCCATGGCTACATACACGAAGGACATAAAGGGGGCCCCATAGTAGTTGCATGGTCTGCCATTACTACATACACAAAGGACATAAAGGGGGCCACATAGCAATGCATGGTCTGCCATTGCTACATACACAAAGAACATAAAGGTTGGGCCCATAGTAGTTGCATGGTCTGCCATTGCTACATACACAAAGAACATAAAGGGGGCCCCATAGTAGTTGCATGGTCTGCCATTACTACATAAACAAAATAACATAAAGGGGGCCCCATAGTAATTGCATGGTCTGCCATTGCTACATACACAAAGGACATAAAGGGGCCCCATAGTATTTGCATGAACTGCCATTGCTACATACACAAAGGACATAAAGGGGCCCCATAGTAGTTGCATGGTCTGCCATTGCTACATACACAAGGGACATAAAGGGGCCCCATAGTAGTTGTATGGTCTGCCATTACTACATACACAAAGGACATAAAGGGGCCCCATAGTAGTTGCATGGTCTGCCATGGCTACATACACAAAGGACATAAAGAGGACCCCATACTTCTTCTAATAACACACAGACTATTTCCTACATGCAGGGTATGTTCTATAATTAGAATAAGTCATTTTTTAGATTTGTGGTTTGTGCGGAGCTATGAAATCTGCAGTGAAAGGAAGATTCTTAATACCAATAACAACCAAAATGTTTTTTATCTTTCCCTCAACCGCAATAGTAAAACCAAAGTTGAAATTTGATTGGCTGCATCTGCAGACCCTTACTTTCCCTCCTCCATTGACAATAAATCGCCCGTGCTTTTGAGTTACATTGAAATCTTTTTGAATGACTGGATGTTGCTACAACAACCAATTGAACCTTCACCCACCCAATCTCACTAACTTTCCTTTTACCAGAATGATAGTTTTCTTTTAAAGATTATTTTTTATCCCATGTGGTCAATGCTGTCTATATTGATGATAATATTATTTGGCCTTGGGTTTGTTTGGAATCTCCAGTATCGATATTTCCCAAAATTTCCTTCATTATAATCCAATTCTACGTCTTACCCAGTAGGAGCAGTTTGACAGTCCTGGCATCCTTTTCGGCATCGTCCTTCAGTTTCTTCTCTAGTTCCCGGGAATGCTTTTCCTCGGCGCTGGCCCCGGCTCCCATCTTCCTGTATCCCAATAGGGGGAGTAAGACGCACCAAGGACTTTCCTCCGGATAAAGATGGGCAGCCCTCCTTAAGGGGGACGGGAGTCGCAGTTAGCGAACTGCCTGTCTGACTACCGCTAGGGCTACCGGAGGAATGAGTCCTGCCCTTCTCCCAAATCTCATCTTCTCTAATTCCCACCAGGATTTTACAGCCACAGGTGGTCACATGACCCCGTCCGGCCTATGGGAGCCAAGGACAGGTAAGGGGGCTCGATAAGGTGTGGGTGTTGCTGAGCTCAGCTGAAGTGTCTAACCTGGACAGATAGATATCCTGATCCAGCGAAGAGGTTTATCTTAATACTCTGTATACGCTGAGTCCAGGAGACTTACACTGAGCCATCTGCACCCTGCGCTCACCAAAACCTCTGAAAATACAGACAAGAGGAAGAGAGGAAAACGTCTCATTCCATGGCTCATCTACTAAACAAGTGGAGAATGTTCGCTCATCTTTGTAATAAAGTGAAGCTGTCATCACATCAACCACCCAATCGTGTGCAAGCCAAATGTCTGTTTCTTTAAAATCTATTGCACATGATAGCGAGTTTCAAGTGAATGCAGGGTCTCCATATTTACTAAGCAAAGCAGACATTCCCTATCTGTTAAGTAAATCCACCCCATTGTGTTCCAACATAGTAAAACGTTCTGATGTATACTGACGGGCAGGAGCATCCGGTCCATAAGTTTGCATGAGGGGATGTATGCGTGGTGCCGGACTCATAGGTTTCTATGAGTTTTTTCTTTCTTTCTGAAGCCACATGGTTTAGAGCCTGAGGCTCTAATTGGCTTGAAAAAGGTTGAGCTTGGGGCGCAGAGCACTACGCCCCAAACCCACCCACTTGTGACACTAGCAAATCAATATTTGCTATTGTCTTCCGGATTCTCCTTTGAGCCAATCAGGACAGGAGGTGAATCGGGTTGGCCGGTGGGAGAACCTGAGGAAGCAAAGGAAGCCAGGGAAGCCGCGGCGGTTGAGTGCCGACCGGGGGGGGGCTTTGGTTGCCGCCCCCCCAAAAAAAGCTTAGCACCAGCCGCCACTGCTGACGGGACATGCATTGCGACAGTGTAACGTATTTTCACCTTGCAAAGTTATGTTACCATGTAAAAGTAGCAGTGATAGTGTAGTGGAGTTCCTATGTACTCGCTATGCTCAGATGCAGGAGCAGGCTCCTCTAACTCATTTTCTACAACTCCCTGGGTTTCTGGGCACGCTCAGCGCAGGTAGGTTTCTGCGCTGGATCATCTTAGCTCTGAGGAAAGGGGTGCGCCCCTGAAACGCGTCAGCTATATAGATGTTTGAGGTGCTGCCGGACCCTCTCTGTCATCAAGTTCGGTCGGTGGGTGCCAAGAATTTCCAGCCTAATTGTCTGATAAGCTTGTACTTAAGCTCCGTCTGTGAGTAGGACCATTGCTTTCTATTTATATTTTAATAAAACTTTTAAGTGGTAATGCACGAGGTTGGTGCGCCCTCCTTTCTCTTTTCAGGTTTCTGCGCTTCCCACCCTCAGCAGTTCAGAGAGGCCACAGCTGATGAGGCAGAGGTACCTGTGTATGTGAGCTGCAGCCAGGTAAGAGGCCCTTCACTGTAAGATCCGGTGTGTGGGGAGCAAGAGCCAATAGCATTTTCCTTCTTTGAAAGACCCAGCTACTGTGGGGAGCATCTCCCCAGGTTGCTACCAGAGTAAGCATTTCCGTGGACCTGGGAATCTTTCAGCAGTTTGCCTGTGTTGCCAGAGGACTGCAGTTCCTAAGGCATAGGATCCCTCCAGCTGTTCTCCTGTGTTGCCACAACTGTCATTGACCTCACTGAGAGGGATGCTGTTGATGAGGATAAGCACAAGTAATTGTTTGTCTTCTGAACAGTTTTTGTGAAATAGTGAATCTCAGAGAGACTCTCTGTTGTTACCAGAGTAATCAGTTACTTGGAGCTGGGATCTCTTCACCAGTTAGCCTGTGTTGCCAGAGTACCTCAGTTCCTAAGGCCGTGGATCCCTCCAGCTCTTTGCCTGTTTTGCCAGGGTTGTCCTGGACCTCACTGAGAGGGATGCTGTTGATTAAAATAAGCCTTAGGATAGAGACAAGTAATTGTTTGTCTTCTGAACTGTTTTAGTAAAATATTGATCCTCAGAGAGACTCTCCGTTGTTACCAGAGTAAGCAGTTCCTTGGAGCTGGGATTCCTCCAGCTGTTTGCCTGTGTTACCAGAGTACCACAGTTCCTAGTGTCTGTGTTCCCTCCAGCTGTTAGCCTGTGTTGTCAGGGCTGTCCTGTACCTCTCTGAGAGGGATGCTGTTGATGAGGATAGGCACAAGTAATTGTTTTCTTCTGAACAGTTTTAGTGAAATAGTGATTCTCAGAGAGACTTTCTGTTGTTATAGAGTCTTATATTGACTATGCTAAGCAGCCATGTTACTCTGATTGACCCACAAAGACATTGCTGAGAAAATTTCATGTTTGTGCAACTTTCACAATCTGTTTTGTATTATTATTCATTGCATGCATGCTCTTTGCCATTCTGCCCTGTATTGAATTCTTGATTCTAAGGCTGGCCAAAAAACATCTAACAGATTCCTCCATCCTTGATACAGCATGGATGGAAGAATCTCCCACTGAGGTGATTGTCCACCAGTGGCTGTCAGAGTATTCGAACAGGGGCTGTGTCTTCTGGTTGATGAAGTGGTGTTTCCTGTCATATTTGAAGGCCACCTTGCATACTCATTGGCCTGGCTGCACAGGATGAGCTTAAGCTGAAAACCCAAGAAGTGCCATCTATTCAAGCATGGGATTGGGTTACCAGTACACATCTTCTCCAGACATGACCTACTACGAAATCCTGAGAAACTAAAGGCCATACAGGAAGAACTCTTCTGAGCCTGGCAGGATATTATTGGCTTTTCATTATGCCCAATACTTTGCCCCAATTCAAAAGCGCCTACAGTGGGTAGGCCAGAAGAGGGGTCAGATAAAAGTGAAATGGGGATCAGAACAACCGGAGGCACCTGAATTCTTGAATCAACAGTTGATGTCAGCTCCCTGTTGGCCTTTGCTGACTTCTCCCTTCCATTTTGGCTGAGAACCAATGCCAGTTCTCAGGGCCCAGGGGCCATATTCTCACAAATACAAGAAGGCCAGGAGATGGTCAGCTCAGGAGGAACCCTGCAAACTACAGCTCAAATACGCTAGAGCTGCTGACCTTGGTGTGAGCAGTCACTAAACACTTTATTGAGAACCTGACAGGAGCCAAGTTCGAGGTTTGGGCTGATAACAAATTATTGGTAAATCTCCAAAAAAGATAAACTTTGCTCTTTTCGAGCAATGTTGGGCAGTCCATCTGGCAAAGTTTGAATTCTCCTTATTACCCCTGAAGAAGCAAGAAAGCAGCCCATACATTGTGATGGTACCCGCTAACCAGGCCTCTATGAGACGTGGATGAAGAAGATGAAGAGATAGAAGCTCCTGCTTGACTGGAGGAAGGCCTCAGGTGTGCCTCCTCTATATACTGGAAGAGAATTAATGGGCAGAGATACAGAGAGAGGAGTCAGTGGTTGCTCCCCCAATGGGGGCGACATGGTTATGGTGGTGCCCTAGTCCTGGAGAAACATCAAGGCCATTACCAGAAACTCCCATCTTATCATGATGGACAGTAACTGTACCGCAGAGTAATGTTTGTGTAACGTGGACAATCCGCGCTACCCCCCTGTGTACAAAAGTGCAATGGTGCAAACAAAGTGCAAAAATGCAAAAAAAGGATACTTTACCTCAAACAGAGCTAGTATCTAATATTCAAACAATATGTGTGACGGTGCTGCAAATAATATATAGCTGGAATAGTCAGCTGGAAAAGTATGTTTAAAAATGAAAATAAATGCGCAACCATAGAATAGCAGACAAAGTGCAAATGCTTGGGTGATGTATAAACACATAAAACCATAAATTGCTTAAGTGAAAAAGACAATGCAATGTGGCAATGTAAAAGTGAAAACAGTCACTATAGAACAGGCAACAAAGTGTCCATTTAAATCAGCTACCAACGATTTGCTGAAATCAAAGGGGCAGAAATGCAAATCTTCATCCTATGCTTCCACTCGGCAGGAGAAGAAAAAAATAGCAGGTATATAGAGGCCGCTTACCAGATCAGTTGGATCTCTATCACAGAGATCAAATGGGCTCAGCATGGAAGGTTACTCCCGGTGTCAGCAGTAGTAGGTCATGCAGTCATCCGGATCCTCACCTCCACTAGCCAGCTGGGGACTATTAACGATCACCTTTGGTTGCTTTCGCAGTATGCTTCGGGTCATTGTCCATCTGCACTGTGAAGCGCCGTCCAATGAGTTCTGAAGCATTTGGCTGAATATGAGCCGATAATAATATTCCCCGAAACACTTCAGAATTCATCCTGCTGCTTTTGTCAGCAGTCACATCATCAATAAATACAAGAGAACCAGTTGCACTGGCAGCCATACATGCCCACGCCATGACACTACCACCACCATGCTTCACAGATGAGGTGGTATGCTTTGGATCATGAGCAGTTCCTTTCCTTCTCCAAACTCTTCTCTTCCCATCACTCTGGTACAAGTTGATCTTGGTCTCATCTGACCATAGGATGTTGTTCCAGAACTGTGAAGGCTTTTTTAGATGTTGTTTGGCAAACTCTAATCTGGCCTTCCTGTTTTTGAGGCTCACCAATGGTTTCCATCTTGTGGTGAACCCTCTGTATTCACTCTGGTGAAGTCTTCTCTTGATTGTTGACTTTGACACACATACACCTACCTCCTGGAGAGTGTTCTTCATCTGAAACACATACACCTACCTCCTGGAGAGTGTTCTTCATCTGACACACATACACCTACCTCCTGGAGAGTGTTCTTCATCTGACACACATACACCTACCTCCTGGAGAGTGTTCTTCATCTGACACACATACACCTACCTCCTGGAGAGTGTTCTTCATCTGACACACATACACCTACCTCCTAGAGAGTGTTCTTCACCTGACACACATACACCTACCTCCTGGAGAGTGTTCTTCATCTGACACACATACACCTACCTCCTGGAAAGTGTTCTTCATCTGACACACATACACCTACCTCCTGGAGAGTGTTCTTCATCTGACACACATACACCTACCTCCTGGAGAGTGTTCTTCATCTGACACACATACACCTACCTCCTGGAGAGTGTTCTTCATCTGACACACATACACCTACCACCTGGAGAGTGTTCTTCATCTGACACACATACACCTACCTCCTAGAGAGTGTTCTTCATCTGACACACATACACCTACCTCCTGGAGAGTGTTCTTCATCTGACACACATACACCTACCTCCTGGAAAGTGTTCTTCATCTGACACACATACACCTACCTCCTGGAGAGTGTTCTTCTTCTGACACACATACACCTACCTCCTGGAGAGTGTTCTTCATCTGACACACACACACCTACCTCCTGGAGAGTGTTCTTCATCTGACACACATACACCTACCACCTGGAGAGTGTTCTTCATCTGACACACATACACCTACCTCCTAGAGAGTGTTCTTCATCTGACACACATACACCTACCTCCTGGAGAGTGTTCTTCATCTGACACACATACACCTACCTCCTGGAGAGTGTTCTTCATCTGACACACATACACCTACCTCCTGGAGAGTGTTCTTCATCTGACACACATACACCTACCTCCTGGAGAGTGTTCTTCATCTGACACACATACACCTACCTCCTGGAGAGTGTTCTTCATCTGACACACATACACCTACCTCCTGGAGAGTGTTCTTCATCTGACACACATACACCTACCTCCTGGAGAGTGTTCTTCATCTGACACACATACACCTACCTCCTAGAGAGTGTTCTTCACCTGACACACATACACCTACCTCCTGGAGAGTGTTCTTCATCTGACACACATACACCTACCTCCTGGAAAGTGTTCTTCATCTGACACACATACACCTACCTCCTGGAGAGTGTTCTTCATCTGACACACATACACCTACCTCCTGGAGAGTGTTCTTCATCTGACACACATACACCTACCTCCTGGAGAGTGTTCTTCATCTGACACACATACACCTACCACCTGGAGAGTGTTCTTCATCTGACACACATACACCTACCTCCTAGAGAGTGTTCTTCATCTGACACACATACACCTACCTCCTGGAGAGTGTTCTTCATCTGACACACATACACCTACCTCCTGGAGAGTGTTCTTCATCTGACTCACATACACCTACCTCCTGGAGAGTGTTCTTCATCTGACACACATACACCTACCTCCTGGAGAGTGTTCTTCATCTGACACACATACACCTACCTCCTGAAGAGTGTTCTTCATCTGGCCAACTGTTGTGAAGGGTGTTTTCTTCACCAGGGAAAGAATTCTTCGGTCATCCACCACAGTTGTTTTCCGTGGTTTTCCGGGTCTTTTGGTGTTGCTGAGCTCACCGGTGAGTTCTTTCTTTTGAAGGATGTTCCAAACAGTTGATTTGGCCACACCTAATGTTTTTGCTATCTCTCTGATGGGTTTGTTTTGTTTTTTCAGCCTAATGATGGCTTGCTTCACTGATAGTGACAGCTCTTTGGATCTCATATTAAGAGTTAACAGCAACAGATTCCAAATGCAAATAGCACACTTGAAATTAACTCTGGACCTTTTATCTGCTCCTTGTAAATGGGATAATGAGGGAATAACACACACCTGGCCATGGAACAGCTGAGCAGCCAATTGTCCCATTACTTTTGGTTCCTTGAAAAGTGGGAGGCACATATACAAACTGTTGTAATTCCTACACCATTCACCTGATTTGGATGTAAATACCCTCAAATTAAAGCTCAAAGTCTGCAGTTAAAGCACATCTTGTTCTTTTCATTTCAAATCCATTGTGGTGGTGTATAGAGCCAAAACGATTAGAATTGTGTTGATGTCCCAATAATTATGAACCTGACTGTATCCTTACACAAAAACGAGAAACAGATGTTTTATCCACTCCTTACTCCCTTACCCCCTCCTTTCTGCCCCTCCCATCGTCTACTAAAAGATGGTGGCTGAGCTCTGGAATGTGGATACCTCGTGGCCAGAACAGATGGCACAGGAAAAGGACCATATACAGATGAACCAATTATATACACACATATGTGATGACGTTTGCTTATGTCACTTTGTTTATTTAAGGGGCTGTAACCCTAAATAAAGGCCTGTTGATGAGAGAAGAGCTCATACTGACCAAGGTGTCCCAGTGTGATCCTTTTTGCATGCATGCATTCACATCACTTTGAATTTGGGTCAGAGGCAGAATAGAACATACATTCTGGTTTTGGGCCGGAAGAAATCTATTACACTACTGTTATGTTTGCTGTAATAGATATAAAAAATTTCCAAATTTTAAAGATCCAACTGAGCACCACCCAATTATTAAAGAAAGGAAAGAATATACAACACAACGGTGACTCCATCAAGAGGCTGTCCTTCAAAACCCAGTGACTGTTGAGGAGAGTAAAGGAGAACAACCCAAAGGCCAATGGTGACCCTGAAGAAGTTGCAAGGACCCCCAGAGATCAAAGGAACTGTCCATGGGAAACCGATAACCCAAACATTGCACAGAGCTGGGAATTATGGAAGATTGGGAAGATTACATTGATTACATTATGAAGATTACATCGTAATTCTGTGGAGCTGTGAAAAGGCCAGAGGGAGACACAGAAATATGGATAGAAGTTCTCTTCCCTGGTGAGAGAAAAGGTGGACTTCCTGTCACTGGTGCACAATGCAAAGTGTGGTGGAATTTATGGAAGAATGGTGAAGCCATACACAGGCCTGGTCCAATCTGAAATTAATAAAGGGTCACCTTTCAGCAGGAACCCCAATACAGACACAGCTATCCTGGAATATGTGAGAATGTCCTACCAAAGTCCAGGGCTCAATACAGCTGCAGATATGTGGGAGGACCTAAACATTGCTGCTTACCAACAGTCTCCATTGGGCCTGACAAAGCCGAAAATGTAGTATGTAGGGAAATTTCAGCATTGTGGGAGGGGCAGAGGCACAAACTACTGCAGGAAATCTCCCTATTGTGGGAGGGGCAGAGACACAAACTACTGGGGGAAATCTTTTTATTGTGGGAGGAGCAGAGACACAAACTACTGCAGGAAATCTCACCATTGTGGGAGGCGCAGAGACACAAATCACTGGGGAGAAATCTCACCATTGTGGGAGGGGCAGAGACACAAACTACTGCAGGAAATTTCACCATTATGGGAGGGGCAGAGACACAAACTACTGCAGGAAATCTCACAATTGTGGGAGGGGCAGAGACACAAACTACTGCAGGAAATCTCACCATTGTGGGAGGGGCAGAGACACAAACTACTGCAGGAAATCTCACCATTGTGGGAGGGGCAGAGACACAAACTACTGCAGGAAATCTCACCAATGTGGGAGGGGCAGAGACACAAAATACTGCAGGAAATCTCACCATTGTGGGAGGGGCAGAGACACAAACTACTGCAGGAAATCTCACCAATGTGGGAGGGGCAGAGACACAAACTACTTCAGAGAAAGAAAATACTGTGGGGACCAATACCCAAGTATACGTAAATCGAAAAATGTACATGAAATATTTTATGCCATTCACATATGTTAATCTAATTTGAAGTGGTTACAGATTCTTCTAATAACTATAAATGTGTTCTATCTATCTATCTATCTATCTCTCTATCTCTCTATCTCTCTATCTATCTCTCTATCTCTCTATCTATCTCTCTATCTCTCTATCTATCTATCTATCTATCTATCTATCTCTCTCTCTCTCTCTCTCTCTATCTATCTCTCTCTCTCTCTCTCTCTCTCTCTATCTATCTATCTATCTATCTATCTATCTATCTATCTATCTCTCTCTCTCTCTCTCTCTCTCTCTCTATCTATCTATCTATCTATCTCTATCTATCTATCTATCTATCTATCTATCTATCTATCTATCTATCTATCTATCTATCTATCTATCTATCTATCTCTATCTATCTATCTATCTATCTATCTATCTATCTATCTATCTATCTATCTATCTATCTATCTATCTATCTATCTATCTATCTATCTATCTATCTATCTATCTATCTCTCTCTATCTATCTATCTATCTATCTATCTATCTATCTATCTATCTATCTATCTATCTATCTATCTATCTATCTATCTATCTATCTATCTATCTATCTATCTATCTATATTTAAAGAACTGAATTTTAAATATTATTCTGAAGAAGCTGCCAAAAGCAACTTATGTTTTGGATATGAAGCTGAAGACTGACCATTAAAGGTTTGCTGTACTTTCTAGAAATGTACATTTGTTCGGATGGCTGAACCCTCAGCTCTGATTATCTCCTGTGTTACATAATTTAATGAAAATATATGTGGCACTTTGTATAAAATGAGGTGAATACTTTTATAAATCTCACTACAGAGGCCTTATATAAACACAACCTTTTTAGCAGGTCAGCTCAGTACTGTAATTAACCAGTTCGTCAGTAGATGGCAGCAAAATGCTACTTTTAGGTGGTTTGTTAGGTTTTTGGTAAAAATTTCCTTCCATGAAAAGACATAAAAAGTTCTGCTATTAAAGGCTAATAATAAACCCAGAAACATGAAACTGGGATTGCAAAGGAAGGGGGAGAAATAACCCCCTAAATTGCATTTCATAGGATCTTCTTTAATGCCGCCCTCACACATTATCATCCAATTATTAATACTTACAATCCAAACATTTTTGTTGATTATACCTTCTATAGAGTGTCACCTTATAGAAGAGGCCGTGTTGTGTAATAAGCTGTAATTATAAATGATTGTAGCTAATGGATTTAAAAAGCACACCATAATAATTCTGGCTATTTAAAGAGGACCTGTCACAAGTCTCCATGAATATATTCCTGACATGTCACAATATACAGAATCATTTATCAGAAAAGCTCCATCCGTTATCATTATTGAGCCGTCCTTGAGCTCCAGTCAGTGACTTTGCCTAGGCTGAGATGATGTCATCAGTCTGCTGCAGGCAGAAGGAAGCATTTCCTCAGTCTCCTCTGCCATAGTAAGTAAATTCACCCAGTGATATCTGAGGTCAGCTGGCTACATTCCTTTTTATCTCTTTTATTTATTAATATTTATTAATAAAACCGAAAGCATTATTTTTTTCTAAATAAACTGCGAGTTCCCACCCCAAGTCTTCTCCCACCAACAGCTGGTATCAAATATTCATTGATTTGTATTGTTTGGTCTTATTAAGACCCCTATTCGTTCCGAAAAATGCGCCAAAAACTTTTGCAATTTGTCTTTTTATTCACAATTTAATAAATCATCTGCCACTTGGGTGGCGCCCTCTTCTGCTTGTTTTGCATACACGCCAAAACGTGCATTTCGCTTGGGGTGCCATTCATTCTTAATGGCACCCCAAACGTGGCTAGGAGGCATGCGTTTTTGTTGCTTGCAAACGTGGCAGTGTACAAAAACGTGTGAGGCTCGCCACCGCAAACAAAGGTGCAGGAGCTACTTTGGCACAATTGTCACCCAGAAGGCAGCCCATTCCACGGCACTGACATCTTCCAAGAAAAACAAACAAAAGACAACAACAAAAAAAGAAAAAAAATACAAAACATGTATACCTGTGTGTGTATATATATATATATATATACAGGTCCTTCTCAAAAAATTAGCATATTGTGATAAAGTTCATTATTTTCTGTAATGTACTGATAAACATTAGACTTTCATATATTTTAGATTCATTACACACAACTGAAGTAGTTCAAGCCTTTTCTTGTTTTAATATTGATGATTTTGGCATACAGCTCATGACAACCCAAAATTCCTATCTCAAAAAATTAGCATATCATGAAAAGGTTCTCTAAACGAGCTATTAACCTAATCATCTGAATCAACTAATTAACTCTAAACACCTGCAAAAGATTCCTGAGGCTTTTAAAAACTCCCAGCCTGGTTCATTACTCAAAACCGCAATCATGGGTAAGACTGCCGACCTGACTGCTGTCCAGAAGGCCATCATTGACACCCTCAAGCAAGAGGGTAAGACACAGAAAGAAATTTCTGAACGAATAGGCTGTTCCCAGAGTGCTGTATCAAGGCACCTCAGTGGGAAGTCTGTGGGAAGGAAAAAGTGTGGCAGAAAACGCTGCACAACGAGAAGAGGTGACCGGACCCTGAAGAAGATTGTGGAGAAGGACCGATTCCAGACCTTGGAGGACCTGCGGAAGCAGTGGACTGAGTCTGGAGTAGAAACATCCAGAGCCACCGTGAACAGGCGTGTGCAGGAAATGGGCTACAGGTGCCGCATTCCCCAGGTCAAGCCACTTTTGAACCAGAAACAGCGGCAGAAGCGCCTGACCTGGGCTACAGAGAAGCAGCACTGGACTGTTGCTCAGTGGTCCAAAGTACATTCAGAAATCAAGGTGCCAGAGTCTGGAGGAAGACTGGGGAGAGGGAAATGCCAAAATGCCTGAAGTCCAGTGTCAAGTACCCACAGTCAGTGATGGTCTGGGGTGCCATGTCAGCTGCTGGTGTTGGTCCACTGTGTTTTATCAAGGGCAGGGTCAATGCAGCTAGCTATCAGGAGATTTTGGAGCACTTCATGCTTCCATCTGCTGAAAAGCTTTATGGAGATGAAGATTTCATTTTTCAGCACGACCTGGCACCTGCTCACAGTGCCAAAACCACTGGTAAATGGTTTACTGACCATGGTATTACTGTGCTCAATTGGCCTGCCAACTCTCCTGACCTGAACCCCATAGAGAATCTGTGGGATATTGGGAAGAGAAAGTTGAGAGACGCAAGACCCAACACTCTGGATGAGCTTAAGGCCGCTATCGAAGCATCCTGGGCCTCCATAACACCTCAGCAGTGCCACAGGCTGGTTGCCTCCATGCCACGCCGCATTGAAGCAGTCATTTCTGCAAAAGGATTCCCGACCAAGTATTGAGTGCATAACTGAACATAATTATTTGAAGGTTGACTTTTTTTGTATTAAAAACACTTTTCTTTTATTGGTCGGATGAAATATGCTAATTTTTTGAGATAGGATTTTTGGGTTTTCATGAGCTGTATGCCAAAATCATCAATATTAAAACAAGAAAAGACTTGAACTACTTCAGTTGTGTGTAATGAATCTAAAATATATGAAAGTCTAATGTTTATCAGTACATTACAGAAAATAATGAACTTTATCACAATATGCTAATTTTTTGAGAAGGACCTGTATATGCAGTAAATGTCCTCATTGTGGGAGGGGCAGAGACACAAACTACTGCAGGAAATCTCACCATTGTGGGAGGGGCAGAGACACAAACTACTGCAGGAAATCTCACCATTGTGGGAGGGGCAGAGGCACAAACTACTGCAGGAAATCTCACCATTGTGGGAGGGGCAGAGACACAAACTACTGCAGGAAATCTCTCCATTGTGGGAGGGGCAGAGACACAAACTACTGCAGGGAAATCTCACCATTGTGAGAGGGACAGAGACACAAACTACTGCAGGAAATCTCACCATTGTGGGAGGGGCAGAGACACAAACTACTGCAGGAAATCTCACCATTGTGGGAGGGGCAGAGACACAAACTACTGCAGGAAATCTCACCATTGTGGGAGGGGCAGAGACACAAACTACTGCAGGAAATCTCACCATTGTGGGAGGGGCAGAGACACAAACTACTGCAGGAAATCTCACCATTGTGGGAGGGGCAGAGACACAAACTACTGCAGGAAATCTCACCATTGTGGGAGGGGCAGAGACACAAACTACTGTAGGGAAATCACACCATTGTGGGAGGGGCAGAGACACAAACTACTGCAGGAAATCTCACTATTGTGGGAGGGACAGAGACACAAACTACTGCAGGAAATCTCATCATTGTGGGAGGGGCAGAGACACAAACTACTGCAGGAAATCTCATCATTTGTGGGAGGGGCAGAGACACAAACTACTGCAGGAAATCTCACCATTGTGGGAGGGGCAGAGACACAAACTACTGCAGGAAATCTCATCATTGTGGGAGGGGCAGAGACACAAACTACTGCAGGAAATCTCACCATTGTGGGAGGGGCAGAGACACAAACTACTGCAGGAAATCTCACCATTGTGGGAGGGGCAGAGACACAAACTACTGCAGGAAATCTCACCATTGTGGGAGGGGCAGAGACACAAACTACTGCAGGAAATCTCACCATTGTGGGAGGGGCAGAGACACAAACTACTGCAGGAAATCTCACCATTGTGGGAGGGGCAGAGACACAAACTACTGCAGGAAATCTCACCATTGTGGGAGGGGCAGAGACACAAACTACTGCAGGAAATCTCACCATTGTGGGAGGGGCAGAGACACAAACTACTGCAGGAAATCTCATCATTGTGGGAGGGGCAGAGACACAAACTACTACAGGAAATCTCACCATTGTGGGAGGGGCAGAGACACAAACTACTGTAGGGAAATCACACCATTGTGGGAGGGGCAGAGACACAAACTACTGCAGGAAATCTCACTATTGTGGGAGGGACAGAGACACAAACTACTGCAGGAAATCTCACCATTGTGGGAGGGGCAGAGACACAAACTACTGCAGGAAATCTCACCATTGTGGGAGGGGCAGAGACACAAACTAC
Organism: Rana muscosa; assembly: GCA_029206835.1. Classification (NCBI taxonomy): domain Eukaryota; kingdom Metazoa; phylum Chordata; class Amphibia; order Anura; family Ranidae; genus Rana; species Rana muscosa. The sequence goes on from CM055120.1 coordinate 291,832,988, forward strand.
TGCAGGAAATCTCACCATTGTGGGAGGGGCAGAGACACAAACTACTGTAGGGAAATCACACCATTGTGGGAGGGGCAGAGACACAAACTACTGCAGGAAATCTCACCATTGTGGGCGGGGCAGAGACACAAACTACTGCAGGAAATCTTATCACTGTGGGAGGGGCAGAGAAAAAACTTCTGCAGGAAATCTCATCATTGTGGGAGGGGCAGAGACACAAACTACTGCAGGAAATCTTATCACGGTGGGAGGGGCAGAGAAAAAATTCTGCAGGAAATCTTTTTATTGTGGGAGGGGCAGAGACAAACTACTGCAGGAAATCTTTTCATTGCGGGAGGGGCAGAGACACAAACTACTGCAGGGAAATCTCACCATTGTGGGAGGAGCAGAGACACAAACTACTGCAGGAAATCTCATCATTGTGGGAGGGGCAGAGACACAAACTTCTGCAGGGAAATCTCACCATTGTGGGAGGGGAAGAGACACAAACTACTGCAGGAAATCTCATCATTGTGGGAGGGGCAGAGACACAAACTACTGCAGGAAATCTCACCATTGTGGGAGGGGCAGAGACACAAACTACTGCAGGAAATCTCACCATTGTGGGAGGGGCAGAGACACAAACTACTGCAGGAAATCTCACCATTGTGGGAGGGGCAGAGACACAAACTACTGCAGGAAATCTCATCATTGTGGGAGGGGCAGAGACACAAACTACTGCAGGAAATCTCACCATTGTGGGAGGTGCAGAGACACAAACTACTGTAGGGAAATCACACCATTGTGGGAGGGGCAGAGACACAAACTACTGCAGGAAATCTCACTATTGTGGGAGGGACAGAGACACAAACTACTGCAGGAAATCTCACCATTGTGGGAGGGGCAGAGACACAAACTACTGCAGGAAATCTCACCATTGTGGGAGGGGCAGAGACACAAACTACTGCAGGAAATCTCATCATTGTGGGAGGGGCAGAGACACAAACTACTGCAGGAAATCTCACCATTGTGGGAGGGGCAGAGACACAAACTACTGTAGGGAAATCACACCATTGTGGGAGGGGCAGAGACACAAACTACTGCAGGAAATCTCACCATTGTGGGAGGGGCAGAGACACAAACTACTGCAGGAAATCTTATCACTGTGGGAGGGGCAGAGAAAAAACTTCTGCAGGAAATCTCATCATTGTGGGAGGGGCAGAGACACAAACTACTGCAGGAAATCTTATCACGGTGGGAGGGGCAGAGAAAAAATTCTGCAGGAAATCTTTTTATTGTGGGAGGGGCAGAGACAAACTACTGCAGGAAATCTTTTCATTGCGGGAGGGGCAGAGACACAAACTACTGCAGGGAAATCTCACCATTGTGGGAGGAGCAGAGACACAAACTACTGCAGGGAAATCTCACCATTGTGGGAGGGGCAGAGACATGAACTACTGCAGGAAATTTCCTCATTGTGGGAGGAACAGAGATACAAACTACTGCAGGGAAATCTCTCCATTGTGGGAGGGGCAGAGACACAAACTACTGCAGGGAAATCTTACCATTGTGGGAGGGGCAGAGACACAAACTACTGGAGCAAATCTCATCATTGTGGGAGGGGCAGAGAGACAAACTAATGTATATAAAGAAAAAAAAATGGGCAGACTTGATGGACCACTTGGTCTTTTTTCTGCTGTCACTTCTCTATGTTTTCGTGTTTCACGTTTTCTGAACGCACAGGAACGCGCGTTTTGGCACACATTTTGTAAACGCACAAAAAAGCAATGCAACTATGTGTCGCGCTTGAGGTGCCATTCATTTTTAATGGCACTCCAAACACGGTTAGCAGACACGCATTTTGACGCACAACAAACGTGCTACAAATGTGCCAAAACGCGCCACGAAGCATGTGATGCTTGACTTCTGAAAATAGTTTGGTTACTTCTTTGGCACGTTTGTCACGCATAGGGCAACCAATTCATGTGCCTGATGTGCGGAAACGGGTAAAAATGTATTTACGCGTGGGAACGCGCTTTCCTGCTAGATGAAGTGAGAATCCGGCCTTTACCTGAATGGGCTGTCCTAGGCTTTCACCTGACAAACGTGCAAAAAAAAAGAATGCGAATCGGGGCGTCGCTCGCGTGTGAATGGGGCCTTATAGTCTGCGATTGTTACATCCCAGCCGGAATCACGTAATTAACTCCATTAATTGAAAAAAAAGACGTTTATGCGTAATCACGCCTCATGGAATGAAAGGAGCCGTGAACCCGAGCGCGCCGAGGTCAGCCCGCCGAGCACGCACAGGTTTAACATCTGGTAACTATGTAACCCTGACAAGACCGAACTGATCCCCCTTCACAATGTTCACCCCGCCCCCCCCCAAAAAAAAAAAAATCCTGCGTCAGCCAACAAGGATATACCGCCAACCATGGAAATTCTGTATTAATGAGCCGCCCGGGAAATGGATAAAAGAAGTAAAACTTTAATAAAGTAAACGTTAACCCAAAATGAATGACATTCAGGTCAAATATTTAAAGCAGAGGATCTGACATTCACCAAACATTCGCTGCAGGTGAATCTTCCTGGTTCAGGTGTTTTAACCACTTCAACCCCGGGACTTTTTTTACCACCTCAATACCGGGCCTGTTCTGACACTTCTCTCCTACAAATCATCATTCTTTTGCTAGAAAATTACTCAGAACCCCCAAACATTATATATGTTTTTTAGCAGACACCCTAGGGAATAAAATGCCGGTCATTGCAACTTTTTTCCTTGCACGGTATTTGCGCAATAATTTTTCAAACGCCTTTTTTTGTGGAAAAAAAATGGTTTCATGAATTAAAAAATAACAAAGCAGTAAAGTTAGCCCAATTTTTTTGGAAAATATGAAAGATGATGTTACGCCGAGTAAATAGATACCTAACATGTCACGCTTTAAAATTGCGCACACTCATGGAATGGCGCCAAACTTCGGTACTTAAAAATCTCCATAGGCGACGCTTTAATTTTTTTTACAGGTTACCAGGTTAGAATTACAGAGGAGGTCTAGTGCTAGAATTGTTGCACACGCTCTAACACACGCGGCGATACCTCACATATGTGGTTTTAACGGCGTTTACATATGTGGGCGGGACTTACGTGTGTGTTCGCTTCTGAGCGCAAGCTATTGGGGACAGGGGCGTTTAAAAAAAAATATATATTATTTATTTTTTTATTTTACTTAATTTTTTTTATTTTTACACTTTTTTTTCATTTTTTTTTTTTTGATCACTTTTATTCCTATTACAAGGAATGTAAACATCCCTTGTAATAGGAATGGTGTGTGACAGGTCCTCTTTATGGAGAGATGCCGGGTCAATAAGACGCCACATCTCTCCTCCATGCTGGAAAGTATGAGATTGTGAAAAATAAATCACTGATCTCATACTTACTAGCCGCAATCGCGGCTTTGTTTACTTCTGGGAACCCGGGCGTGACGTCATCACATCGCGCTCGGGCCTCCGACGGTCATAGAGATGACTGGTGACCATCTGGTCACCAGTCATCTCTATACCCATCATGTGACAAGACAGTGGCGCCGGACGATTCTTTCTCCGGGCCCCCGATGGCACGGGAGAGCCCAGAGAAGCACCGGATGGCGGCGGGAGATGTCCCCTCCCGCCGCCTATAAGAACGATCAAGCGGCGGAACTGCCGCTATGACTGTTCTTATGGTGCGCAGAATCGCCGACAGAAGAGAAGGATATCTGAATGATGCCTCTAGCCCATCATTCAGATATCCCCCCACAAAGCCCAGGACGTCTTCTGAAATCTCAGACAAGCTGTATAAATTCTGGAACTTTGAATGGATGTCAAGAAGAGAAGACTGCAGATAAACAGGTACAACTTATGTATGAGGCTTTGTTTCATCTCTGTGGCTAGTCACTTCACTGGGTATATGTGAGGGTTCACAACCACTTTAACCCTTTCACTGCCAGAGCTATTTTTGCTTTTTTTGGGGGTTTTTTGTACCCGTATTTATCACTTGCTGTCAGGGGCAATTTTTCAAATTTTTTCACACACATGTTAAAATCAATTTTCTTTTTTTGCTAGAACCTCCAAACAGTTTATTATTTGGTGAAAACAGAGGCCCTGGAGAACAAAATGGTGGTTATTGCAACTTTTTATGTCACTTGATATTTGCCATTTATCGAAGGCAAATTTTTTAGGAAAAAAAATATAGAAAAATTAATTTTAGTGCCTGCAAACACAAAATAATACCCATTTTTTTTTTGTAAAATAAAATAATAAAGATGATGTTGTGTCAAGTAGATAGATACCGAACGCGTCAAGATTTTAACTTGTGACCACCTGTGAGATAATAATAAACTGCAGTACCCAAAACTGTCCATAGGTGGCGCTTTAAAGGCCTTAAAGTTTACCTAAATTACGGACCACGAATTATTGCTCCCACTTCAACGATCGTGGCGATAAGTGTGACATAATCGCAGTTTACATTTGCGTGCTGGACCTGTGCCTGTGTTTGTGTTTGCATATATGCGCGCGGGGGGAGGGGAGCTTTTACATTCTTTTAAATTCTTTTTAATATTTAAAAAAAAACAATTTTTGTACATTTTTTTTTCATTTAACTTTATTGGGTAGATGACTAGCAGTGGCAAAAACTGGGATTGCAAAGGTCACACTTGTGTTCCACCACCATGGGGGGCGCTTGGTTCACACTACTGAAACCCCAAAGTTGTGCGACTTGCTTGAGATTTCCTTTGCGACTAGCTTGCCACTATTGTGAATTAACGTTGCAGTCTATGGTGCTTACATCGCACCAAAGTCGCAGAAAAGCAGGAACCGTTTTTTTTTTTTGAGTTGCTACAACTTGAGTCGCATCGAATGTGATTCGACTTGTCATGCAACTTTATGTGTCGCAGTGTGAACTGAGGCTTATAAAAGGCCCCGCTGACGGGAGTTAAGGGCCCCAGGATCAGTGTGAAGGGCCCCGGGCCCGGCGGGAAGGGCCCCAGGATGGATAGAAAGGGTCCAAGGACCGATGGAAAGGGCCCACGGGATTGATGGAAAGGGCCCCAGGATTAGTGTGAGGGGCCCCGTGCCCGGCGGGAAGGGCCCCAGGATGGATCGAAAGGGTCCAAGGACTGATGGAAAGGGCCCCCAGGATTGATGGAAAGGCCCTAAGAATCAGTGTGAAGGGCCCCTGGGCCCGGCGGGAAGGGCCCCAGGATGGATAGAAAGGGTCCAAGGACCGATGGAAAGGGCCCCCCGGGATTGATGGAAAGGGCCCCAGGATTAGTGTGAGGGGCCTCGGGCCCGGCGGGAAGGGCCCCAGGATGGATAGAAAGGGTCCAAGGACCAATGGAAAAGGCCCCGGGGATTGATGGAAAGGGCCCCAGGACCAATAGAAAGAGCCCCTGGATGGATGAAAAGGGCTCCAGGATGGATAGAAGGGGCCCTGGGACCAGAGGAAAGGGCCCCTGGACCAATGGAAAGAGCCCCGGCGGTCAGGGGGACCCTTCATGGTTTCTTGCAGCGGGGCCCTGTCTCGCCTGTCCTCCAAAGCAGTGAACCAAGCACAGATTGTGCTTTCTTAGCTGCTACCCTAGCTGTAAGAGCCGGGAACGACAACTCTGAAACCGCAAGTGACAGAGTCCTCATCATTTCCAGGATCATTCTTCACAGAGGAGGTGAGGGAACAGATGTTCCTCCATCTCCTCTGTGTGTGAAACAATCCTGGCTACTTAGCTATATATATATATACAGTGCTGGGACAAGGTCATCCAGTGCCCAAGGCAGATGCCGAATTGCCCCCCCCCCCCATTCATGATATGCAAACCTAGGGGATCCTAGGCCCGGCAGTCTCTCGCTTGTCAAAATCACTGCCGCTATCACTACTCCTGTCAACCTTGTGACAGAAGGAAGATGCCCCCATCCCTACAGTAAACCATTGCGCCCGGGGCAGCTACCACTCTTGCCCACCCCTTGTCCCAGCCCTGTATATATGTAATACGTTTCTTTAAGAGAAAGAAGATGCTTCCTGCTCTCCTCCTCCAGGGCAGAGCTGAGTAACAGCCACACCCCTCATCGCAAGTGTTTTCACACACACCCTTTGTTGCAAAAGAAGATGAGTGGGTGTGTCTGACCAGAGAGTGGGTGTGTCTGACCAGAGAGTGGGTGTGTCTGACCAGAGAGGGGGTGTGTCAGATCAGAGAGGGGGTGTGTCTGACCAGAGAGGGGTCGTGTCAGATCAGAGAGGGGCATGCCTGACCAGAGAGGGTGTGTGTCAGATCAGAGAGGGGGTGTGTCAGATCAGAGAGAGGGTGTGTCTGACCAGAGAGGGAGTGTGTCAGATCAGAGAGGGGGGGGTGTCAGATCAGAGAGGGGCGTGTCTGACCAGAGAGGGGGTGTGTCAGATCAGAGAGGGGGTGTGTCAGATCAGAGAGGGGGGTGTCAGATCAGAGAGGGGGTGTGTCTGACCAGAGAGGGTGTGTGTCAGATCAGAGAGGGGGTGTGTCAGATCAGAGAGGGGGGTGTCAGATCAGAGAGGGGGTGTGTCTGACCAGAGAGGGTGTGTGTCAGATCAGAGAGGGGGTGTGTCTGACCAGAGAGGGGGTGTGTCAGATCAGAGAGGGGGTGTGTCTGACCAGAGAGGGGGTGTGTCAGATCAGAGAGGGGCATGTCTGACCAGAGAGGGGGTGTGTCAGATCAGAGAGGGGGTGTGTCAGATCAGAGAGGGTGTGTGTCAGATCAGAGAGGGGCGTGTCTGACCAGAGAGGGGGTGTGTCAGATCAGAGAGGGGGTGTGTCAGATCAGAGAGGGGCATGTCTGACCAGAGAGGGGGTGTGTCAGATCAGAGAGGGTGTGTGTCAGATCAGAGAGGGGGTGTGTCAGATCAGAGAGGGGGTGTGTCAGATCAGAGAGGGGGTGTGTCTGATCAGAGAGGGGGGTGTCAGATCAGAGAGGGGCGTGTCAGATCAGAGAGGGGCGTGTCTGACCAGAGAGGGGGTGTGTCAGATCAGAGAGGGGGTGTGTCAGATCAGAGAGGGGGGGGTGTCAGATCAGAGAGGGGGTGTGTCTGACCAGAGAGGGTGTGTGTCAGATCAGAGAGGGGGTGTGTCTGACCAGAGAGGGGGTGTGTCAGATCAGAGAGGCGGTGTGTCAGATCAGAGAGGGGGTGTGTCTGACCAGAGAGGGGGTGTGTCAGATCAGAGAGGCGGTGTGTCAGATCAGAGAGGGGGTGTGTCTGACCAGAGAGGGGGTGTGTCAGATCAGAGAGGGGCATGTCTGACCAGAGAGGGGGTGTGTCAGATCAGAGAGGGGGTGTGTCAGATCAGAGAGGGTGTGTGTCAGATCAGAGAGGGGCGTGTCTGACCAGAGAGGGTGTGTGTCAGATCAGAGAGGGTGTGTGTCAGATCAGAGAGGGGCGTGTCTGACCAGAGAGGGGGTGTGTCAGATCAGAGAGGGGGTGTGTCAGATCAGAGAGGGGCATGTCTGACCAGAGAGGGGGTGTGTCAGATCAGAGAGGGGCATGTCTGACCAGAGAGGGGGTGTGTCAGATCAGAGAGGGTGTGTGTCAGATCAGAGAGGGGCGTGTCTGACCAGAGAGGGGGTGTGTCAGATCAGAGAGGGTGTGTGTCAGATCAGAGAGGGGCGTGTCTGACCAGAGAGGGTGTGTGTCAGATCAGAGAGGGGGTGTGTCAGATCAGAGAGGGGCATGTCTGACCAGAGAGGGTGTGTGTCAGATCAGAGAGGGGGTGTGTCAGATCAGAGAGGGGCATGTCTGACCAGAGAGGGGGTGTGTCAGATCAGAGAGGGGGTGTGTCAGATCAGAGAGGGGCATGTCTGACCAGGTGCTGATTACTGAGTGCACTGAACCTACCTACCTGCACAGTTGTATGTCACAGGACAGTAGAGAGGTAAGATTATGAAATTGAGGTTGTTAGTACAATGTCTATGTGGCTTTATATCTATTTCTGGGGCTTCACTTGGGGCTTTGCCCGCCGCCCTCCCAGCACTGAGTGCTATAATAGAGCATTACCTGTGCATAGGCTTCAGTTGGCAGCCAGCAAGGACTGCATTGATCCGAGATAGAACGTTCCGCTGCGTGTTGCAATACATCAAGGTAACGGCAGGATTATTCAGCGACCAGCAAAACTCTTTGCTACATTGTAACAGATCAATAACAACATCACTTATCCGAGATTCCAGTGTCACGGGGCTATTAAAACATCGGCATCTTGGATGACAAAAATAGTGCACATCAATGTCTGGATCAATAGAGCGGCAGCTTTGTGAACGAGACCTCTAAGATGCAATCATCACACTAAATAGCTCATGTCATCGGGAAGATTTGTAGACCTAAAAATAAATGCAGTTAGACGCGGGAGAGCGGAATACTATGAACTCATTTCTATTACAATGTTATGGGCGAGCGAATGATACAGTCGCTGTATAATTTACATCGACTAAATAAGTTCCAGGTTCACCAAAAAAAGGTGGGGCAACTCTTATGGCTTTTTATTCTTTAGAAAGTAGCCACAGCCGGAGTAGGAAGGCCTGTCCCTTGCCAGCATGCTGGAGAGACGGACTCTTGATTTGTGTGTGGAATCAGTGGTCTCTCTGAAGAGTGCCACTTGTTTTCTTTGAGAAGTAGCCACAGCCAGAGTAGAAAGGCCTGTCCTTTGCCAACATTCTGGAGAGAAGGACTCTTGATTTGTGTGTGGAATCAGTGGTCTCTCTGAAGAGTGCCATTTGTTTTCTTTCTAAAGTAGCCACAGCCAGAGTAGAAAGGCCTGTCCCTCTGCCAGCATGTTAGAGAGACTGACTCTTGCTTTGTATTTGGAATCAGTGGTCTCTCTGAAGAGTGCCATTTGTTTTCTTTGAAAACTAGCCACAGCTAGAGTAGGAATGCCTGTCCCTTGCCAGCATGCTAAAGAAAAGGATTCTTGCTTTGTGTGAGGAATCAGTGGTCTCTCTGAAGAGTGCTATTTCATTTGTTTTCTTTCAAAAGTAGCCACAGCTGGGGTAGAAAAGTCTGCCCCCTGCCAGCAACTGTCAGAGCAGGAGCCTTTGCTCTCTGTGTGGGAGCAGTGGTCTGTAGTGGTCTGTAGTGGTCTGTAGTGGTCTGTAGTGGTCTGTAGTGGTCTGTAGTGTAGCGTGTCAATACAGTGCAGTGTTTAACACAGCATTACATAACATTTAGTACTGTATACTCCTTTTTTTTGTTGTTGTTGTTGCGTGTTATTTGGGGGAGGGGTTCCCCCCCTGCCTGCCCCCCCCCTTTTTTGATTGTCAGCTGCAGTTTTTCTGACTGCGAACGCTGCTGTTCCCCCTTTTTAATTTTTTTAAAAATAGTTTTTACACTTCTGTCAGCATCAGTCCCCATCCCCCTTTTTTCTGGTCAATAACTGGCATATAAGCCTTCAAAATAGGCACTTTTGATTTTTCAAGTTTGGGTCCAATAGACTTCAATAGGGTTCGCGGTTCGTGTCCGAACTTTTGCGATGTTCGAGAGTTCTGGCGCGAACTGAACCGCGGCCCATCTCTAGATATTTGTATAAATTTGAATATTTGGATACATTTTTATATTTGTAGAACTGTGGGTATTTGTAGAAATTTTTATATTTATAGAAATGCGAATATTTGTAGAAATTATGGTATTTGTAGAAATGTGGGTATTTGTAGAAATTGTAATATTTGTAGAAATTTTGATATTTTTAGAACTGTGGATATTTGTAGAAATTTTAAGATTCGTGGAAATTTGGATATTTGTAGAAATTGTAATATTTGTAGAAATTGTAATATTTATAGAAATGTGAATATTTGTAGAAATTTTAATATTTGTAGAAATTTGGATATTTGTAGAAATGTAAATATTTGTAGAAATGTGGATATTTGTAGAGATTTAAATATATTTGTAGAAATTTTGATATTTGTAGAAATGTGGGTATTTATAGAAATTTGGATATTTGTATATTTGTAGAAATTTAGGTATTTGTAGAAATTTGAATGTTTGTAAAAATTAGGATATTTGTAGAAATTTGAATATTTGTATAACTGTGGGCATCTGTAGAAATGTTAATATTTGTAGAAATTTTAATATTTGTAGAAATTTGGATATTTGTAGAAATGTGGATATTTGTAGAGATTTAAATATATTTGTAGAAATTTGGGTATTTGTAGAAATGTAAATATTTGTAGAAATTTGGATATTTGTAGAAATTTGAATATTTATAGAAATGCGAATATTTGCAGAAATGTGGATATTTGTAGAAATTTGAATATTTGTAGAAATTTGGATACGTTGTAGAAATTTATATATTTGTAGAAATTTGGATATTTGTATAAATTTAAATATTTATAGAAATTTGGATATTTGTATATATTAGGATATTTGTAGAAATTTGAATATTTGTAGAAATGTGGGTATTTGTAGAAATTTGGATATTTGTAGAAATGTGGGCATTTGTAGAAATTTGAATATTTGTAGAAATTAAGATATTTGTAGAAATTTGAATATTTGTATAACTGTGGGTATTTGTAGAAATTTGAATATTTGTAGAAATTTGGATATTTGTAGAAATGTAAATATTTGTAGAAATTTGGATATTTTTAGAAATGTGGATATTTGTAGAGATTTGAATATTTGTAGAAATTTGGATATTTGTAGAAATGTGGGTACTTGTAGAAATTGTAATATTTGTAGGAATTGTAATATTTGTAGAAATTTGGATATTTGTAGCAATTTTAATATTTGTAGAAATTTGGATATTTGTAGAAATGTAAATATTTGTAGAAATTTGGATATTTTTAGAAATGTGGATATTTGTAGAGATTTGAATATTTGTAGAAATTTGGATATTTGTAGAAATGTGGGTATTTGTAGAAATTGTAATATTTTTAGGAATTGTAATATTTGTAGAAATTTGGATATTTGTAGAAATTTTAATATTTGTAGAAATTTGGATATTTGTAGAAATTTTAATATTTGTAGAACTGTGGATATTTGTAGCAATTTTAAGATTTGTAGAAATTTGGATATTTGAAGAAATTTGAATATTTGTAGAAACATGGGTATTTGTAGAAATTTGGATATTTGTAGAAATTTGAATATTTGTAGAAATTTGGATACGTTGTAGAAATGTATATATTTGTAGAAATTTGGATATTTGTAGAAATTTAATTATTTATAGAAATTTGGATATGTGTATATATTAGGATATTTGTAGAAATTTTAATATTTGTAGAAATTTGGGTATTTGTAGAAATTTGGATATTTGTAGAAATGTGGGTATTTGTAGAAATTTGAATATTTGTAGAAATTAAGATATTTGTAGAAATTTGAATATTTGTATAACTGTGGGTATTTGTAGAAATTAAGATATTTGTAGAAATTTGAATATTTGTATAACTGTGGGTATTTGTAGAAATTTTAATATTTGTAGAAATTTGGATATTTGTAGAAATGTAAATATTTGTAGAAATGTGGATATTTTTAGAAATGTGGATATTTGTAGAGATTTGAATATTTGTAGAAATTTGGATATTTGTAGAAATTGTAATATTTGTAGAAATTTGGATATTTGTAGAAATTTTAATATTTGTAGAAATTGGGATATTTGTAGAAATTTTAATATTTGTAGAACTGTGGATATTTGTAGAAATTTTAAGATTTGTAGAAATTTGTATATTTGTAGAAATTTTAATATTTGTAGAAACGTGGGTATTTGTAGAAATTTGGATATTCGTAGAAATGTGGGTATTTGTAGAAATTTGTATATTTGTATATTTGTAGAAATATAGGTATTTGTAGAAATTTGAATATTTGTAGAAATTAGGATATTTGTATCTGTCTTATCTCACTAACTCTGCTGCTATCTTTATTACCATTGATTTGTATGTGTTTTTTTTCCTTTCCCTCTGAGATTTTTTTATTGTTTTGTTTCAACATTCTGCTAAAAAAATTGTGAATCAGTACTGCTTGGACCTTGAAGAAGGGGACATACCCCGAAAGCTTGTCCTGAAAAATTCTATGTTAGTGCAAATAAAAAAAGTATCACGGACAGTACTTAATTTTCTCTGTCACAATTGCACTAATACTGCTACAATTACGTCAAGTAGGATATTTGTAGAAATGTGAATATTTGTAGAAATTTGGATATTTGTAGAAATGTAAATATTTGTAGAAATGTGGATATTTTTAAAAATGTGTATATTTTTAGAGATTTAAATATATTTGTAGAAATTTGGGTATTTGTAGAAATGTAAATATTTGTAGAAATTTGGATATTTGTAGAAATTTGAATATTTATAGGAATGTGAATATTTGCAGAAATGTGGATATTTGTAGAAATGTTTATATTTGTAGAAATTTGGATACGTTGTAGAAATTTATATATTTGTAGAAATTTGGATATTTGTAGAAATTTAAATATTTATAGCAATTTGGATATTTGTATACATTAGGATATTTGTAGAAATTTTATATTTGTAGAAATTTGGGTATTTGTAGAAATTTGGATATTTGTAGAAATGTGGGTATTTGTAGAAATTTGAATATTTGTAGAAATTAAGATATTTGTAGAAATTTGAATATTTGTATAACTGTGGGTATCTGTAGAAATTTTAATATTTGTAGAAATTTGGATATTTGTAGAAATGTAAATATTTGTAGAAATGTGGATATTTTTAGAAATGTGGATATTTGAATATTTGTAGAAATTTGGGTATTTGTAGAAATTTGAATATTTGTAGAACTGTGGGTATTTGTAGAAATTTTATATATTTATAGAAATGCGAATATTTGCAGAAATGTGGATATTTGTAGAAATTTGAATATTTGTAGAAATTTGGATACGTTGTAGAAATGTATATATTTGTAGAAATGTAAATATTTGTAGAAATTTGGATATTTGTAGAAATTTAAATATTTATAGAAATGTGGATATTTGTAGAAATTTGAATATTTGTACAACTGTGGATATTTGTAGAAATTTGGATATTTGTAGAAATGTAAATATTTGTAGAAATTTGGATATTTTTAGAAATGTGGATATTTGTAGGAATTTGGATATTTTTAGAAATTTGGATATTTGTAGAAATTTTTATATTTGTAGAAATTTGAATATTTGTAGAAATTTGGATATTTGTATTAATTTGGATATTTGTAGAAATGTAAATATTTGTAGAAATTTGAATATTTGTAGAAATTTAAATATTTGTAGAAATTTGGATATTTTTAGAAATGTGGATATTTTTAGAAATGTGGATATTTGTAGAAATGTGGATATTTGTAGGAATTTGGATATTTTTAGAAATTTGGATATTTGTAGAAATTTTTATATTTGTAGAAATTTGAATATTTGTAGACATTTGGATATTTGTAGACATTTGGATATTTGTAGAAATGTAAGTATTTGTATAAATTTGAATATTTGTAGAAATTTAAATATTTGTAGAAATTTGGATATTTTTAGAAATGTGGATATTTGTAGAAATTTGGATATTTGTAGAAATTTGGATATTTGTAGAAATGTGGGTATTTTTAGAAATGTGGATATTTGTAGAAATGTGGATATTTGTAGGAATTTGGATATTTGTATATATTGATGGGTGAATATGTGGACAATGGTTGGATGGCTGATCTTTGGTTGGATGACGTATCTAATGCTCTTCATGTATCATTAGGTCCTCTGCTGTAACTTGTGTGGTCCTTGAAATCTGAAATCCCGATGAGCTGTCATTATTATCTTTCATATCTTTGTCCTGGCGAGCGTTCTATTCTTCCATCCAACGTCTTTCTGCCGATACGGTTACCACTGAGGTCACTTAGTGAGTCTTGTCTTTCGCTCTCGTCAAGCGATGATGGTTCCATGTCAAGGACCTAAAGACTGATTGCGATAGCTGGGGGGAGAACTTGACGGTTCCCAGTTCATTGAGTGTTGTATGACCGACCATCCTTAAGGCACTTAGCTGTCTCTTGAGTTACAAGCCTCCTCTAGTAGCCCTGGTCATGGTGACAGCTGCTTATTAGTGACACAGGGCCGCCACCAATGAATCAATATAAAAACACAGACGTCTGCTCCCCCGTGACCCGGGCTTGATAAACATTTTCCCCCTGACAGGCCTTTCGCTGGCTATAAAAGAGGAGACAACCTCAAGATGTAGGTCACGGCGATTGACCTTTCTGATAAGTAGAAGCACTGGGCAGCTGTTGGCCTTTTTGTTATATTGTTTTTTTTTTTTTGCGTAACATAAGTGGCGTGATAGTTGCAGTTTTATGCCAACAAATAAGAAAGATTTAATAAACTTGTTGTAATGTAAGTTGACCCTCCTAATAGAAAAATCCTAACTGGAAGCAATAAAAATTGGAAGGAAAAAGGTAAAAAATATTCGCCTCACTTCTGGGATTTGGGTCACTACCTGTCTGTCAGCACCACTGGGCCTCATCATTGGATCCGGGGAGGATTCCAAACCTGTCTGTCAGCACCACTGGGCCTCATCATTGGATCCGGGGAGGATTCCAAGTTTTATTAGAAGTTGCTCGAGTACTGTGCAGGGAGCAATGCTGTGGGACTTGGCTGTGGGCTGTGCCAGTGGTGTCACCCAAGGGGCGGACTGGGCCAGAGGGGGAATTGCCCCCCCGGGCCGCTCTGAGGCTCCATTAAAAGGCTGCACCACTTCAGACACAGAGATGCTTAAGGGTTCCTGGTGAAGAGAAGTAAAAAGTCCCTAATTGTGTCCTACTGTGTGCGGCATAAGGACAAAGACAGGCCACCCCGGCATGGAAGGTGTATGCCGTGTCTGAGCAGAAGCCTGCTCCGTGGATCACCAGAGGCTCTCTTTTTCCAACCAGCACTGACCGAGCCACCTTGGCTCGCTCCTGCAGCCCCCCGGCCTAGCCTAGCTCTGAGGAAGGGGGTGCATCCCCGAAACGCGTTAGCTGTACCCTGTGTTCTGTGCATGTCCACGCACTGTGTTTATGGCCTTTTGTCAATTGCATTTTGTGAGTGCCCACTTTTATACAAAAATTACTTATTATTAAATTATCTCTGGTAATGCACTAGGTGTGCCCGCCTTCCATTTCTGTTTTTCTTGTAGAAATGTTTCCCAGTCCATAAGCTGTTAGAAGACATTTTTAAGCTGTTCCTGGGGCCACAGAGACTGCCACATCCGAGGGACTATCTCAGAAGACCTGATACCTTTGGGGTCCATCATCTGTGCCTAATGTAGGCCAAGAGGAAACTCAACAGAGACTTGACCTGATTTTTAAAGATTCATCTACATATTTGTAAGCAGGTGCAGTCTACTTTCTCCACTGTAGGTGGCGCTCGTCCTCATTGCAGTTGAAAAAGGATTCAAGAGAAACATGGTTCCTCTATGCTTTCCTGGGTCACTGGGGAAGCTATATGATTGTATGCTGCCTCCCCATGTGACTCTAGCAGCGATCTTGGGTCGGGCAGAGCCTGTTTTTAACGCATTCTGTTAGACAGGTCAATTCGGTTTGTTGCAGGCTGGTCAGTAAGTTAAGCTTGGAAATTCTTTGGTTTTATTTGACATGCGTTTGCCCTTCCAGTGTTCTTTGCTGTTAAGGCCAGTTTTACAGTGAGGGAAAAAAGTATTTGACCCCCTGCTGATAACTCGAACCTTCAGCTCCCTCCACATATTTTCTATAGGATTAAGGTCTGGAGACCGGCTAGGCCACTCTAGGACCTTAATGTGCTTCTTCTTGAGCCACTCCATTGTTGCCTTGGTTGTGTGTTTTGGGTCATTGTCATGCTGGAATACCCACCCATGACCCATTTTTAATGTCCTCACTGAGGGAAGGAGGTTCTCATTCAAGATTTGTCCTGTCCCCTTAGCAGAAAAACACTCCCAAAGCATAATGTTTTCCACCTCCATGTATGACGGTGGGGGATGGTGTTCTCCATGGATGACGGTGGGGGATGGTGTTCTCCATGGATGACGGTGGGGGATGGTGTTCTCCATGGATGACGGTGGGGGGATGGCGTTCTCCATGTATGACGATGGGGGGATGGTGTTCTTGGGGTCATAGGCAGCATTCCTCCTCCTCCAAACACGGCGGTGAGTTGAGTTGATGCCAAAGAGCTTGATTTTGCTCTCATCTGACCACAACACTTTCATCCAGTTCTCCTCTGAATCATTCAGATGTTCATTAGGAGACTTCAGACGGGCTGTACATGTGATTTCCTGATCAGGGGGACCTTGCGGGGGCTGCAGGATTTCAATCCTACACGGTGTAGTGTGTTACTGATTGTTTTCTTGGTGACTATGGCCCCAGCTGAGATCATTGACAAGATTCTCCCGTGTAGTTCCGGGCGGATTCCTCACCGTTCTCATGATCATTGAGACTCCACGAGGTGAGATCTTCCATGGAGCTCCAGACCAAGGAGAGTGACCGTTATTTTGTGTTTCTTCCATTTGCCAATAATCTCACCAACTGTTGTCTCCCTCTCACCAAGCTGCTTGGCGATGGTCTTGTAGCCCATTCCAGCCTTGTGTAAGTCTACAATCTTGTACCTCACAGCCTTGGACACAGGGGCGGATCCAGAGTCTAGTCTCGGGAAAGGCACTACCAGAAAATTTTGCGGGCAATTTGTCAGGGCAATGGCTGGTGTTGGCGCTTTCACGGCGCCATGGTTGATATGGTGTCAGGATGATTAAAGCGCATTATTACTATTATTACATTGTAATATAAAATTAAATAGTTCAGCTCACTATAATGCAGAATCAGTGGGAGCCCCTGAGCGTGTCACTTGCCACCGTTGCCTGCCACCAGATGCGGATTGGCACTTGCCATGTCACTTGCCACATCCCCTGCCACCAGATGCGGATTGTCATTTGCCAATGTCGCCTGCCACAAGATGCGGATTGTCACTTGCCAGTGGCTGTGTCCCATAGTAAGATCGGGCAGGGAGTAGACATGTGCAATTCGTTTTAGTTCCCAATTCGTTATTCCTCAAAATTCGTTATATTTGTTAATTCGTAAACATACGAATGAACGAACGGTTTACTAAAATTACCAACGAAAAACGAATTATCGAAAACAACGAATATGGAAAACAACGAAAATAAAAAATTATTCAATTAGAAACAGCGAAAATACGAAAGAGTGAAAAAACGAAAACATAGAAACAACAAAAATACCGAACAAAGATTAAAAATAACGAAAATCAAAATGAACGAAAAAAAAATAAATTACTAATATACGGAAAACGGAAATCAAAACAACGAATTTGTTAGTTCTGAAATATTTCTGGACGTTGGCCAATAAGCTTGTCCCTTCCCCTGAAGAGGTTGTCCCTTCCCCTGAAGAGGTTGTCCCTTCCCCTGAAGAGGTTGTCCCTTCCCCCAATGAGCTTGTTTCTTATTCCCTTGTGTGTTTTTCTGTGTTAGACTGCAGTGCATTCCATCCACAGTCCAGATAGGGTGTGGTTGGGTAGGTGGCACTGTTTTGGTGGATTTGTGAGTTAAGTTGTGACTTGTGAGAGAGAAATTCTTTGTTTCTTAAGCATTCTCTGTCTAGAATCTAGTTTCTATATTACGAATTATGCCCCGATTACGAATCTACGAAAACAATGATACGAAAGTACGAATAAATGAGCCGGTCAATCTCACGAAAGTACGACTTACAGAATTACGACGAGTAGTGTTTCGAATAAACGGAAAATGTATTCTAACGAAAATACGAATGTAATTAAATCTACAAAAGTACAATTTTCCAATCAACGGAAATTAGACACGGAAATACGAATCATTGCAAATCAACGAAAATATACAAACGCGGCCGAATATAAAATATAACGAAAAATACGAATTTCTAATCAACAAAAATTAGACTAACGGAAAAACCAATCAACAGAAAAATAACCCTCACGGAAATACAAAAGAGTCCGAATACGATAACCCACGTCTTACGAAATTACGAATCGTTACGAATCAACGGAAACGCACAGAAGCGAAACCAAACTAAACAAATTTTTATGTTGTGCACATGTCTAGCAGGGAGAGATGATGTCAGAAAGCCACTACCCATCAGAATATGCAACCAAAGTGATGTTGCATTGCGGCCATCTTGGTACACCCGCACTTGTCCACAGTAAGCCTAGAGTTAGAAGTCGGCAAGCGGACATCTTTATACACCCACCGGAGTCTTGCTTTTTTCAAAGTTATTTTTAACAGTAAACTCAGCTTATATAGTGAAATATAAGTTGAGTTTACTGTTAAAAATAACTGTGAAAAGCAAGACTCCGGTGGGTGTATAAAGATGTCCGCTTGCAGACTTCTAACTCTAGGCTTACTGTGGACAAGTGCGGGTGTACCAAGATGGCCGCGACGCAACGTCACTTCAGTTGCATATTCAGATGGGTAGTGGGGTCTTCCTGACAGAATACCTGCCTGCTCCCTCAGTGACACGCCAGCCCACTGACCAGCCTTACCGCCCGGCATGATTGCTCACTGACCAGCCTGCCCGTCTTCTCGCTCACCCTCGGGGGGAGCAATTGCCCTATTGTGCCCGCCCTGGATCCGCCCCTGCTTGGACAGCTCTTTGGTCTTGGCCATGGTGGAGAGATTGAAATCTGATTGATTGATTGTTTCTGTGGACAGGTGTCTTTTATACAGGTAACAAGCTGAGATTAGGAGCACTCCCTTTAAGAGAGTGCTCCTAATTTCAGCTCATTACCTGTATAGAGGACACCAGGAAGCCAGAAATCTTGCTGATTGATAGGGGATCAAATACTTATTTCACTCATTAAAATGCAAATCAATTTATAACTTTTTTTAAATTAGTTTTTCTGGATATTTTTGTTGTTGTTCTGTCTCTCACTGTTAAAACAAACCAACTGTTAAAATTATAGACTGATCATTTCTTTTGTCAGTGGGGCAAACGTACAAAATCAGCAGGGGGTTGCTGTAGGTGGGGGCAGTGACCATTTTTTGTAGAGCCTATATAGGCCCTGGCTCCCAGGGTTGCCACTTTTTTTGGTGAGTGGGTAGAGTAGAGACAGGTACCTGTTAGGGACAGAACTAGCGTCAGGGGAAGGTTCCTGACAAGGAGGGAAAGCATAAGGTTCGCAACTTCTATAGACATATTACCGCTTGGGCACAAGACAGCCAGCCCGCATTCTGCCCCTCCTAACAGGGCACTGCCAGTTCGGCTGAAACCTGCTCTCTACACACTGTTGGGACCCCTGAGTGTTCCAGGTTGGGATGTCTTCCCATTGGGCAGTGGCGGCTGGTGCTCAAAATTTTTGGGGGGGCGCAAACAAACTGAAAAAAAAAATCATCAATTGCCGCCACTGTGCCTATTAAAGGCAGCCACTGTGCCCAAACGCCACCAGTTTGCCCCCTCAAATGCAGCCAGTTTGTCCCCAAATACAGCCAGGTTCCCCCAAAATGCATCCAGTTTCCCCATCAAATACAGCCAGGTTCCCCCAAAATGCATCCAGTTTTCCCATCAAATACAGCCAGGTTCCCCCCAGCCCTGCACTTACCTTCATTGGGTCAGCGCCGTCCTTCTCCCGCCCTCGATGTCGCTTCAGCCAATCAGGTTACCGGTAACCAGACCCGGTGAACCTGATTGGCTGAGACGCCTGTCAGTGTTAACCAAGGAACGCACCCCCGTGCCTCGCCTGGTTAACTATTCGGAAGCCGATTACAGCCCTCAGGTTGTAATCGGGAAGCCTATAAGAGCCGCCGGGTCTGATAGGCACTTCCAAACACCAACCAGCCGCTGTTATTCCGATGGCCTCAACAGGGGGCCGGCCATCTGAATAGTGGGTGGCAGCAATACATACATTCATGCGATGCATGAACCTATGTATTGTTGTGAGTGACAGGCGCAGGAGCGAGAGGGGGCGGCACTCCTGCGCCCACTATGGACGCACCGCCACTGCCATTGGGTCTATTGTGAACTGTCCTTGCATTACTTCAGTGCAAGTTCTTACATCACACTTGGACTGTGTAGCCCTGTACACACAGGCGGGAATCCCGTCGGAAAAAAAAACCTCGGTTTTCTCGACGGGATTCCTGGCAAGCTTGTCTTGCCAAGCCCTGTGTACTGACGGCCATTCAAAAGAACCGCCGTTCTTTTGAATGGCAAGAATGCGGTGACGTCATCGATTACGATGAGCCGGCGCTCTTCACATTCGATGCCGTCGCCGCCATCTTGCTACACCCCACACTAACCTTGTATGCTACCGCGCATGTGTCGAAGCATGCGCGGGTTTACCTCGGACAGGTAGGCATACAGACGACCGGTTTTCTCGACAGGAAACACTCTGCCGAGAATCCTGACTAGAAAAATAGAGAGCAGGTTCTTTATTTTTCTCGTTGAGATTCCCGGCAGTTTTCCCGACGAGAAACCATACACACGACCGGTATTCTCGGCAAAAAGCTCTCCCAGCAGTTTTCTTGCCGAGAAAAATGGTCGTGTGTACGAGGCTTAAGTGTTATTGCCGCTGCACCCAACCTATATATTGCTTTTGTTTTTAATTCTTTCTTGTCTTTCAGGTTCAGAGGATAAAAGTCATCTATGTTTATGGACTCTATTAATATTGCTGTCTATAGTTGCATTGTCATTGCATGTATAGGTAGTGGGCAAGGTGGGCAATGTGTAGCCAGAAAAAGCTTAGGTTGTGTTTTGGTATGCACCATTGTAACCCCAGATGCAGGACATCGGCCTTCAGAATGCTGTGCGCACCATCACAGACCGTTCTGAGTACAGAGGCCAAAAATGTTTAAAACATCTTGGGATGAGTTATGCCTTGTACACACGATCGGAATTTCCGATGAAAAAAGTCTGACGGAATTTTTTCATCGGATATTCCGATCATGTGTGGGCCCCATCGGACTTTTTTCCGTCAGAGTTTAGAAATAGAACATGTTTTATTTTTTTCGATGGAAGAAAAATCCTATCGGAAATTCCGATCGGAGAAAAAAAACCATGCATGCTCAGAATCAAGTCGACGCATGCTCAGAAGCATTGAACTTCATTTTTCTCGGCTCGTCGTAGTGTTGTACGTCACACCGCGTTCTTGAAGATCGGAATTTGGTCTGACAGTGTGTATGCAAGACAGCTTGAATGGAATTCCGACGGAAAATTCCATCGGATTTTATCACATCGGAAATTCCGATCGTGCGTACAGGGCATTTCAGGTTTCCTGAGAACAATGCCATGGGACCTCCGCTCTATAAACCTCCACCTGGAATGAACCTGTCTACTTTTCTTATACCTAAGCATCAGGTATCTGATACTGCAATCAACAGCAATCCTGAAGGAGCACCCGTGGTGGAAGAGCCTGAAAGAACTGACATGTCTGAACTCATAAGGTACAGTACATGGTCTGAAAAGAGCTTATAAGCAATGGGCTGACCAGGTTAGATGCTTGTCTAGAGGGTTTTACAGGAGCTGCATATTCAGGTTAGGACCTCAATGACCCCAAAAATGCCCCCATTGCGCAGGAATTTAATTTAAGGTTATTGTGGGAGATGTATGCATAGACACTCTCTGCTGTAGGGTGTACTTCCAGCTTCAGACAATGCCTTAATTACTATTATGTGAAGACGACCCCAATATGAATGTCGAGAAATGTTAATAGTCCACATATTGTATATACAGTACCAACAATTCTCAATTAGGGCTCCTCCAGAAGTTGCTAGTGGTCTTTAGAGATAAGGTTGGTTGACCTCCCATTTAGTGCTGCTTTTATAGTTCCATAGCCTTGCTTCTTGGCAGGACCAACTGCATGACACCAATGATCTTTTTTGCCTGTCTGTAGAGGTAGCATCCTGGCCCCCACTTCCCACTGACCACCAATGTAAGGGACATTCTTCCCACTGATCACCAATGTAAGGAACATTCTTCTCACTGATCACCAATGTAAGGGACATTCTTCCCACTGATCACCAATGTAAGGAACATTCTTCCCACTGATCACCAATGTAAGGAGCATTCTTCCCACTGATCACCAATGTAAGGAACATTCTTCCCACTGATCACCAATGTAAGGGACATTCTTCTCACTGATCACCAATGTAAGGAGAATTCTTCTCACTGATCACCAATGTAAGGAACATTCTTCCCACTGATCACCAATGTAAGGGACATTCTTCCCACTGATCACCAATGTAAGGAACATTCTTCTCACTGATCACCAATGTAAGGAACATTCTTCCCACTGATTACCAATGTAAGGAACATTCTTCTCACTGATCACCAATGTAAGGAACATTCTTCTCACTGATCACCAATGTAAGGAACATTCTTCCCACTGATCACCAATGTAAGGAACATTCTTCTCACTGATCACCAATGTAAGGAACATTCTTCTCACTGATCACCAATGTAAGGAACATTCTTACCACTGATCACCAATGTAAGGGACATTCTTCTCACTGATCACCAATGTAAGGAACATTCTTACCACTGATCACCAATGTAAGGAACATTCTTCTCACTGATCACCAATGTAAGGAACATTCTTCTCACTGATCACCAATGTAAGGAGCATTCTTCTCACTGATCACCAATGTAAGGGACATTCTTCCCACTGATCACCAATGTAAGGAACATTCTTCCCACTGACCACCAATGTAAGGAACATTCTTCCCACTGATCACCAATGTAAGGAACATTCTTCCCACTGATCACCAATGTAAGGAACATTCTTCTCACTGATCACCAATGTAAGGAACATTCTTCCCACTGATCACCAATGTAAGGAACATTCTTCCCACTGATCACCAATGTAAGGAACATTCTTCCCACTGATCACCAATGTAAGGAACATTCTTCTCACTGATCACCAATGTAAGGAACATTCTTCCCACTGATCACCAATGTAAGGAACATTCTTCCCACTGATCACCAATGTAAGGAACATTCTTCTCACTGATCACCAATGTAAGGAACATTCTTACCACTGATCACCAATGTAAGGAACATTCTTCTCACTGATCACCAATGTAAGGGACATTCTTCCCACTGATCACCAATGTAAGGAACATTCTTCCCACTGATCACCAATGTAAGGAACATTCTTCTCACTGATCACCAATGTAAGGAACATTCTTCCCACTGACCACCAATGTAAGGAACATTCTTCTCACTGATCACCAATGTAAGGAACATTCTTCCCACTGATCACCAATATAAGGAACATTCTTCTCACTGATCACCAATGTAAGGAACATTCTTCTCACTGATCACCAATGTAAGGAACATTCTTACCACTGATCACCAATGTAAGGAACATTCTTCTCACTGATCACCAATGTAAGGAACATTCTTCCCACTGATCCCCAATGTAAGGAACATTCTTCTCACTGATCACCAATGTAAGGAACATTCTTCCCACTGATCCCCAATGTAAGGAACATTCTTCTCACTGATCACCAATGTAAGGAACATTCTTCTCACTGATCACCAATGTAAGGGACATTCTTCCCACTGATCACCAATGTAAGGGACATTCTTCCCACTGACCACCAATGTAAGGGACATTCTTCCCACTGATCACCAATGTAAGGAACATTCTTCCCACTGATCACCAATGTAAGGAACATTCTTCTCACTGATCACCAATGTAAGGAACATTCTTCTCACTGATCACCAATGTAAGGAACATTCTTACCACTGATCACCAATGTAAGGGACATTCTTCTCACTGATCACCAATGTAAGGAACATTCTTACCACTGATCACCAATGTAAGGAACATTCTTCTCACTGATCACCAATGTAAGGAACATTCTTCTCACTGATCACCAATGTAAGGAGCATTCTTCTCACTGATCACCAATGTAAGGGACATTCTTCCCACTGATCACCAATGTAAGGAACATTCTTCCCACTGATCACCAATGTAAGGAACATTCTTCTCACTGATCACCAATGTAAGGAACATTCTTCCCACTGACCACCAATGTAAGGAACATTCTTCTCACTGATCACCAATGTAAGGAACATTCTTCCCACTGATCACCAATGTAAGGAACATTCTTCTCACTGATCACCAATGTAAGGAACATTCTTCTCACTGATCACCAATGTAAGGAACATTCTTACCACTGATCACCAATGTAAGGAACATTCTTCTCACTGATCACCAATGTAAGGGACATTCTTCCCACTGATCACCAATGTAAGGAACATTCTTCTCACTGACCACCAATGTAAGGAACATTCTTCCCACTGATCCCCAATGTAAGGAACATTCTTCTCACTGATCACCAATGTAAGGAACATTCTTCTCACTGATCACCAATGTAAGGGACATTCTTCCCACTGATCACCAATGTAAGGGACATTCTTCCCACTGACCACCAATGTAAGGGACATTCTTCCCACTGAGCACCAATGTAAGGAACATTCTTCCCACTGACCACCAATGTAAGGAACATTCTTCCCACTGATCACCAATGTAAGGAACATTCTTCTCACTGATCACCAATGTAAGGAGCATTCTTCTCACTGATCACCAATGTAAGGGACATTCTTCTCACTGATCACCAATGTAAGGAGCATTCTTCCCACTGACCACCAATGTAAGGGACATTCTTCTCACTGATCACCAATGTAAGGGACATTCTTCTCACTGATCACCAATGTAAGAACATTCTTCCCACTGATCACCAATGTAAGGAACATTCTTCTCACTGATCACCAATGTAAGGAACATTCTTCTCACTGATCACCAATGTAAGGAACATTCTTACCACTGATCACCAATGTAAGGGACATTCTTCTCACTGATCACCAATGTAAGGAACATTCTTACCACTGATCACCAATGTAAGGAACATTCTTCTCACTGATCACCAATGTAAGGAACATTCTTCTCACTGATCACCAATGTAAGGAGCATTCTTCTCACTGATCACCAATGTAAGGGACATTCTTCCCACTGATCACCAATGTAAGGAACATTCTTCCCACTGACCACCAATGTAAGGAACATTCTTCCCACTGATCACCAATGTAAGGAACATTCTTCTCACTGATCACCAATGTAAGGAACATTCTTCCCACTGATCACCAATGTAAGGAACATTCTTCCCACTGATCACCAATGTAAGGAACATTCTTCCCACTGATCACCAATGTAAGGAACATTCTTCTCACTGATCACCAATGTAAGGAACATTCTTCCCACTGATCACCAATGTAAGGAACATTCTTCCCACTGATCACCAATGTAAGGAACATTCTTCTCACTGATCACCAATGTAAGGAACATTCTTACCACTGATCACCAATGTAAGGAACATTCTTCTCACTGATCACCAATGTAAGGGACATTCTTCCCACTGATCACCAATGTAAGGAACATTCTTCCCACTGATCACCAATGTAAGGAACATTCTTCTCACTGATCACCAATGTAAGGAACATTCTTCCCACTGACCACCAATGTAAGGAACATTCTTCTCACTGATCACCAATGTAAGGAACATTCTTCCCACTGATCACCAATATAAGGAACATTCTTCTCACTGATCACCAATGTAAGGAACATTCTTACCACTGATCACCAATGTAAGGAACATTCTTCTCACTGATCACCAATGTAAGGGACATTCTTCCCACTGATCACCAATGTAAGGAACATTCTTCTCACTGACCACCAATGTAAGGAACATTCTTCCCACTGATCCCCAATGTAAGGAACATTCTTCTCACTGATCACCAATGTAAGGAACATTCTTCTCACTGATCACCAATGTAAGGGACATTCTTCCCACTGATCACCAATGTAAGGGACATTCTTCCCACTGACCACCAATGTAAGGGACATTCTTCCCACTGATCACCAATGTAAGGAACATTCTTCCCACTGATCACCAATGTAAGGAACATTCTTCTCACTGATCACCAATGTAAGGAACATTCTTCTCACTGATCACCAATGTAAGGAACATTCTTACCACTGATCACCAATGTAAGGGACATTCTTCTCACTGATCACCAATGTAAGGAACATTCTTACCACTGATCACCAATGTAAGGAACATTCTTCTCACTGATCACCAATGTAAGGAACATTCTTCTCACTGATCACCAATGTAAGGAGCATTCTTCTCACTGATCACCAATGTAAGGGACATTCTTCCCACTGATCACCAATGTAAGGAACATTCTTCCCACTGATCACCAATGTAAGGAACATTCTTCTCACTGATCACCAATGTAAGGAACATTCTTCCCACTGACCACCAATGTAAGGAACATTCTTCTCACTGATCACCAATGTAAGGAACATTCTTCCCACTGATCACCAATGTAAGGAACATTCTTACCACTGATCACCAATGTAAGGAACATTCTTCTCACTGATCACCAATGTAAGGGACATTCTTCCCACTGATCACCAATGTAAGGAACATTCTTCCCACTGATCACCAATGTAAGGAACATTCTTCTCACTGATCACCAATGTAAGGAACATTCTTCCCACTGACCACCAATGTAAGGAACATTCTTCTCACTGATCACCAATGTAAGGAACATTCTTCCCACTGATCACCAATGTAAGGAACATTCTTCTCACTGATCACCAATGTAAGGAACATTCTTCTCACTGATCACCAATGTAAGGAACATTCTTACCACTGATCACCAATGTAAGGAACATTCTTCTCACTGATCACCAATGTAAGGGACATTCTTCCCACTGATCACCAATGTAAGGAACATTCTTCTCACTGACCACCAATGTAAGGAACATTCTTCCCACTGATCCCCAATGTAAGGAACATTCTTCTCACTGATCACCAATGTAAGGAACATTCTTCTCACTGATCACCAATGTAAGGGACATTCTTCCCACTGATCACCAATGTAAGGGACATTCTTCCCACTGACCACCAATGTAAGGGACATTCTTCCCACTGAGCACCAATGTAAGGAACATTCTTCCCACTGACCACCAATGTAAGGAACATTCTTCCCACTGATCACCAATGTAAGGAACATTCTTCTCACTGATCACCAATGTAAGGAGCATTCTTCTCACTGATCACCAATGTAAGGGACATTCTTCTCACTGATCACCAATGTAAGGAGCATTCTTCCCACTGATCACCAATGTAAGGAACATTCTTCTCACTGACCACCAATGTAAGGAACATTCTTCTCACTGATCACCAATGTAAGGAACATTCTTCTCACTGATCACCAATGTAAGGAGCATTCTTCTCACTGATCACCAATGTAAGGGACATTCTTCCCACTGATCACCAATGTAAGGAACATTCTTCCCACTGATCACCAATGTAAGGAACATTCTTCTCACTGATCACCAATGTAAGGAACATTCTTCCCACTGACCACCAATGTAAGGAACATTCTTCTCACTGATCACCAATGTAAGGAACATTCTTCCCACTGATCACCAATGTAAGGAACATTCTTACCACTGATCACCAATGTAAGGAACATTCTTCTCACTGATCACCAATGTAAGGGACATTCTTCCCACTGATCACCAATGTAAGGAACATTCTTCCCACTGATCACCAATGTAAGGAACATTCTTCTCACTGATCACCAATGTAAGGAACATTCTTCCCACTGACCACCAATGTAAGGAACATTCTTCTCACTGATCACCAATGTAAGGAACATTCTTCCCACTGATCACCAATGTAAGGAACATTCTTCTCACTGATCACCAATGTAAGGAACATTCTTCTCACTGATCACCAATGTAAGGAACATTCTTACCACTGATCACCAATGTAAGGAACATTCTTCTCACTGATCACCAATGTAAGGGACATTCTTCCCACTGATCACCAATGTAAGGAACATTCTTCTCACTGACCACCAATGTAAGGAACATTCTTCCCACTGATCCCCAATGTAAGGAACATTCTTCTCACTGATCACCAATGTAAGGAACATTCTTCTCACTGATCACCAATGTAAGGGACATTCTTCCCACTGATCACCAATGTAAGGGACATTCTTCCCACTGACCACCAATGTAAGGGACATTCTTCCCACTGAGCACCAATGTAAGGAACATTCTTCCCACTGACCACCAATGTAAGGAACATTCTTCCCACTGATCACCAATGTAAGGAACATTCTTCTCACTGATCACCAATGTAAGGAGCATTCTTCTCACTGATCACCAATGTAAGGGACATTCTTCTCACTGATCACCAATGTAAGGAGCATTCTTCCCACTGATCACCAATGTAAGGAACATTCTTCCCACTGACCACCAATGTAAGGGACATTCTTCTCACTGATCACCAATGTAAGGGACATTCTTCCCACTGATCACCAATGTAAGGAACATTCTTCTCACTGACCACCAATGTAAGGAACATTCTTCTCACTGATCACCAATGTAAGGAACATTCTTCTCACTGATCACCAATGTAAGGAACATTCTTCTCACTGACCACCAATGTAAGGAACATTCTTCTCACTGATCACCAATGTAAGGAACATTCTTCTCACTGATCACCAATGTAAGGAGCATTCTTCGCACTGATCACCAATGTAAGGAACATTCTTCCCACTGATCACCAATGTAAGGAACATTCTTACCACTGATCACCAATGTAAGGAACATTCTTCTCACTGATCACCAATGTAAGGAACATTCTTCTCACTGATCACCAATGTAAGGAACATTCTTCTCACTGATCACCAATGTAAGGAGCATTCTTCTCACTGATCACCAATGTAAGGGACATTCTTCCCACTGATCACCAATGTAAGGAACATTCTTCCCACTGATCACCAATGTAAGGAACATTCTTCTCACTGATCACCAATGTAAGGAACATTCTTCCCACTGACCACCAATGTAAGGAACATTCTTCTCACTGATCACCAATGTAAGGAACATTTTTCCCACTGATCACCAATGTAAGGAACATTCTTCTCACTGATCACCAATGTAAGGAACATTCTTCTCACTGATCACCAATGTAAGGAACATTCTTCTCACTGATCACCAATGTAAGGAACATTCTTCTCACTGATCACCAATGTAAGGAACATTCTTACCACTGATCACCAATGTAAGGAACATTCTTCTCACTGATCACCAATGTAAGGGACATTCTTCCCACTGATCACCAATGTAAGGAACATTCTTCTCACTGATCACCAATGTAAGGAACATTCTTCTCACTGATCACCAATGTAAGGAACATTCTTACCACTGATCACCAATGTAAGGAACATTCTTCTCACTGATCACCAATGTAAGGGACATTCTTCCCACTGATCACCAATGTAAGGAACATTCTTCTCACTGACCACCAATGTAAGGAACATTCTTCCCACTGATCCCCAATGTAAGGAACATTCTTCTCACTGATCACCAATGTAAGGAACATTCTTCTCACTGATCACCAATGTAAGGGACATTCTTCCCACTGATCACCAATGTAAGGGACATTCTTCCCACTGACCACCAATGTAAGGGACATTCTTCCCACTGACCACCAATGTAAGGAACATTCTTCCCACTGACCACCAATGTAAGGAACATTCTTCCCACTGATCACCAATGTAAGGAACATTCTTCTCACTGATCACCAATGTAAGGAGCATTCTTCTCACTGATCACCAATGTAAGGAGCATTCTTCGCACTGATCACCAATGTAAGGAACATTCTTCCCACTGATCACCAATGTAAGGAGCATTCTTCTCACTGATCACCAATGTAAGGAGCATTCTTCTCACTGATCACCAATGTAAGGAGCATTCTTCTCACTGATCACCAATGTAAGGAACATTCTTCTCACTGATCACCAATGTAAGGAGCATTCTTCCCACTGACCACCAATGTAAGGGACATTCTTCTCACTGATCACCAATGTAAGGGACATTCTTCCCACTGATCACCAATGTAAGGAACATTCTTCCCACTGATCACCAATGTAAGGAACATTCTTCCCACTGATCACCAATGTAAGGAGCATTCTTCTCACTGATCACCAATGTAAGGGACATTCTTCCCACTGATCACCAATGTAAGGAGCATTCTTCCCACTGACCACCATAGTAAGGGACATTCTTCCCACTGATCACCAATGTAAGGAACATTCTTCCCACTGATCACCAATGTAAGGAGCATTCTTCTCACTGATCACCAATGTAAGGGACATTCTTCCCACTGATCACCAATGTAAGGAACATTCTTCTCACTGATCACCAATGTAAGGAACATTCTTCCCACTGATCACCAATGTAAGGAACATTCTTCCCACTGATCACCAATGTAAGGAACATTCTTCCCACTGATCACCAATGTAAGGAACATTCTTCCCACTGATCACCAATGTAAGGAGCATTCTTCTCACTGATCACCAATGTAAGGGACATTCTTCCCACTGATCACCAATGTAAGGAACATTCTTCTCACTGATCACCAATGTAAGGAACATTCTTCCCACTGATCACCAATGTAAGGAACATTCTTCCCACTGATCACCAATGTAAGGAACATTCTTCTCACTGATCACCAATGTAAGGAACATTCTTCCCACTGATCACCAATGTAAGGAGCATTCTTCTCACTGATCACCAATGTAAGGGACATTCTTCCCACTGATCACCAATGTAAGGAGCATTCTTCCCACTGATCACCAATGTAAGGAACATTCTTCTCACTGATCACCAATGTAAGGAACATTCTTCCCACTGATCACCAATGTAAGGAACATTCTTCCCACTGATCACCAATGTAAGGAACATTCTTCCCACTGATCACCAATGTAAGGGACATTCTTCCCACTGATCACCAATGTAAGGAACATTCTTCTCACTGACCACCAATGTAAGGAACATTCTTCTCACTGATCACCAATGTAAGGAACATTCTTCTCACTGATCACCAATGTAAGGAACATTCTTCTCACTGATCACCAATGTAAGGAACATTCTTCCCACTGATCACCAATGTAAGGAACATTCTTCCCACTGATCACCAATGTAAGGAACATTCTTCCCACTGATCACCAATGTAAGGGACATTCTTCCCACTGATCACCAATGTAAGGAACATTCTTCTCACTGACCACCAATGTAAGGAACATTCTTCTCACTGATCACCAATGTAAGGAACATTCTTCTCACTGATCACCAATGTAAGGGACATTCTTCCCACTGATCACCAATGTAAGGAGCATTCTTCCCACTGACCACCATAGTAAGGGACATTCTTCCCACTGATCACCAATGTAAGGAACATTCTTCCCACTGATCACCAATGTAAGGAGCATTCTTCTCACTGATCACCAATGTAAGGGACATTCTTCCCACTGATCACCAATGTAAGGAACATTCTTCTCACTGATCACCAATGTAAGGAACATTCTTCCCACTGATCACCAATGTAAGGAACATTCTTCCCACTGATCACCAATGTAAGGAACATTCTTCCCACTGATCACCAATGTAAGGAACATTCTTCCCACTGATCACCAATGTAAGGAGCATTCTTCTCACTGATCACCAATGTAAGGGACATTCTTCCCACTGATCACCAATGTAAGGAACATTCTTCTCACTGATCACCAATGTAAGGAACATTCTTCCCACTGATCACCAATGTAAGGAACATTCTTCCCACTGATCACCAATGTAAGGAACATTCTTCTCACTGATCACCAATGTAAGGAACATTCTTCCCACTGATCACCAATGTAAGGAGCATTCTTCTCACTGATCACCAATGTAAGGGACATTCTTCCCACTGATCACCAATGTAAGGAGCATTCTTCCCACTGATCACCAATGTAAGGAACATTCTTCTCACTGATCACCAATGTAAGGAACATTCTTCCCACTGATCACCAATGTAAGGAACATTCTTCCCACTGATCACCAATGTAAGGAACATTCTTCCCACTGATCACCAATGTAAGGGACATTCTTCCCACTGATCACCAATGTAAGGAACATTCTTCTCACTGACCACCAATGTAAGGAACATTCTTCTCACTGATCACCAATGTAAGGAACATTCTTCTCACTGATCACCAATGTAAGGAACATTCTTCTCACTGATCACCAATGTAAGGAACATTCTTCCCACTGATCACCAATGTAAGGAACATTCTTCCCACTGATCACCAATGTAAGGAACATTCTTCCCACTGATCACCAATGTAAGGGACATTCTTCCCACTGATCACCAATGTAAGGAACATTCTTCTCACTGACCACCAATGTAAGGAACATTCTTCTCACTGATCACCAATGTAAGGAACATTCTTCTCACTGATCACCAATGTAAGGAACATTCTTCTCACTGATCACCAATGTAAGGAACATTCTTCCCACTGATCACCAATGTAAGGAACATTCTTCCCACTGATCACCAATGTAAGGAACATTATTCTCACTGACCACCAATGTAAGGGACATTCTTCCCACTGATCACCAATGTAAGGGACATTCTTCCCACTGATCACCAATGTAAGGAACATTCTTCCCACTGACCACCAATGTAAGGGACATTCTTCCCACTGATCACCAATGTAAGGAACATTCTTCCCACTGATCACCAATGTAAGGGACATTCTTCCCACTGATCACCAATGTAAGGAACATTCTTCCCACTGACCACCAATGTAAGGGACATTCTTATCACTGATCACCAATGTAAGGAACATTCTTCCCACTGATCACCAATGTAAGGAGAATTCTTCTCACTGATCACCAATGTAAGGAACATTCTTCCCACTGATCACCAATGTAAGGAGAATTCTTCTCACTGATCACCAATGTAAGGAACATTCTTCCCACTGACCACCAATGTAAGGAGCATTCTTCCCACTGATCACCAATGTAAGGAACATTCTTCCCACTGATCACCAATGTAAGGAACATTCTTCCCACTGATCACCAATGTAAGGGACATTCTTCTCACTGATCACCAATGTAAGGAACATTCTTCCCACTGACCACCAATGTAAGGAACATTCTTCCCACTGACCACCAATGTAAGGGACATTCTTATCACTGACCACCAATGTAAGGAACATTCTTCCCACTGACCTTCAATAGAATAGTTTTTTCAGGGGTTTCCCAAAGCCTGAAATCTATTTCAAGGGTTCCTCAGGGGTAAAGGTTCGGGAAAGGCTGATATATACTCTTTATATATGCGTGTCACATGACCCGTGGCTTATACTGTAAGATGAATTGTGGAGAAGTCATTCCCTCTAATAAAACTTTTTGACTTCTTATCAGATGAGAAGCTTGAACTTCGTAATTCACCACTACAAATAATCAGCCGTGTTTTTGCTGTCTGAACATGGAGATGATTTTGTTATGGCGTCGTCTGTGTGCAGACAGCGTGGAACGTGTTCTGGTGCGGCGTGCGTCCGCGTCTCTGATCCCGTCTGGCTCCCAGAATCTCACACAACCCCCCCCCCAGCTTACGGCAGCAGCTCCCCCCCCCCAACCTTTCCAGCCCCTCAGACTAGCTTTTGACCCCATCCAGTTGAAGACGGATTATTTACACAAATAAATATGTTTGGAGAGCGCAAAGCAGGAAATGATTCCCTACGCGGACTGTTTTTCTAACCTTGTAAAATAAAATAATGAGACCCAGCGTGAAACCACAAATATTTCTAGAGGCTTGTTGTAGTGGGAGGGGGGGGGGGGTGGGGGGGGTGATTGTGAATAATTGAGATCCCATCGAGCAGCTGTTACAAGTCACACGATGGGGACATAATGTTCTATCTATTCCAACACTTTCCCAAATCGGGGGAATCCATTAGAGTTCTCTGTAGGCCGGACAAATCCACCGGCATCCACCAGAAGTGGTCAAACAGTCCACGAATGGCGGGACGGAGCTGAATGGGTCACCGCCGCAGTTTCCTATTATAAGTCATTGCAGATACAGATGAGATGAGTGATATCACCGAAATATATTTTACCACAAAATTACTGATTTAGCATTTTCTTAAATGTCATTAAATTAGACGGGTTTGACAATAAAACAAAAACAATTTGGCATTCTTATGCCACGTACACACGACCGTTTTTAATGTCATTGAAAAAAACTACGTTTTTCTCGACGTGATTCTTCTCAAGCCTGCCTTGCCTACACACTATCGTGAAAAAAAAATGCTCGACCAAAGCGCGGTGACGTACGAAATGTACGACGGCACTATAAAGGGGAAGTTCCATTCAGATGGCGCCACCCTTTGGGCTGCTTTTGCTGATCCTCGTGTTAGTAAAGTTTGGTGAGAGACGATTCGCGCTTTTCAGCCTCGTGCTCTTCAGTCCGTTACAGCGTGACGAATGTGCTATCTCCATTACGAACGCTAGTTTTACCAGAACGTGCGCTCCCGTCTCATAACTTGCTTCTGAGCATGCGCGTTTTTTTCACATCGTTAAAGCCTACACATGCCCGTTTTTCACGACGAGAAAAACGACGACGTGAAAAACGACGAGAAAAAATAGAGCATGCTCCAAATTTTTAATACCCATTTTTCACGTCGCGAAAAATGCTCTGGAGCCTACACACGATCGTTTTTAATGACCAAATAAAAAAATGGCATTTTTCTCGTCATGAAAAACGGTCGTGTGTACGCGGCATTAGGATTAGTGTTAGTGTGAATGTTCATTTACACTTGCTTCAACTTTAACGCACATTAAAGCGCCAGACTTGTGCGGTTTGTTTAGTTCCAAACCCCATAGCAGCTTGTCTTCATGTTGATGGGGACAATAAAGGAGGAATCAGAGGGCCCTGCTCGTTAGAGCTTACAATCTAAAATAGCTGGGGGTCCCTTGGTGTCTCTCAGTGACTCTTGCTGTCTCGTCTCTCTCGGTGTCTTTTGGTGTCTTGTCTCTCTTGGTGTTTCTTGGTGTCTTTCAGTGTTTCTTGATTTCTTGGTGCCTCTTGGTGTTTCGGTGGTGCTTGGTGTCTCTCAGTGTATCTTGATGTCTCGATACCTCTGTGTCTTTTGATGTCTCAGTTTTTTCTGATGTCTTGGTGTCTCTGTGTTGCTTGTTGTCTCATTGTCACTTGATGTCTTGGTGTCTCGTGGTGCCTCAGTGTTTCTTGATGTTCTGGAGTCACTTGGTGTCCCTTGGTGCATCTTGACATTTCGATATCTTGTGTACCTTGATGTCTCAGTGTCTCTTGGTGTCTTAGTGTCTCTTGATGTCTCAGTGTCTCTTAGTGTCTCATGTTGTTTGGTGTCTCATTGTCACGTGATGTCCTGGTGTTTCTTGGTGCCTCAGTGTCTCTTTATGTCTTGCCATGTCTTGGTTTCTCTGAGTCACTTGGTGTATCCTGATGTGATGAAATCTCATGTATCTTGATGTATCTATATCTAAGTGTCTATTGGGACTTTGATGTCTCAGTTTTTCCTAATGTCTTGGCGTCTCTGTGTTGCTTGGTGTCTCATTGTCACTTGATGTCTTGGTGTCTTTTGGTGCCTCAGTGTTTCTTGATGTTCTGGGGTCACTTGGTGTCCCTTGGTGCATCTTGACATTTCGATATCTTGTGTACCTTGATGTCTTAATATCTCAGTGTCTCTTGGTGTCTCTTGATGTCTCAGTGTCTCGGTGTCGCTTGGTGTCTCATTGTCACTTGATGTCTTGGTGTCTCGTGGTGCCTCAGTGTTTCTTGATGTTCTGGGGTCACTTGGTATCCCTTGGTACATCTTGACGTTTCGATATCTTGTGTACCTTGATGTCTCGATATCTCAGTGTCTCTTGGTGTCTTAGTGTCTCTTGATGTCTCAGTGTCTCTTAAGCCTCGTACACACGGTCGGACTTCCATCGGACTTTTCCGTGGATTTTTGTCCGAACGGAGTTGGTTGGGAACACCCATAGCATACACACGCTCTGACTTTTCTGCAAACTTTCTTTAAACTTCTTACAACATTGCGTGTTTTTTCTGCTCTTTTCTGCTCTTTACTGCCACCCTTTGGTCAACTTCTGCTATTGTTGGTTGATTTTAACATTAGTTGTTTTGTCCATCGGACTAAAGTCCGATGGTTATCTGTACACACGGTCGGACTTTGCTCCATCGGACTTTTGTTGGGCAAAAGTTTGTCCGTTTGCAGACCCAACTTTTGTCCGATGAAATCCAAAACCAAACGAAAAAAGTTTGTCCGATGGAGCGTACACACGGTCGGATTGTTGGTCCAACTTGCTTAAAACGAAGTTTGTTGGGCAAAAGTCTGACCGTGTGTACGGGGCTTGAGTGTCTCGGTGTTGCTTGGTGTCTCATTGTCACGTGATGTCCTGGTGTTTCTTGGTGCCTCGGTGTCTCTTTATGTCTTGCCATGTCTTGGTTTCCCTGAGTCACTTGGTGTCTCTTAGTAAATCTTGATGTCTTGAAATCTCATGTGCCTTGATGTCTCAAAATCTCAGTGTCTCGTGGGACTTACTGTCTCTTGATGTCTTGGTATTGCTTGGTGTCTCGGTGTATCTTGATGTCTTTGTGTCTCTTAATGTCTTGATGTATCTTGGTGTTTTGGTATCAAGTGATGTCCCTCTGTGTATTCTGATGCCTCAGAATCTCAGTGTATCTTGATGACTTGATATCTCAGTGTATCTTTGTGTCTCTCAATGTCTTGTGGTGTCTTTTCATGTATTGGTGTCTCGGTTTTTCTTTGTGCCACAATGTCTGGTGACGTCTTGGTGTCCTGGTGTCTCTTGATATTCTGGTTTCTCTGAGTCACTTGGTGTTTCTGGATGTGATGAAATCTCATGTATCTTGATGTATCTATATCTAAGTGTCTATTGGGACTTTGATGTCTTTTGATGTCTCAGTTTTTCCTAATGTCTTGGTGTCTCTGTGTTGCTTGGTGTCTCATTGTCACTTGATGTCTTGGTGTCTCGTGGTGCCACAGTGTTTCTTGATGTTCTGGGGTCACTTGGTATCCCTTGGTGCATGTTGACATTTCGATATCTTGTGTACCTTGATGTCTTGATATGTCAGTGTCTCTTGGTGTCTTGGTGTCTCTTGATGTCTCAGTGTCTCGGTGTCGCTAGGTGTCTCATTGTCACTTGATGTCTTGGTGTCTCGTAGTGCCTCAGTGTTTCTTGATGTTCTGGGGTCACTTGGTGTCCATTGGTGCAACTTGATGTTTCGATATATTGTGTACCTTGATGTCTTGATATCTCAGTGTCTCTGGTGTCTTAGTGTCTCTTGATGTCTCAGTGTCTCTTAGTGTCTCGGTATTGCTTGGTGTCTCATTGTCACGTGATGTCATGTTGTTTCTTGGTGCCTCAGTGTCTCTTGATGTCTTGCCATGTCTTGGTTTCCCTGAGTCACTTGGTGTCTCTTGGTAAATCTTGATGTCTTGAAATCTCATGTGCCTTGATGTCTCGATATATCTCAGGGTCTCTTGGGACTCAGTGTATCTTGATGTCTTTGTATTGCTTGGTGTTTGGGTGTATCTTAATGTTTTGATGTATCTTGGTGTTTTGGTAACACGTGGTGTCCCTCTGTGTATCCTGATGCCTCAGAATCTCAGTGTATCTTTGTGTCTCTCAGTGTCTCTTGGTGTCTTTTCATGTATTGGTGTCTCGGTTTTTCTTGGTACCTCAATGTCTCTTGACGTCTTGGTGTCCTGCTGTCTCTTAATATTCTGGTTTCTCTGAGTCACTTGGTGTATCTTGATGTGTTGAAATCCCATGTATCTTGATGTCTATATATCTCAGTGTCTCTTGGGACTAAATATCTCTTGATGTCTTGGTATCACTTGGTGCCTCAGTGTATCTTGATGTCTTTGTGTCTTTTGATGGCTCTTGATGTATCTTGGTGTTTTGGTGTCAGTTGGTGCCCTCTGTGAATCCCAATTGTAGGCGGGGGGCTGGCTGGTGGAGCCTGGGCCTACAGGGGTAGATGGGTGGTTTGTCACGTCCTCCATGTTTTCTCATTAACTCGTTGGGCGCCAAGTGCTGGGTCACATGTGAGGCCTATCTCGTGTGGGTTCTTCTGGGCTACATTAGGCTCATTGTCACGTGATGTCCCGGTGTTTCTTGGTGCCTCAGTGTCTCTTGATGTCTTGCCATGTCCCTTGGTAAATCTTGATGTCTTGAAATCTCATGTGCCTTGATGTCTCGATATATCTCAGGGTCTCTTGGGACTCAGTGTCTCTTGATGTCTTGCCATGTCTTGGTTTCCCCAAGTCACTTGGCGTCTCTTGGTAAATCTTGATGTCTTGAAGTCTCATGTGCCTTGATGTCTCGATATATCTCAGGGTCTCTTGGGACTCAGTGTATCTTGATGTCTTGGTAAATATTGCTTGGTGTTTAGGTGTATCTTAATGTTTTGATGTATCTTAGTGTTTTGGGGTTCTTCTGGGCTACATTAGGCACTTTGTTACAGGTGTCTCTTGATGTCTTGGTATCGCTTGGTGTCTCGGTGTATCTTGATGTCTTCATGTCTCTTGATATCTTCATGTATCTTGGTATTTTGGTATCACTTGGTGTCCCTCTGTGTTTCCTGATGCCCCAGAATCTCAGTATATCTTGATGACTTGATATCTCAGTGTATCTTGATATCTCTCAGTGTGTCTTGGTGTCTCGGTATCTGTTGGTGCCTCAGTGTCTTCTGATATTCTGGTGTCTCTCAGTATCTTGGTGTTTTGCTATTCAGCCCTGTGAAAAGCGCCTCTGTATTTCACAGAATTCCATTCAATATGCACTACCGGCTGCTTGCTTCCACCACAGAACAGCTGTTGGGATAGATAACACCTAGACAGAAAGATGAGCCAGTGTGTAATAATTCAGATTTTAATGTCCTCATAGTCCATTAAAAAAAATAATTTCACTCCTTGATAGCAGAGACGCCAATGGTTCCATCCCTGATGAAGTCCAATGTGCCATTAGGCCTCATGCCCACTGACGTTTTTACAGCTGCGTTTTTTACAGCTTAAAAACGCCTGTCCATGTTATTGTAAATATTTTTTATTTTTTTTTGAAAAAAACAAAAAAAAACGTCGGAGCTAAAAATGCGACCGCGCGTTAGTGCGCGTTAGTGCGCGTTTTTGCGCGTTTTTTGACGCTCGCATTTTTTTCTGCCTAATTCTGACGCTGAGGAACGCACTGGTCCTGGGTTTTTTTTTACAGCTTAAAAACGTCTATGCTATTTGCAGCTCAAAAACGTCTAGGTGGGCATGAAGCTATAGACTAACATGGACAGGCGTTTTTAAGCTGTAAAAAACGCTCAAAAACGCTACTGTAAAAACGTCCGTGGGCATGAGGCCTAATAAACGTAATATTGGAGAATAATGATATGGGGCGATTAATCCCTGTCAGGTTACGTTGTTATTTCTAGGAGGAACGCAATAAAATACTTGAATTGCTTTATTACAACTATAGGACTGAGTCACAGCAACGATTAGGCAGGCTTCACACTATTGTGCAATAAAACTGTAACACACAACATTCTGTATGGTGCCATTTATTTAGAAGGGCTCCCAATGCAAGCCTACAGTGAACAGTAAGGCATCTTTTTTCAACCTTGCCTACTAAGTAACTATCTGCGCTGTAGCGCTCCGCAATGCACACGCCTTGATTTGAGATAAAATACGCAGGCCTGTTTCTTCGTCAATTGCCGTGCATTGGCAGCACATTCAAAATGGAGAGACCACAATGGACCTGGAAAGATGTGAAAGGGCCCGATGATACGTTGGGCTGTGCCTTTAGTACCAAAATGGAAGTGTCTACAGTCCCCATTATGGTCACACAGGCTCTAGGCTGATTTAGACTTGTAAGGCTGGGTTCGCACATATGCAAATTGGGTGCAGGTTTCCCCGCATCCAATTCGCCTGACAGGAGAGTGTGACCGTCTCTCAATGGAGCCGATTCACATATCTCCGGGGCGGCCGCAGTGCGGTTTGGAAAAGAGTCCGGTGCGTTATTGGCTCCGGTTCAGGTGCAAATTCCGGTAAAAATCCGCACCTGATTCGCACCTGAACCGGAAAACAGGAACGCACAGGACCTTGGGTTGCAAACCGCGGCCGCTCCTGTGTGAACCTGGCCTTAAAGTATAACTGAAGGCAAAACTTTTTCTTTTTTAATTTTAGAGTGGAGCTCCTACTGAGAAGATTCACCCTCTCTAACAATCAGTGACGTCAAGGGTATGTCCCACCCCCACATCGTAGGAAGATAGAAATAGAAATTCCTTCATCTAGACCTGCAGCTTGCTCCAACACCTGGCTCCCACCCTCTGCCTGCCTGGCGCTTAATGAGATGGGGGCACTGTGAAGATGACACCTGATGTAAGGGGCACTCTGATGGGGACACCTGATGTAAAGGGGCACTCTGATGCGGGGCATCTGATATAAAGGGGCACTTTGGTGGGAACACCTGATGTAAGTTGTAAGGGAGCACTGTGATAGGGACACCTGATGTAAGGGGCACTCTAATTGGATCACCTGGTGTAAGGGGCACTTAGATTGAGACACCTGATGTAAGGGGGCACTCTGATGGGAACACCTGATGTAAGGGGGCACTCTGATGGGAACACCTGATGTAAGGGGGCACTATGATGGGAATATGTGATGTAAGGATGCAATCCGATGGAGACACCTGATGTGACGGGGCACTTTGATGGGGGAACTCTGATGTATGAGGGTACTCTGAAGAGGATACCTGATGTGATGGGGTACTCTGTTGGGGACACCAAATGTAAGGGGGCACTCTGATTGGAGCACCTAATGTAAGTGGGCACTCTGATGGTGACACCTGATGTAAGGGGGCACTCTGATGGGAACACCTGATGTAAGGGGGCACTCTGATGGGAACACCTGATGTAAGGGGGCACTCTAATGGGAACATGGGATGTAAGGAAGCAATCCAATGGAGACACCTGATGTGATGGGGCACTTTGATGGGGGAATTCTGATGTAAGAGGTTCTCTGAAGAGGATACCTGATGTGGCGGGGTACTCTGATGGGGACACCAAATGTAAGGGGGTACTCTGGTGGGGGAATTCTGATGTAAGAGGTACTCTGAAGAGGATACCTGATGTAAGAGGGCACTCTGATGGGAACGCCTGATGTAAGGGGGTACTCTGTTGGGAACCTGATGTAAGGGGGCACTCTGATGGGAACACCTGATGTAAAGGGGCACTCTGATGGGAACGCCTGATGTAAGGGGGTACTGGAACCTGATGTAAGGGGGCACTCTGATGGGAACCTGATGTAAGGGGGCACTCTGATGGGAACCTGATGTAAGGGGGCACTCTGATGGGAACACCTGATGTAAAGGGGCACTCTGATGGGAACACCTGATGTAAAGGGGCACTCTGATGGGAACACCTGATGTAAAGGGGCACTCTGATGGGAACACCTGATGTAAAGGGGCACTCTGATGGGAACACCTGATGTAAGGGGGCACTCTAATAATTGACAATACATATTGAAATGCTGTAGAAATAATAGATTTCTTATTATTTGATCAACAAAAAATGACTCCATATGTACCAGGATCTGAGTCATAGCACATACATGAGATTCGGACCTCTGCTGGAAGAAAGTTTTACTGACTGGACCTCCTTCGATTTTAATTTAATTCCCTTCAGTTCTACACTGTCAGCAAATCCCCCCAGTACAGTTCTCACCAATATAATTGAGGCTTTATTTAATGCTATCTTTTTTTTTTTTTGTCCATTTTGGTCGCATTCGTTGCATTTTTCTCGCTGTATCCCTTGCTCTCCAAACATCATGAGTGTCTGCAGGGGGAGAGAATTAGCCGCAGTGAAAGGGAATTCGGAATATTGGCAACTTGAGTGAAATGAATGAAGACAGATGAGCATTCGGGGTCACAGGTCAGATCTCAGATGTATGTCCAATCCTCTGCGTGATTCTGTGTTTGTTTGGCCCGGCCAGGATAAATCATCGCCTGTTTACAGTTTGTGCTTCTTTCTGGTTTGAATTGTTACTTATTATAAATAACAGGAATAAATGTGTCCTCTTTGTTTCCCAGCCATCTGTTGGATGCCTTCAGCTCTTTACCCCCAAAGCCGGCC
Source organism: Rana muscosa (assembly GCA_029206835.1). Taxonomy (NCBI): domain Eukaryota; kingdom Metazoa; phylum Chordata; class Amphibia; order Anura; family Ranidae; genus Rana; species Rana muscosa. The sequence goes on from CM055120.1 coordinate 291,874,976, forward strand.
CTTCCTGATTGGCTAATCCGTCTATTTTGTAACTTCTGCTAAAAGGGTCTTCCCGCATCCACTGTAGAAGTAACATTATAGAAGTAACATTATAGAGGTAACATTGTAGAAGTAACATTGTAGAGGTAACATTATAGAGATAACATTGTAGAGATAACATTGTAGAGATAAAATTGTAGAGGTAAAATTGTAGAGGTAACATTGTAGAAGTAACATTGTAGAGGTAACATTATAGAGGTAACATTGTAGACATAACATTGTAGAAGTAACATTGTAGAGATAACATTGTAGAGGTAACATTGTAGAGGTAACATTGTAGAGATAACATTGTAGAGGTAACATAGTAGAGATAACATTGTAGAGGTAACATTGTAGAGGTAACATTGTAGAGATAACATTGTAGAGGTAACATTGTAGAGATAACATTGTAGAGGTAACATTGTAGAGATAACATTGTAGAGGTAAAATTGTAGAGGTAACATTGTAGAGGTAACATTGTAGAGATAACATTATAGAGGTAACATTGTAGAGGTAACATTGTAGACATAACATTGTAGAAGTAACATTGTAGAGGTAACATTGTAGAGATAACATTATAGAGGTAACATTGTAGAGGTAACATTGTAGAAGTAACATTGTAGTGGTAACATTGTAGACATAACATTGTAGAAGTAACATTGTAGAGGTAACATTGTAGAGATAACATTGTAGAGGTAACATTGTAGAGATAACATTGTAGAGGTAACATTGTAGAGATAACATTGTAGAGGTAACATTGTAGAGGTAACATTGTAGAGATAACATTGTAGAGGTAACATTGTAGAGGTAACATTGTAGAGGTAACATTGTAGAGGTAACATTGTAGAGGTAACATTGTAGAGGAAACATTGTAGAGGTAAAATTGTAGAGGTAACAATGTAGAAGTAACATTATAGAGGTAACATTGTAGACATAACATTGTAGAGGTAACATTATAGAGGTAACATTGTAGACATAACATTGTAGAGGTAACATTGTAGAGATAACATTGTAGAGCAGGGATCTGCAATTAGCGGACCTCCAGCTGTTGCCAAACTACAAGTCCCATCATGCCTCTGCCTCTGGGTGTCATGCTTGCTGCTGTCAGAGTCTTGCTATGCCTCATGGGACTTGTAGTTTGGCAACAGCTGGAGGTCTGCTAATTGCATATCCCTGTTGTAGAGGTAACATTGTAGAGGTAACATTGTAGAGGTAACATTGTAGAGGTAACATTGTAGACATAACATTGTAGAAGTAACATTGTAGAGATAACATTGTAGAGGTAACATTGTAGAGATAACATTGTAGAGGTAACATTGTAGAGGTAACATTGTAGAGGTAACATTGTAGAGGTAACATTGTAGACATAACATTGTAGAAGTAACATTGTAGAGATAACATTGTAGAGGTAACATTATAGAGATAACATTGTAGCAGTAACATTGTAGAGGTAACATTGTAGAGATAACATTGTAGACATAACATTGTAGAAGTAACATTGTAGAGATAACATTGTAGAGGTAACATTATAGAGATAACATTGTAGAAGTAACATTGTAGAGGTAACATTGTAGAGATAACATTGTAGACATAACATTGTAGAAGTAACGTTGTAGAGATAACATTGTAGAGGTAACATTGTAGACATAACATTGTAGACATAACATTGTAGAAGTAACATTGTAGAGGTAACATTATAGAGGTAACATTATAGAGATAACATTGTAGAGATAACATTGTAGAGGTAACATTGTAGAGATAACATTGTAGAGGTAACATTGTAGAGGTAACATTGTAGAAGTAACATTGTAGTGGTAACATTGTAGACATAACATTGTAGAAGTAACATTGTAGTGGTAACATTGTAGACATAACATTGTAGAGATAACATTGTAGACATAACATTGTAGACATAACATTGTAGAGATAACATTGTAGACATAACATTGTAGAAGTAACATTGTAGAGATAACATTGTAGAGGTAACATTATAGAGATAACATTGTAGAAGTAACATTGTAGAGGTAACATTGTAGAGATAACATTGTAGACATAACATTGTAGAAGTAACGTTGTAGAGATAACATTGTAGAGGTAACATTGTAGACATAACATTGTAGACATAACATTGTAGAAGTAACATTGTAGAGGTAACATTATAGAGGTAACATTATAGAGATAACATTGTAGAGATAACATTGTAGAGGTAACATTGTAGAGATAACATTGTAGAGGTAACATTGTAGAGGTAACATTGTAGAAGTAACATTGTAGTGGTAACATTGTAGACATAACATTGTAGAAGTAACATTGTAGTGGTAACATTGTAGACATAACATTGTAGAGATAACATTGTAGAGGTAATATTATAGAGATAACATTGTAGAGGAAACATTGTAGAGATAACATTGTAGAGGTAACATTGTAGAAGTAACATTGTAGAGATAACATTGTAGAGATAACATTGTAGAGATAACATTGTAGAGGTAACATTGTAGAGGTAATATTATAGAGATAACATTGTAGACGTAACATTGTAGAGATAACATTGTAGACATAACATTGAAGAAGTAACATTGTAGAGGTAACATTGTAGAGGAAACATTGTAGAGGAAACATTGTAGAAGATACGGAAAAAGAGGAGGATGGTGGGACTTTATATGAATGTGTAAACCCCTGTTTTACTCTAGTGTACTTTAATGAACCTATCCACCATTGTTATTTTGTTTTTATGTTACTATTGCATTATTGGTCTACATGCCCTAGGTCTATTACTATGTCTATCATGCTGAGACAATTGTGTTCATATTGTTTAGATGATATCCATTGTGACCTATTTTAATTAAAACTTTCTATTTCTCTATTGTTTTAGAAGTGTATGCATGCCTTTTGTATTATAAATAACAATGTTCTATATTGGTTGGTTTGTTCTACTTAGTAATGCGCTTCATATAAAGTCCCATATAATTATAGAGGTAACATTGTAGCGGTATTCCATATTGCCAGGGATGGAGGCTAATCTTCGGCATTGCCTCATATAAAGTCCCAACTTTTTTGCTTGTTTTCATTGTAGAAGTAACATTGTAGAGAGAACATTTTAGGGATAACATTGTAGAAGTAACATTTAATAAAATGTTATATTAGACAGAAAACTATTACTAGGCGATGACTTTATCCCATAAATAGCGGCCATTGTACCCGGAGATCCTTTCCTCCTATATCACTGACCGCAGGGTACCGGAGTGGGTCATGTTTCGGGAGGGACTCTCCGGCCTTTCCATTGTCTCCTCTTCCAGGACTACTTAGCTTCTGTAAATAATTGACTTACTTTTTCTCTTTTTCTTCAATAAAGATGGGAATTTACAGATGCTGTAAAATTTGGTGGTTTGGAGGGGGGGGGGGGGGGGGTGACTTTCTGGGAAATGGACAAAACTTTTGATGAACTTCTTGCGTCCTTCCTACTCCAAACAGACGTAGGCACCGGCGCTGGTTCGTTATTTATGGGTTGGTCACAAAGCGCGATGGCGGGGGGTCCTGCGGCTGGAAAAATTGAGTCGGAGGTACTTCATCTTGTCACGTCTGTAGCAATGAGATCAGCAACAAGCTAACCTGCAGCAGGCTAATTAATTTACTTATTTATTGTTTATTTATTTATTTTTCATAGTATTATTATAAGGATGATTATTTATTTACTATTATTATTTATCTGTTTGTTATTATTATGACTATTATTTATTTATTTATTATTATTTCTCTGTTTATTATTATGATGATGATGATGATGATTATTATTTTATTTATTATTTTTCTTATTATTTTTGTTATTTTTACTATTGTTATCATTATTATGTATCTGATTATTATTATTATTGATAATAATAACATTGTTATTATTATTATTTTTATTATAATTATTTTTATGTATTTATTTATTTATCTATAGTGTTTATTTTTTGTTTTCATTGAAAACTTTTTTTTTTTTTTTTACAGTTTTAGCAGATTGGGTGATTTTTGAATTATTTAAATCGTGGTTCTAATTTTAAGGAGCTGATATAAAGTGGACCTGAGATATATTTTTCACGGTGAGTATTTAGTGAGGTATTTAATCATTCAAAAAGCCGACACACTGTAAATATATACTTCATTGACACCTAAGCTCTGACGCATTTCAGCCAGTTCTGGCCTTAGTCACCCAGAGATCACAGTACTTGCCCCTGATAATGCATTCATCTGTTTTTCTTTCCAGAAGGACGGCTCCATCTTTGGTCAGGCATCATCCAGGGTCACCATCTACTTCCTGGACACAGACGCCGGCCCAGAGATGATACAGTCATGTAAATCGTGGTGCCTCTGCTATTTTTGCCTGTGTTTATAAATGTCTGAAACAGATCAGCCCCCTGCTGCAGCCTCCCTGCCTTAAGACCGTCTTCAAAGTTACAATGTACAGTCTGATCACTGGGGGAGGAGAGACTGAAGAAATGCCTCCCCCTCCTTCTACAAAGTTACAATGTACAGTCTGATCACTGGGGGAGGAGAGACTGAAGAAATGCCTCCCCCTCCTTCTACAAAGTTACAATATACAGTCTGATGACTGGGGGAGGGGAGACTGAGGAAATGCCTCCTCCTGCCTGCAGCAGAAAAATGACATCATCCCAGCCTAGGCAAATCTCCAATGTTGCAGTCCGATCACTGGGGGGAGAGGAGACCGAGGAAATGCCTCCTCCTCCTTCTACAAAGTTACAATGTACAGTCTGATCACTGGGGGAGGGGAGACTGAGGAAATGCCTCCTCCTGCCTGCAGCAGAAAAATGACATGATCCCAGCCTAGGCAAATCTCCAATGTTGCAGTCCGATCACTGGGGGAGAGGAGACTGAGGAAATGCCTCCTCCTCCTTCTACAAAGTTGCAATGTACAGTCTGATCACTGGGGGAGGGGAGACTGAGGAAATGCCTCCTCCTCCTTCTACAAAGTTACAATGTACAGTCTGATCACTGGGGGGAGAGGAGACTGAGGAAATGCCTCCTCCTCCTTCTACAAAGTTACAATGTACAGTCTGATCACTGGGGGAGAGGAGACTGAGGAAATGCCTCCTCCTGCCTGCAGCAAAATGATGACATCATCTAAGCCTAGGCAAAGTCACTGACAGCCTGGCAAAGTCAAGGGAAATCCTCCCCGTCAGCGACCCAGACAGCAATAAAAACCTTCCGGAGGATCTAACACTTACGCACTTCGCCCAATAGGAAATGTTTGAGTTGGAGTTGCACTTTAGATGTGTGGATGAAGCAGGTTTGTGCTGTTGGGTCCTGTGATTGTATCCTCTGCATTCCTCTGTGTATGGGATAGGAAGGAGATGTTTACATCTCTGTACTGCACTCTGTTTACACAGACAAATAACAAGAATCTCCCAATACATTATTGTAGTTTACATTAGTAGATGCAACCCCCCCCCCCCCCCCCCCCGCCGATCTCCCACAGAGCCATGAACATATTAATGTCATTACAAAACTATTTCAGATAATACTACATCTGCAGCTTCCATAAAATAATCCCCGGGGGATCCTGCCATGTTCAGGCACTTCCTGTTATAGGGTGACAACGCCCCGCCCCTGTCCCCTGATTGTGCTCCTGGGTTGTCACGTTGTCACATGCTCCCCCTGGTGGAGACTATAAACAGCGGCGCTGGCATGGATTGTGATCCACCGGAAAGTCAGAGCAATGATGTGCAAATGACGACGAAGCCCGTGCATGGAGACGGGAAGTGGATGAAAGAGGTCAGAGGAGATCAGCAGCACTGAGATGGGGAAAATAATGAAAGAAAAGATAAAAATGGGATTTAAAATAAAAATTAAAAAGTAAAAGATACACACAGTGCTCAGATTGAACTAAATATCCTATTGGGGTTTACCTCTCTTGAAATAGGTTTACGTTATGGTTGTGATTTAATCATGTTGCCAGTGAGGGCACTCAGTGGTCTCCCCCCCCCTCCCCCTCCGCGCACATACGCCTGAACACGCGTGTGATCTGTGTGCACGATCGATGGGATGGAGCTTTGTAGTGTGAAACTCCAGCAAAAACATTTGTTTAGAAGGGTCAGAAGTTGTGAAGTTGTAGTTCGGACGAGGCGGGCGGATTACAGGAGTTGTAGTCCAGATGAAGGCGTGGATTGTGTAGATAAAACAGAGAGATTACAGGAGTTGTAGTGCAGATCGGGGAATGGTTGTAGTCCTGATGGAGGGGTAGATGATAGGAGTTGTAGTCTGTATGGAATGGGTGGAAGATAGGAGTTGTAGTCTGTGTGGAATGGATGGATGATAGGAGTTGTAGTCTGTATGGAATGGGTGGAAGATAGGAGTTGTAGTCTGTGTGGAATGGGTGGATGATAGGAGTTGTAGTCTGTGTGGATTGGGTGGATGATAGGAGTTGTAGTCTGTATGGAATGGGTGGAAGATAGGAGTTGTAGTCTGTGTGGAATGGGTGGAAGATAGGAGTTGTAGTCTGTATGGAATGGATGGATGATAGGAGTTGTAGTCTGTGTGGAATGGGTGGATGATAGGAGTTGTAGTCTGTGTGGATTGGGTGGATGATAGGAGTTGTAGTCTGTGTGGAATGGGTGGATGATAGGAGTTGTAGTCTGTGTGGAATGGGTGGAAGATAGGAGTTGTAGTCTGTATGGAATGGATGGATGATAGGAGTTGTAGTCTGTATGGAATGGGTGGAAGATAGGAGTTGTAGTCTGTGTGGAATGGGTGGATGATAGGAGTTGTAGTCTGTATGGAATGGATGGATGATAGGAGTTGTAGTCTGTATGGAATGGGTGGAAGATAGGAGTTGTAGTCTGTGTGGAATGGGTGGATGATAGGAGTTGTAGTCTGTGTGGAATGGGTGGAAGATAGGAGTTGTAGTCTGTGTGGAATGGGTGGAAGATAGGAGTTGTAGTCTGTATGGAATGGATGGATGATAGGAGTTGTAGTCTGTGTGGAATGGGTGGATGATAGGAGTTGTAGTCTGTGTGGATTGGGTGGATGATAGGAGTTGTAGTCTGTGTGGAATGGGTGGATGATAGGAGTTGTAGTCTGTGTGGAATGGGTGGAAGATAGGAGTTGTAGTCTGTATGGAATGGATGGATGATAGGAGTTGTAGTCTGTATGGAATGGGTGGAAGATAGGAGTTGTAGTCTGTGTGGAATGGGTGGATGATAGGAGTTGTAGTCTGTATGGAATGGATGGATGATAGGAGTTGTAGTCTGTATGGAATGGGTGGAAGATAGGAGTTGTAGTCTGTGTGGAATGGGTGGATGATAGGAGTTGTAGTCTGTGTGGAATGGGTGGATGATAGGAGTTGTAGTCTGTGTGGAATGGGTGGATGATAGGAGTTGTAGTCTGTATGGAATGGATGGATGATAGGAGTTGTAGTCTGTGTGGATTGGGTGGAATATAGGAGTTGTAGTCTGTGTGGAATGGGTGGATGATAGGAGTTGTAGTCTGTGTGGATTGGGTGGATGATAGGAGTTGTAGTCTGTGTGGAATGGGTGGATGATAGGAGTTGTAGTCTGTATGGAATGGATGGATGATAGGAGTTGTAGTCTGTATGGAATGGGTGGAAGATAGGAGTTGTAGTCTGTGTGGAATGGGTGGATGATAGGAGTTGTAGTCTGTATGGAATGGATGGATGATAGGAGTTGTAGTCTGTATGGAAAGGGTGGAAGATAGGAGTTGTAGTCTGTGTGGAATGGGTGGATGATAGGAGTTGTAGTCTGTGTGGATTGGGTGGATGATAGGAGTTGTAGTCTGTGTGGAATGGGTAGATGATAGGAGTTGTAGTCTGTGTGGATTGGGTGGATGATAGGAGTTGTAGTCTGTATGGAATGGGTGGAAGATAGGAGTTGTAGTCTGTGTGGATTGGGTGGATGATAGGAGTTGTAGTAGTCTGTATGGGATGAGTGGTTTATAGGAGTTGTAGGCTGTATAGAAGAGGTGGATTATAGTTTTAGTCTGTATGGGATGGGTAGATGATAAGAGTTGCAGTAGTCTGTGTGGGATGGGTGGATTACAGGAGTCGTTGTAGTCTGTATAGAAGAGGTGGATGATAGGAGTTGTAGACTGTATGGGATGAGTGGATTATAGGAGTTGTAATATGTATGGATTGGGTGGATGATAGGAGTTGTAGTCTGTGTGGATTGGGTGGAATATAGGAGTTGTAGTCTGTGTGGAATGGGTGGATAATAGGAGTTGTAGTCTGTATGGATTGGGCGGGAGATAGGAGTTGTAGTCTGTGTGGAATGGGTGGATGATAGGAGTTGTAGTCTGTATGGAATGGGTGGATGATAGGAGTTGTAGTCTGTGTGGATTGGGTGGATGATAGGAGTTGTAGTCTGTGTGGAATGGGTGGATAATAGGAGTTGTAGTCTGTGTGGAATGGTTGGATGATAGGAGTTGTAGTCTGTATGGAATGGCAGACGATAGGAGTGGTAGTCTGTATGGGATGGGTCGATTATAGGAGTTTTAGTGCGTATAGTATGAGTGGATTATAGGAGTTGCAGTCTGTATGGAATGAGTGGATGATAGGAGTTGTAATATGTATGGATTGGGTGGATTATAGGAGTGGTAGTCTGTATGGATTGGGTGGATTATAGGAGTTGTAGTCTGTGTGGTATGAGTGGATTATAGGAGTTGTAGTCTGTATGGAATGGGTGGATGATAGAAGTTGTAGTCTGTGTGGTATGAGTGGATTATAGGAGTTGTAGTCTGTATGGAATGGGTGGATGATAGGAGTTGTAGTCTGTATGGATTGGGTGGAATATAGGAGTGGTAGTCTGTATGGATTGGGCGGGAGATAGAAGTGGTAGTCTGTATGGATTGGGTGGATTATAGGAGTTGTAGTCTGTGTGGTATGAGTGGATTATAGGAGTTGTAGTCTGTATGGAATGGGTGGATGATAGGAGTTGTAGTCTGTATGGATTGGGTGGAATATAGGAGTTGTAGTCTGTGTGGAATGGGCGGATGATATGAGTTGTAGTCTGTATGGAATGGGTGGATGATAGGAGTTGTAGTCTGTATGGAATGGGTGGATGATAGGAGTTGTAGTCTGTGTGGAATGGGCGGATGATAGGAGTTGTAGTCTGTATGGAATGGCGGACGATAGGAGTGGTAGTCTGTGTGGGATAGGTCGATTATAGGAGTTTTAGTGCGTATAGTATGAGTGGATTATAGGAGTTGCAGTCTGTATGGAATGAGTGGATGATAGGAGTTGTAATATGTATGGATTGGGTGGATTATAGGAGTGGTAGTCTGTATGGATTGGGTGGATTATAGGAGTTGTAGTCTGTGTGGTATGAGTGGATTATAGGAGTTGTAGTCTGTATGGAATGGGTGGATGATAGAAGTTGTAGTCTGTGTGGTATGAGTGGATTATAGGAGTTGTAGTCTGTATGGAATGCGTGGATGATAGGAGTTGTAGTCTGTATGGATTGGGTGGAATATAGGAGTGGTAGTCTGTATGGATTGGGCGGGAGATAGGAGTGGTAGTCTGTATGGATTGGGTGGATTATAGGAGTTGTAGTCTGTGTGGTATGAGTGGATTATAGGAGTTGTAGTCTGTATGGAATGGGTGGATGATAGGAGTTGTAGTCTGTATGGATTGGGTGGAATATAGGAGTTGTAGTCTGTGTGGAATGGGCGGATGATATGAGTTGTAGTCTGTATGGAATGGGTGGATGATAGGAGTTGTAGTCTGTATGGAATGGGTGGATGATAGGAGTTGTAGTCTGTGTGGAATGGGCGGATGATAGGAGTTGTAGTCTGTATGGAATGGCGGACGATAGGAGTTGTAGTCTGTATGGAATGGGTGGATGATAGGAGTTGTAGTCTGTATGGATTGGGTGGAATATAGGAGTGGTAGTCTGTATGGGTTGGGCGGGAGATAGGAGTGGCAGTCTGTATGGATTGGGTGGATTATAGGAGTTGTAGTCTGTATGGATTGGGCAGGAGATAGGAGTGGTAGTCTGTATGGATTGGGTGGATTATAGGAGTTGTAGTCTGTGTGGAATGGGCCGATGATAGGAGTTGTAGTCTGTGTGGAATGGGCGGATGATATGAGTTGTAGTCTGTATGGAATAGGCAGATTATGGGAATTGTAGTCTATGTGGATTGGGTGGAAGATATGAGTTGTAGTCTGTGTGGATTATGTGGATGATAGGAGTTGTAGTCTGTGTGGATTGGGTGGATGATAGGAGTTGTAGTCTGTGTGGATTATGTGGATGATAGGAGTTGTAGTCTGTGTGGATTGGGTGGATGATAGGAGTTGTAGTCTGTGTGGTATGAGTGGATTATAGGAGTTGTAGTCTGTGTGGATTGGGTGGATGATAGGAGTTATAATCTGTGTGGATTGGGTGGATGATAGGAGTTTTAGTCTGTGTGGATTGGGTGGATGATAGGTGTTGTAGTCTGATGATAACGCAGGAGACACTCCTCCTTCATTCCAGAGTGGGCATCTTCATCATGTATACCCCCGCAACAAGTGATACTTACCTTTGAGTGCCTTCCTGTGGTCATTTCACGCGGTTCTTTTGTCTCCTTTTTTTCTTTTTTATGTATTCTATGGATGCATTTAGTGTAAAATTTGTAATACTTGTGCAATATTAAAATTTGATATATTTTTTTAAGTAGTGCCTACAAAGTCTATTTTTTCTATACAACCCTTTGTCTGTATAGAATGGGTGGATGATAGGAGTTGTAGTCTGTGTGGAATGGGTGGATGATAGGAGTTGTAGTCTGTGTGGAATGGGTGGATGATAGGAGTTGTAGTCTGTGTGGAATGGGTGGATGATAGGAGTTGTAGTCTGTGTGGAATGGGTGGATGATAGGAGTTGTAGTCTGTGTGGAATGGGTGGATAATAGGAGTTGCAGTCTGTATGGAATGGGTGGATGATAGGAGTTGTAATATGTATGGGTTGGGTGGATTATAGGAGTGGTAGTTTGTATGGATTGGGTGGAATATAGGAGTTGTAGTCTGTGTGGATTGGGGGGAATATAGGAGTTGTAGTCTGTATGGATTGGGTGGATTAAAGGAGTGGTAGTCTGCGTGGAATGGGTGGATGATAGGAGTTGTAGTCTGTATGGAATGGCGAATGATAGGAGTGGTAGTCTGTATGGGATGGGTCGATTATAGGAGTTTTAGTGTGTATAGTTTGAGTGGATTATAGGAGTTGCAGTCTGTATGGATTGGGGGGATGATAGGAGTTGTAGTCTGTATGGATTGGGGGGAATATAGGAGTTGTAGTCTGTATGGATTGGGGGGGAATATAGGAGTTGTAGTCTGTATGGAATGGGTGGAAGATAGGAGTTGTAGTCTGTATGGAATGGATGGATGATAGGAGTTGTAGTCTGTATGGAATGGGTGGAAGATAGGAGTTGTAGTCTGTGTGGATTGGGTGGATGATAGGAGTTGTAGTCTGTGTGGATTGGGTGGATGATAGGAGTTGTAGTCTGTGTGGATTGGGTGGATGATAGGAGTTGTAGTCTGTGTGGAATGGGTGGATGATAGGAGTTGTAGTCTGTGTGTAATGGGTGGATGATAGGAGTTGTAGTCTGTGTGGAATGGGTGGATGATAGGAGTTGTAGTCGGTGTGCAATGGGTGGATGATAGGAGTTGTAGTCTGTGTGGATTGGGTGGATAATAGGAGTTGCAGTCTGTATGGAATGGGTGGATGATAGGAGTTGTAATATGTATGGGTTGGGTGGATTATAGGAGTGGTAGTCTGTATGGATTGGGTGGAATATAGGAGTTGTAGTCTGTGTGGATTGGGGGGAATATAGGAGTTGTAGTCTGTATGGATTGGGTGGATTAAAGGAGTGGTAGTCTGCGTGGAATGGGTGGATGATAGGAGTTGTAGTCTGTATGGAATGGCGAATGATAGGAGTGGTAGTCTGTATGGGATGGGTCGATTATAGGAGTTTTAGTGTGTATAGTTTGAGTGGATTATAGGAGTTGCAGTCTGTATGGATTGGGGGGATGATAGGAGTTGTAGTCTGTATGGATTGGGGGGAATATAGGAGTTGTAGTCTGTATGGATTGGGGGGGAATATAGGAGTTGTAGTCTGTATGGAATGGGTGGAAGATAGGAGTTGTAGTCTGTATGGAATGGATGGATGATAGGAGTTGTAGTCTGTATGGAATGGGTGGAAGATAGGAGTTGTAGTCTGTGTGGATTGGGTGGATGATAGGAGTTGTAGTCTGTGTGGATTGGGTGGATGATAGGAGTTGTAGTCTGTGTGGAATGGGTGGATGATAGGAGTTGTAGTCTGTGTGGAATGGGTGGATGATAGGAGTTGTAGTCTGTATGGAATGGGTGGATGATAGGAGTTGTAGTCTGTATGGAATGGGTGGATGATAGGAGTTGTAGTCTGTATGGATTGGGTGAGAATATAGGAGTTGTAGTCTGTATGGATTGGGTGGATTATAGGAGTGGTAGTCTGTGTGGAATGGGTGGATGATAGGAATTGTAGTCTGTACGGAATGGGCGAATGATAGGAGTTGTAGTCTGTGTGGATTGGGTGGATGATAGGAGTTGTAGTCTGTGTGGATTGGGTGGATGATAGGAGTTGTAGTCTGTATGGAATGGGTGGAAGATAGGAGTTGTAGTCTGTGTGGATTGGGTGGATGATAAGAGTTGTAGTCTGTGTGGATTGGGTGGGTGATAGGAGTTGTAGTCTGTATGGAATGGGTGGAAGATAGGAGTTGTAGTCTGTGTGAAATGGGTGGATGATAGGAATTGTAGTCTGTGTGGAATGGGTGGATGATAGGAGTTGTAGTCTGTGTGGAATGGGTGGATGATAGGAGTTGTAGTCTGTGTGGATTGGGTGGATGATAGGAGTTGTAGTCTGTATGGATTGGGTGGATGATAGGAGTTGTAGTCTGTATGGAATGGGTGGAAGATAGGAGTTGTAGTCTGTGTGGAATGGGTGGATGATAGGAGTTGTAGTCTGTGTGGATTGGGTGGATGATAGGAGTTGTAGTCTGTATGGAATGGGTGGATGATAGGAGTTGTAGTCTGTATGGAATGAGTGGATGATATGAGTTGTAGTCTGTGTGGATTGGGTGGATGATAGGAATTGTAGTCTGTACGGAATGGCCGGATTATAGGAGTTGTAGTCTGTGTGGAATGGGTGGATAATAGGAGTTGCAGTCTGTATGGAATGGGTGGATGATAGGAGTTGTAATATGTATGAGTTGAGTGGATTATAGGAGTGGTAGTCTGTATGGATTGCGGGAGAATATAGGAGTTGTAGTCTGTATGGATTGGGTGGATTATAGGAGTGGTAGTCTGTGTGGAATGGGTGGATGATAGGAGTTGTAGTCTGTACGGAATGGGCGAATGATAGGAGTTGTAGTCTGTGTGGAATGGGTGGATGATATGAGTTGTAGTCTGTGTGGATTGGGTGGATGATAGGAGTTGTAGTCTGTATGGAATGGGTGGAAGATAGGAATTGTAGTCTGTACGGAATGGGCGGATGATAGGAGTTGTAGTCTGTGTGGATTGGGTGGATGATAGGAGTTGTAGTCTGTGTGGATTGGGTGGATGATAGGAGTTGTAGTCTGTATGGAATGGGTGGAAGATAGGAGTTGTAGTCTGTGTGGAATGGGTGGATGATAGGAGTTGTAGTCTGTGTGGATTGGGTGGATGATAGGAGTTGTAGTCTGTATGGATTGGGTGGATGATAGGAGTTGTAGTCTGTATGGAATGGGTGGAAGGTAGGAGTTGTAGTCTGTGTGGAATGGGTGGATGATAGGAGTTGTAGTCTGTGTGGATTGGGTGGATGATAGGAGTTGTAGTCTGTATGGATTGGGTGGATGATAGGAGTTGTAGTCTGTATGGAATTGGTGGAAGATAGGAGTTGTAGTCTGTGTGGAATGGGTGGATGATAGAAGTTGTAGTCTGTGTGGATTGGGTGGATGATAGGAGTTGTAGTCTGTGTGGATTGGGTGGATGATAGGAATTGTAGTCTGTATGGAATGGGTGGAAGATAGGAGTTGTAGTCTGTGTGGATTGGGTGGATGATAGGAGTTGTAGTCAGTATGGAATGGGTGGATGATAGGAATTGTAGTCTGCATGGAATGGGTGGAAGATAGGAGTTGTAGTCTGTGTGGAATGGGTGGATGATAGGAGTTGTAGTCTGTGTGGAATGGGTGGATGATAGGAGTTGTAGTCTGTATAGAATGGGTGGAAGATAGGAGTTGTAGTCTGTGTGGAATGGGTGGATGATAGGAGTTGTAGTCTGTGTGGATTGGGTGGATGATAGGAGTTGTAGTCTGTGTGGATTGGGTGGATGATAGGAGTTGTAGTCTGTATGGAATGGGTGGAAGATAGGAGTTGTAGTCTGTGTGGATTGGGTGGATGATAGGAGTTGTAGTAGTCTGTATGGGATGAGTGGTTTATAGGAGTTGTAGGCTGTATAGAAGAGGTGGATTATAGTTTTAGTCTGTATGGGATGGGTAGATGATAAGAGTTGCAGTAGTCTGTGTGGGATGGGTGGATTACAGGAGTCGTTGTAGTCTGTATAGAAGAGGTGGATGATAGGAGTTGTAGACTGTATGGGATGAGTGGATTATAGGAGTTGTAATATGTATGGATTGGGTGGATGATAGGAGTTGTAGTCTGTGTGGATTGGGTGGAATATAGGAGTTGTAGTCTGTGTGGAATGGGTGGATAATAGGAGTTGTAGTCTGTATGGATTGGGCGGGAGATAGGAGTTGTAGTCTGTGTGGAATGGGTGGATGATAGGAGTTGTAGTCTGTATGGAATGGGTGGATGATAGGAGTTGTAGTCTGTGTGGATTGGGTGGATGATAGGAGTTGTAGTCTGTGTGGAATGGGTGGATGATATGAGTTGTAGTCTGTGTGGAATGGGTGGATAATAGGAGTTGTAGTCTGTATGGAATGGCGGACGATAGGAGTGGTAGTCTGTATGGGATGGGTCGATTATAGGAGTTTTAGTGCGTATAGTATGAGTGGATTATAGGAGTTGCAGTCTGTATGGAATGAGTGGATGATAGGAGTTGTAATATGTATGGATTGGGTGGATTATAGGAGTGGTAGTCTGTATGGATTGGGTGGATTATAGGAGTTGTAGTCTGTGTGGTATGAGTGGATTATAGGAGTTGTAGTCTGTATGGAATGGGTGGATGATAGGAGTTGTAGTCTGTATGGATTGGGCGGGAGATAGAAGTGGTAGTCTGTATGGATTGGGTGGATTATAGGAGTTGTAGTCTGTATGGATTGGGCGGGAGATAGGAGTAGTAGTCTGTATGGATTGGGTGGATGATAGGAGTTGTAGTCTGTGTGGTATGAGTGGATTATAGGAGTTGTAGTCTGTATGGAATGGGTGGATGATAGGAGTTGTAGTCTGTATGGATTGGGTGGAATATAGGAGTTGTAGTCTGTGTGGAATGGGCGGATGATATGAGTTGTAGTCTGTATGGAATGGGTGGATGATAGGAGTTGTAGTCTGTATGGAATGGGTGGATGATAGGAGTTGTAGTCTGTGTGGAATGGGCGGATGATAGGAGTTGTAGTCTGTATGGAATGGCGGACGATAGGAGTGGTAGTCTGTGTGGGAAGGGTCAATTATAGGAGTTTTAGTGCGTATAGTATGAGTGGATTATAGGAGTTGCAGTCTGTATGGATTGGGTGGAATATAGGAGTTGTAGTCTGTGTGGAATGGGCGGATGATATGAGTTGTAGTCTGTATGGAATGGGTGGATGATAGGATTTGTAGTCTGTATGGAATGAGTGGATGATAGGAGTTGTAATATGTATGGATTGGGTGGATTATAGGAGTGGTAGTCTGTATGGATTGGGTGGATTATAGGAGTTGTAGTCTGTGTGGTATGAGTGGATTATAGGAGTTGTAGTCTGTATGGAATGGGTGGATGATAGAAGTTGTAGTCTGTGTGGTATGGGCCGATGATATGAGTTGTAGTCTGTATGGAATGGGTGGATGATAGGAGTTGTAGTCTGTATGGAATGGGTGGATGATAGGAGTTGTAGTCTGTGTGGAATGGGTGGATGATATGAGTTGTAGTCTGTATGGAATGGGTGGATGATATGAGTTGTAGTCTGTGTGAAATGGGCCGATGATATGAGTTGTAGTCTGTATGGAATGGGTGGATGATAGGAGTTGTAGTCTGTATGGAATGGGTGGATGATAGGAGTTGTAGTCTGTGTGGAATGGGCGGATGATATGAGTTGTAGTCTGTATGGAATAGGCAGATTATGGGAATTGTAGTCTATGTGGATTGGGTGGAAGATATGAGTTGTAGTCTGTGTGGATTATGTGGATGATAGGAGTTGTAGTCTGTGTGGATTGGGTGGATGATAGAAGTTGTAGTCTGTGTGGTATGAGTGGATTATAGGAGTTGTAGTCTGTGTGGATTGGGTGGATGATAGGAGTTATAATCTGTGTGGATTGAGTGGATGATAGAAGTGTAGTCTGTGTGGATTATGTGGATGATAGGAGTTGTAGTCTGTGTGGATTGGGTGGATGATAGGAGTTGTAGTCTGTGTGGATTATGTGGATGATAGGAGTTGTAGTCTGTGTGGATTGGGTGGATGATAGGAGTTGTAGTCTGTGTGGTATGAGTGGATTATAGGAGTTGTAGTCTGTGTGGATTGGGTGGATGATAGGAGTTATAATCTGTGTGGATTGGGTGGATGATAGAAGTGTAGTCTGTGTGGATTGGGTGGATGATAGGAGTTGTAGTCTGTGTGGATTGGGTGGATGATAGGAGTTGTAGTCTGTATGGAATGGGTGGATGATAGGAGTTGTAGTCTGTATGGAATGGGTGGATGATAGGAGTTGTAGTCTGTATGAAATGGGTGGATGATAGGAGTTGTAGTCTGTGTGGATTGGGTGGATGATAGGAGTTGTAGTCTGTATGGAATGGGTGGATGATAGGAGTTGTAGTCTGTATGGAATGGGTGGATGATAGGAGTTGTAGTCTGTATGAAATGGGTGGATGATAGGAGTTGTAGTCTGTATGGAATGGGTGGATGATAGGAGTTGTAGTCTGTGTGGATTGGGTGGATGATAGGAGTTGTAGTCTGTATGGAATGGGTGGATGATAGGAGTTGTAGTCTGTATGGAATGGGTGGATGATAGGAGTTGTAGTCTGTATGAAATGGGTGGATGATAGGAGTTGTAGTCTGTGTGAATTGGGTGGATGATAGGAGCTGTTATTAGTTACAGGTAAAACAAACTGACTGTAAATTATTCCCGGGTGGATTTGACCTTCTTACCTCCAATATCGCTCTCCGGGGCAGATCATTCTTGGCAGGTTTATAAGCTATTAGAGCCTGAGAATTCTCCAGAAACATTCATCATCCTGACATTGAGTAGCTCTGAGACTTAACCCCTTCGGGGAGTCATTAAATATGACATTAACTAATACATGGCCCACCCACCGTGCCCCATACCAGGGCCCTCCGCTTCCATCCTCATTGCTGGGATGAGGCTCCATCCATCCAATCATCTTGTTGGAATTTTATTTCGGGAGATTTAGAATACAAATTCCTGATAATAAAATATATTTTTTTCTATAAATATTGTAAATTTTGCAAAGAAACCATCATTTAAGATTTTGCCAGCTACTACAGACTACTGGAATAAACAATAATATAAATAATAATAAAATATAATAAACAAGAAGATTCTTCATTTTAACGGGAATTTGTAAAAAAACAAATTCATCGACCTTCGTCTTCCTTCCTCCAATCACAAGCAGGAGATCTCACATATGAAGCAGATTATTAGAAGCTTATCTGTGTTCACAATGTAAAGTCCTATCTTCATTCCCACATTGTATTGCAATTATTTCTAACCTATTACTCTGAAGTGGGTCTTCTTCTTTTTTTTAGTGGGTATGCGGCGCGGTATGCAGTTCCCGGCACCTCCAGTAATGAATGTACTGTATGTATTTGCAAGGTGCCCTTGGGCATGCTTGAGGGTCTATTGATGCTGACAGTTGGGGGATCTATTGTCACTGGGGGAGGGGGGGTGTTGCTAGGGAGAGGAATATTGTTGCTGGGGGATATATTGTTGCTGCATGGGGGATCTATCATTGCTGGGGGGGGAGTTACTGTTTTGGTGAGTTATATTGTTGCTATCTGCTTGAGGTTTTATTATTGATGGCTGCTAGCTGGGAGATCTATTTGCTGGCAGAAGTCTATTGTTGATGGGGTAGAACTATTGTTGCTGGTAGGGGACCAAATGTTGCTGGGAAGGAGGAAATATTGTTGCTGATGGGGATCTAGGGGATCTGGGGGATCTACTGTTGCTAGTGGGGGTCTATCGTTGTTGGGGAAGATCTATTGTTGCTGAAGGGGTCTATTGAAGCTGGGGACTATATTAGGATGAAAGTAGGGGGCAGGAACATGGGACAGTACTCAGATTTAGATTGGGGCTGGCACAATGGGTGATTCAGGGGGTGGGGGGGACACGGAAGTGTACGCTTACAGGTGTGAGGGGGGCTGAGAGCGTACAGGTGTGAGGGGGACTGAGGGCATGCAGGTGTGAGGGGACTGAGAGCATACAGGTGTGAGGGGGGCTGAGAGCGTACAGGTGTGAGTGGACTAAGAGCGTACATGTGTGAGGGGGGCTGAGAGCGTACAGGTGTGAGGGGGGATGAGAGCGTACAGGTGTGAGTGGACTAAGAGCGTACATGTGTGAGGGGGGCTGAGAGCGTACAGGTGTGAGGGCGGCTGAGAGCGTACAGGTGTGGGGGGGCTGAGAGCGTACAGGTGTGAGGGGACTTAGAGCGTACAGGTGTGAGGGGGCTGCGAGCGTACAGGTGTGAGGGGGCTGCGAGCGTACAGGTGTGAGGGGGCTGAGAGCGTACAGGTGTGAGGGGACTGAGAGCGTACAGGTGTGAGGGGGGCTGAGAGCGTACAGGTGTGAGGGGGGATGAGAGCGTACAGGTGTGAGTGGACTGAGAGCGTACATGTGTGAGGGGGGCTGAGAGCGTACAGGTGTGAGGGCGGCTGAGAGCGTACAGGTGTGGGGGGGCTGAGAGCGTACAGGTGTGGGGGGCTGAGAGCGTACAGGTGTGGGGGGCTGAGAGCGTACAGGTGTGGGGGGCTGAGAGCGTACAGGTGTGGGGGGCTGAGAGCGCACAGGTGTGAGGGGGGCTGAGAGTGTACAGGTGTGAGGGGACTTAGAGCGTACAGGTGTGAGGGGGCTGAGAGCGTACAGGTGTGAGGGGACTGAGAGCGTACAGGTGTGAGGGGGCTGAGAGCGTACAGGTGTGGGGGGCTGAGAGCATACAGGTGTGAGGGGGGCTGAGAGCGTACAGGTGTGAGTGGACTGAGAGCGTACATGTGTGAGGGGGGCTGAGAGCGTACAGGTGTGAGGGCGGCTGAGAGCGTACAGGTGTGGGGGGCTGAGAGCGCACAGGTGTGTGGGGGGGGGGGCTGAGAGCGTACAGGTGTGAGGGCGGCTGAGAGCGTACAGGTGTGGGGGGGCTGAGAGCGTACAGGTGTGGGGGGCTGAGAGCGCACAGGTGTGAGGGGGGCTGAGAGTGTACAGGTGTGAGGGGACTTAGAGCGTACAGGTGTGAGGGGGCTGCGAGCGTACAGGTGTGAGGGGGCTGAGAGCGTACAGGTGTGAGGGGACTGAGAGCGTACAGGTGTGAGGGGGCTGAGAGCGTACAGGTGTGGGGGGCTGAGAGCGTACAGGTGTGAGGGGGGCTGAGAGCGTACAGGTGTGAGGGGGGCTGAGAGCGTACAGGTGTGAGGGGACTGAGAGCGTACAGGTGTGGGGGGGCTGAGAGCGTACAGGTGTGGGGGGCTGAGAGCATCCAGGTGTGGGGGGGCTGAGAGCGTACAGGTGTGGGGGGCTGAGAGCGTACAGGTGTGGGGGGCTGAGAGCGTACAGGTGTGGGGGGGGGGCTGAGAGCGTACAGGTGTGGGGGGCTGAGAGCGTACAGGTGTGGGGGGGCTGAGAGCTGGACTACATGACTGTGTCCTCTCTGAGCCGGCATCTCAGTCTAGGAAGTAAATGGTGACCCTGGATGATGTCAGAACAAAGATGGCGCCATCCTGGAGAAAAAAGCAGACGAAGACATTGTCAGGGGGAGTCCTGTGATCTCTGTGAGAGGTAATAAATACCTGGAAGGGTTACAATGACACATCACTGAACAGCATCTAACATGAAAATATATATAATGATGGCCTCTCTTCATTAGAATATAAGATTAATTTGCTGTGGGCGTGGCCATTATGAATATCCGGCCTCCACATTCACATTTTAAGCATCAGAGATAAAAAGAAGACAACAATTCCGGTGTATTTTCCACTCCTGATTACTCAGCTACTAAGAAGACAAATAGATTTCTACCACACTGTGATCTTGCTTGTCATGTGACTAATTCCCCATAAAGTGATGTGTTGTGTGTAATCTTCTCTGCAGGCATCAGCACTTCATATAGTTCAGGAAACAGAAGATTTCTCAGTGGATTTTACTGCGGCGCCCCTCATTGTGTGAATGTGAACTGCGCTCCGGAGGAATTTATGAGTTTGCTTTTTAGTATTAAGCTGTTTATCTAGACATCCCGCGGTTCTCTGGACGGCTGTTTATGATTCCTTTACTGGTTTAGTTTTTAATCGTCCATATGGCGGTGTTTGCGTTGATACAGAAACATTTTGTTACAATTGCTGGCCGGCCCTTTAAAAAGGTATTCTGCTATTTCCATGGGGGGGGGGGGGGGGTGTCTCCATCGCTAATTAAGTCCATCTGGAGGGAGAAGTCTTCACTCCTCGCTCTGTATATACATCCCTGTAATGAGGATATCTGTATACAGTGATTGGCAGCACTTACATAATATCCTCATCAAAGGGGATCAAAGGAAACTCCATCACTGGGGAGGACACCATCACTGGATGAACTCCATCACCGGGGAGGACACCATCACTGGATGAACTCCATCACCGGGGAGGACACCATCACTGGATGAACTCCATCACTGGGAAGGACGCCATCACTAGATGAATTCCATAACTGGGGAAACTCCATCATGGGGGACACCGTCACTAGTGGGACTCCATCACTGGGGGGGGGATGCCATCATTGGGGGGGTGCCATCACTGGAGGGATGCCATCGATGGGGGGATGCCACCACTGAAGGAACTCCATCACTGGGGGATGCCATCAGTTGGGGGACGTCATCACTGGGGGATGCCATCACTGGGGAGACACCATCACTGGGGGAACTCCATCACTGACGGGACGCCATCACTTGGGAGACTCAATCACTGGGGGCACTCCATCACTGGGAAAATGCCATTACTAGGGGGAACTCCATTACTATGGAGAAACTATCACTAGGGGAACTCCATCACTAGGGGGGCACCAACACTGGGGGATCTCCATGACTGTGGGGACGCCATCACTGGGGGAACTCCATTACTAGGGAGACACTATCACTGGGGGAACTCCATCACTAGGGGGACACCAACACTGGGGGATCTCCATGACTGTGGGGACGCCATCACTGGTGGGAACGGCATCACTTGGGAGACGCAATCACTGGGGGCACTCCATCACTGGGAAAACGCCATTACTGGGGGACCTCAATCACTAGGGAGACACTATCACTTGGGGAACTCCATCACTAGGGGGATACCAACACTGGGGGATCTTCATCACTAGGGGGAGGCCATCACTGGGGAAACTCTATTACTGGGGGGACACCATCACTGGGGGAACTCCATCACTGGGGAGGCCCCATTACTGGGAGGACTCCATCACTAGCGGGAATGCCATCACCGGGGGAACATCATCAGTGGGGAAACTCCATCACTGTGGGGACACCATCACTGTTGGGAATGCCATCATGGGGGGACACCATCACTAGGGATCTCCATCACAGGGGGACTTCATCATTGGAGGGACACCATCACTTGGAAAACTCCATCACTAGGGGGACACCAACACTGGGGGATCTCCATTACTGTGGGGATGCCATCACTGTGGGAACTTCATCACTGGGTGCACTCCATCACTGGGGAAAATGCCATTACTGGGGGAACTCCATCACTCGGGAGACACTATCACTGGGGGAACTCCATCACTAAGGAGACACCAACACTGGGGGAACTCCCTCTCTAGGGGGAGGCCATCACTGGGGAAACTCTATTACTGGGGGGTCACCGTCACTGGAAAAACTCCATCACTAGGGAGGCCCCATTACTGGGAGGACTCCATCACTAGGGAAATGCCATTACTGGGGGAACTCCATCACTAGAGAGACACTATCACTGGGGGAATTCCATCACTAGAGAGACACTATCACTGGGGGAATTCCATCACTAGGGGGACACCAACACTGGGGGAATTCCATCACTAGGGGGACACCAACACTGGGGGATCTCCATGACTGTGGGAACGCCATCACTGGCGGAACTCCATCACTGGCGGGAATGCCATCACTTGGGAGACGCAATCACTGGAAGCACTTACACTTACACTTACTGGGAAAACTCCATTACTGGGGGGAACTCTATCACTAGGGGGACACCAACACTGGGGGATCTCCATCACTAGGGGGAGACTGTCACTGGGAAAACTCTATTACTGGGGGGACACCGTCACTGGGGAAACTCCATCACTGGGGAGGCCCCATTACTGGGAGGACGCCATCACTAGGGGAATGCCAACACTGGGGGAACTCCATCACTTGGGGGAACATCATCACTGGGGAAACTCCATCACTGTGCGGACGCCATCACTGGGGGGAATGCCATCATGGGGGGACATCATCACTGGGGAGACTCCATCACTGTGGGGACGCCATCACTGGGGGGAATGCCATCATGGGGGACACCATCACTGGGGAGACGCCATTACTGGGGGAACTCCATCACTAGGGGCCTCCATCACAGGGGGACTTCATCATTGGGGGGGACACCATCACTTGAGGGGCACCATCACTTGGAGGAATCCATTACTGGGGGGGCTCCATCAGGGGGGGCTCCATCAATGGGGACAAAGTATGCAAGAAGGGAATTAAAAATCGATAAAAAATAAATTGTATATATGTATTTAGAAGGTTGAATCCAATAATCTCAAAAATCCCCGGATATATACATTTGTAACTTTTCTGGCAATCGCTACTAATGAAGGGCGATCGCTACATTGTATCAATACCTCAGTCAGTTAGATTCCGGTATTATTGGGATTCTTAGAAAACACAAAAAACAAAACAAAAATAATTTATTTCTACAATATTAAAACAAACAATAAAAATACAAAATATTGTGATGAATCCTCTTTTATTAAGGCGGGTTTCTCGCTCTGCGTTCCGGTGTTGACGGCCCTAACAGGCCAAAAGGGAGCAAACGATGAGAAGTTCATCACTGGAGTTTACAATCGGCCATGGTTACACCCTGCACAGCTCAGTAGGATAGAAGAACAATGAAATGTGGCCATAATAATAATTCATTACTAAAGATCCAATCTGCGGAATTCTCAATGTATTT
The DNA here is from genome assembly GCA_029206835.1 of Rana muscosa. NCBI lineage: Eukaryota > Metazoa > Chordata > Amphibia > Anura > Ranidae > Rana > Rana muscosa. The sequence continues at coordinate 291,898,521 of CM055120.1, forward strand.
TCCGCCGCTCACGTCTGATAGACTCATCTATTTCCCGTCTCCCGTCCTGGCCGGCCCTCCATAAAAAACAAGAACGTGACGGACACAAAGTTACTTTCCTTAGGTAATAGTTTACATTTTGTCAGCATATGGAAATCTGCGGCCAATATGTTTCCCTCCGGGGCGCACGCGTTACTTTCTGCGTTTGATGTTCCAGATTTCCCTCCTTCCCCTCTTCAAAATCTGCTTCCCAACTGTCCGGAGATGGTCCTCCTTTCGCCGGTGACTCGGCGCTCGGCTTTGATGTATGACGTGTTTGGAGGGGCTTTATTCTCTTATATTCTGCATCAGTCAGCTGTCAGAGCTGCGGCATCTGTGGCCCCGCCATTCCCTCGATCCCAGGGCGATCGTCAGGCTTTGTAGGACATCGTTTATAATTATCTCTTGTTGACCTTTTTGTTAATTAAAGTCAAGTTACCTCCCAAGGGGCATTGTGAAGGAACGCAGCGGTGGCACTCGGTCTATTGTTAGACGCCAGAATCTGCCGCTCGGGAACAGAAAATAATGATACAGAGATTCTTCAAGGGCCCGATTATTAGATTTAACACAGAGATTCTTCAAGGGCCCGATTATTAGATACAATACAGAGATCATTCAAGGGCCCGATTATTAGATACAATACAGAGATCCTTCAAGGGCCCGATTATTAGATACAATACAGAGATTCTTCAAGGGCCTGATTATTAGATACATTACAGAGATTCTTCAAGGGCCCGATTATTAGATACAATACAGAGATCCTTCAAGGGCCCGATTATTAGATACAATACAGAGATTCTTCAAGGGCCCGATTATTAGATACATTACAGAGATTCTTCAAGGGCCCGATTATTAGATACATTACAGAGATCCTTCAAGAGCCTGATTATTAGATACATTACAGAGATCCTTCAAGAGCCTGATTATTAGATACATTACAGAGATCCTTCAAGGGCCCGATTATTAGATACATTACAGAGATCCTTCAAGGGTCGATTATTAGATACATTACAGAGATCCTTCAAGGGCCCGATTATTAGATACATTACAGAGATTCTTCAAGGGCCGATTATTAGATACAATACAGAGATCCTTCAAGAGCCTGATTATTAGATACATTACAGAGATTCTTCAAGGGCCCGATTATTAGATACATTACAGAGATTCTTCAAGGGCCGATTATTAGATACAATACAGAGATCCTTCAAGAGCCTGATTATTAGATACATTACAGAGATTCTTCAAGGGCCCGATTATTAGATATATTACAGAGATCCTTCAAGGGCCCGATTATTAGATACATTACAGAGATTCTTCAAGGGGCGATTATTAGATACAATACAGAGATTCTTCAAGGGCCTGATTATTAGATACATTACAGAGATCCTTCACGGGCCCGATTATTAGATACATTACAGAGATTCTTCAAGATCCCAATTATTGGATACATTACAGAGATTCTTCAAGGGCCTGATTATTAGATACAATACAGAGATCCTTCAAGGGCCTGATTATTAGATACATTACAGAGATTCTTCAAGGGCCCGATTATTAGATACATTACAGAGATCCTTCACGGGCCCGATTATTAGATACATTACAGAGATCCTTCAAGGGCCTGATTATTAGATACATTACAGAGATCCTTCAAGGGCCTGATTATTAGATATATTACAGAGATCCTTCAAGGGCCCGATTATTAGATACATTACAGAGATCCTTCCAGGGCCTGATTATTAGATACATTACAGAGATTCTTCAAGATCCCAATTATTGGATACATTACAGAGATTCTTCAAGGGCCCGATTATTAGATACAATACAGAGATTCTTCAAGGGCCCGATTATTAGATGCATTACAGAGATTCTTCAAGGGCCCGATTATTAGATACAATACAGAGATCCTTCAAGGGCCTGATTATTAGATACATTACAGAGATTCTTCAAGGGCCTGATTATTGGATATATTACAGAGATTCTTCAAGGGCCCGATTATTAGATACAATACAGAGATCCTTCAAGGGCCTGATTATTAGATACATTACAGAGATCCTTCACGGGCCCGATTATTAGATACATTACAGAGATCCTTCAAGGGCCTGATTATTAGATACAATACAGAGATTCTTCAAGGGCCCGATTATTAGATACAATACAGAGATTCTTCAAGGGCCCGATTATTAGATGCATTACAGAGATTCTTCAAGGGCCCGATTATTAGATACAATACAGAGATTCTTCAAGGGCCCGATTATTAGATACAATACAGAGATTCTTCAAGGGCCCGATTATTAGATACATTACAGAGATTCTTCAAGGGCCTGATTATTGGATATATTACAGAGATTCATCAAGGGCCCGATTATTAGATACATTACAGAGATTCTTCAAGGGCCCGATTATTAGATGCATTACAGAGATTCTTCAAGGGCCCAATTATTAGATACAATACAGAGATTCTTCAAGGGCCCGATTATTAGATACAATACAGAGATTCTTCAAGGGCCCGATTATTAGATACAATACAGAGATTCTTCAAGGGCCTGATTATTAGATACATTACAGAGATTCTTCAAGGGCCTGATTATTAGATACATTACAGAGATTCTTCAAGGGCCTGATTATTGGATATATTACAGAGATTCTTCAAGGGCCCGATTATTAGATACAATACAGAGATTCTTCAAGGGCCCGATTATTAGATACATTACAGAGATTCTTCAAGGGCCTGATTATTGGATATATTACAGAGATCCTTCAAGGGCCCGATTATTAGATACATTACAGAGATTCTTCAAGGGCCCGATTATTAGATACAATAGAGATTCTTCAAGGGCCCGATTATTAGATATATTACAGAGATCCTTCAAGGGCCCGATTATTAGATATATTACAGAGATCCTTCAAGGGCCCGATTATTAGATACGATACAGAGATTCTTCAAGGGCCTGATTATTAGATGCATTACAGAGATTCTTCAAGATCGCAATTATTAGGTACATTACAGAGATTCATCAAGGGTCCAACTATTAGATCCATTAAAAAGATCCTTCAAGGGCCTGATTATTAGATACATTACAGTGATTCTTCGAGGGCCCGATTATTAGATCCGATACTGAGATCCTTCAAGGGTCAGATTAATGGATACATTACAGAGATTCTGTAAGGGCCCGATATTTAGACACATTCCTGAGATTCTTCAAGGGTCCTAATATTAGATACACAACAGAGATTTTTCAAGGTCCCAGTTATTAGATACATTGCAGGAATTCTTCAAGGGCCCGATTATTAGATAAATTATAGAGATTCATCAAGGCAAGGGCCCTATTTATAGTATCTCACAAAAGTAAGTACACCCCTCACATTTTTGCAAATATTTTGTTCTATCTTTTCATGTGACAACACTGAAGAAATGACACTTTGCTACAATGTAAAGTAGTGAGTGTACAGCTTGTATAACGGTGTAAATTTGCTGTCCCCTGAAAATAACTCAACACACAGCCATTAATGTCTAAACCGCTGGCAACAAAAGTCAGTACACCCCTAAGTGAAAATGTCCAAATTGGGCCCAATTAGCAATTTTCCCTCCCCGGTGTCATGTGACTCATTAGTGTTACAAGGTCTCAGGTGTGAATGGGGAGCAGGTGTGTTAAATTTGGTTTTATCGCAAATGCAAATGCAGCACCACACTTAAATGGTGTGTTCAGACCTCATAGAGCGCGATTGTTTCTTTGCGTTGAGCCTCTGTGGGTGAATGTAGATGAACGCAGCTCAGCGCACGCGGTGTGAACAGAAGTGTCATCACGGGTTGGGGTGATTCGCTGCTCCTTCTTGGAACCCTCTGCCCCGGCCAAGAACTGAAAGAAGCTCGCAGCACGCAGTCATGTGACCACGAAAAAACCTTTGAAATGGTAGTTTTAGTTTGATTTGATTTGATTTTTATTATTATTCACCTCAGCTCAATAAATTCCCACAGCTTACAGCGATAGGGTTTGATGATCGTATGGCAGACTCTGAGGATCAAAGGGTGGAGGTATAATATAGAGATACACATGGGCACAGTATGGAGATCAGAGCGGTATAGCAGACACTGGGGCTCTCCGCACCTCATCCGCACTCCCAGCTGGTTATAATATATCCACAAAGCACAGACCTTCCGGCTATGACAAATATGTCCATTAGAGGTGATGGTGAGGGGGGGGGGGGGGGGCTTTTATATCTCCGGTACCTTATCACTCTCCTTGCTGGGGAGAAATGTGCCATGACTGGTTAGCAGTGATGGGTGAAGGGAGCGTACAATGGGAGGGATGGTCACACTGAGCGGGTACCGAGCTCCTATTTTTATTGTTATACAGGATTTATATAGAGCCAACGGTTTGCACAGCACTTAACAAAACAAAGGGATACAGTTCAGTTGCAATACAAGACAGAGGGGTGAGGGGAGCCCTGCTCCCAAGAGCTTACACTCTAGCAATCCAGAGAGGGAGAGGCAAAGGATACAAAGGATGCCTGTAATCAATTTTTTTTTTGGGGGGGGGGTGAGGATCCCTAGGTGAGGATGATGCCCTTTGCCCCACCCCCTCTCTTCCTGCAGCCTTCTGGGACACGTCAAGACTCCGTCTTGGTACTGCCTTCCATACCGGTTCTAGTATACCATCTTGCCTGGCTGTTGCTGACCCAGCCTTTTCTGGACTCTGTCTTGGTACTGCCCACCATATTGGTATTAATATACCATCTTGGTTCTGACAACCATTAGTATACCATCTTGCCTGGCTATTGCTGACCCTGGCCTGTCCTGAACTCCGTCTTGGTTCTGACAACCATTAGTATACCGTCTTGCCTGGCTATTGCTGACCCTGGCCTGTCCTGAACTCCATCTTGGTTCTGACAACCATTAGTATACCGTCTAGCCTGGCTATTGCTGACCCTGGCTTGTCCTGAACTCCGTCTTGGTTCTGACAACCATTAGTATACCGTCTTGCCTGGCTATTGCTGACCCTGGCCTGTCCTGAACTCCATCTTGGTTCTGACAACCATTAGTATACCGTCTTGCCTGGCTATTGCTGACTCTGGCCTGTCCTGAACTTCGTCTTGGTTCTGACAACCATTAGTATACCATCTTGCCTGGCTATTGCTGACCCTGGCAAAACGCTATTTGCAGCGGAAAACTAACACTGCACATCACCCTGAACACACCATCCCCACCGTGAAACATGGTGGTGGCAGCCTCATGTGGTGGGGATGCTTTTCTTCAGAAGGGAAGCTGGTCAGATTTGATGGGAAGATGGATGGAGCCAAATACAGGACAATCTTAGACAAAAACCTGTTAGAGTCTGTAAAAGACTTGAGACTGGGGCGGAGGTTCACCTTCCAGCAGGACAACGACCCTAAACATACAGCCAGAGCTACAATGGAATGGTTTAGATCAAAGCATATTCATGTGTTAGAATGGCCCAGTCACAGTCCAGACCTAAGGCTGGGTTCACACCATCGCCACATGTGGCTCCCAGCAGGGGTCCAGTGCGTCCCCATTCACCGTTTCAGGTCCGATTTCAGCCCGAATTTTTGGCTGAATTAGGACCTGAAATGGACCAAAAGAGCCACAGCAGAGATATGTGGGCCGGTGACCTGCCGAGAATTGCCCCTCAGCGGATTCTGCCAGCTCTGTTCTGCGCATGCGCAACATTTTAGCGGATTTCGCCCGCTCTGTCCTGCGCATGCGCAACACTTGCGTGTCCGCTCACGGCAGACCTCCGAAAATAGCCGAATGGATTATAACCCATATTCGGGGCATGCGCTTTGAGCACAATATTGTGCCGCACGCTCCAGATGCTCGCTCCACTCTGCAAGGGGGGCGGGTGTATTACTATTATAATGGGCGGATGCATGTTTAAATAAAGGAATTGATGGACAGAGAGGGCGGGTAGTTCAATGTGGATGGCCGATTTGAATACTTGTCAGAGAATTGTTAAAAAAAAAAAGACATAAGATTTTTTTTAACAATTCTCTGACAAGTATTCAAATCGGCCATCCACATTGAACTACCCGCCTTCTCTGTCCATCAATTCATTTATTTAAACATGCATCCGCCCATTATAATAGTAATACACCCGCCCCCCTTGCAGAGTGGAGCGAGCATCGGGAGCGTGCGGTAACGACTGTCACAATACCCTGTTGATTGCGCAGTCGCAGTCTACAGCTCTTAATGTTCGGGAATTTTCGGAGCTAGAGCGCTGCGCCTGCACAGTCCCGGGCTGGCAGAATCCGCAGGGGGGGGGGCAGATCTCAGCAGATCACCGGCTCCATAGAGAGCCAGTCACAATCTCCTGCTATTGCGAATTGGATGCCTGCATCCAATTCACAATGGTGTGAACCCAGCCTCAATCACATTGAGAATCTGTGGCAAGACTTGAAAATTGCTGTTCACTAGGGATGAGCCGAACACCCCCGATTCGGTTCGCATCCAGAACATGCGAACAGGCAAAAAATTTGTTCCAACACGCGAACACCGTTAAAGTCTATGGGACACGAACATGAAAATTCAAAAGTGCTAATTTTAAAGGTTTATATGCAGGGGACATGTATCAATGCAAAAAAAAAAAAAGTTTTAAAAACGTCCGTTTCTCCGGGAGCAGTGATTTTAATAATGCTTAAAGTGAAACAATAAAAGTGTATGGTATGGATTTTAACGGGAACTCTGCACCAAATATAAAAAAAAAAATGGCGTGGGGTTCCCCCCAAAAATCCATACCAGACCCTTATCCGAGCATGCAATCTAGCAGGCCGCAGAATTTCCCAGGGTGACCCTGCCCCCCTCTGATGCAACGGGAAACCTGATCTGCATCAGAGGAGGGCGGGGTCACCCGTACACATCACTAGGAAACGCAGGCTTTTCCCCTTGTTAGAGGGGGACGGGGTCATGTGATGGGTTGCCCCGCCCTCAGCTAAATAAGAGCTGTCAAGCTAGCGCCGCGTCATTGGCTGGGTGCCTCCCGTGGAGGCAGGATCGTGTGCTGTTCCTCGCTGGAGTCGCTGGAGAAGTGAAGATCATCCATCGATGGAGATCGAGAATTGGATTTCATCGCTGGAGATCGAGCATGGATTTATTGGATTACAACGCTGGAATCTCTTTATTATTTTTTTATTTTTAATAAAGGACTTGTCCCAAGCCATCTCCTGTGGTTTTTAACATTTTGACACTTTTTTTGTGAAATGGTAGGGGTACATTATACCCCTTACCAATTCACATAGGGGGGTGGGATCAGGGGGTCCCCTTTGTTAAAGGGGGCTTCCAGATTCTGATAAGCCCCCCCACCCGCAGACCCCCACAACCACCGGGCAAGGGTTGTGGGGATGAGGCCCTTGTCCCCATCAACATGGGGACATCCTTCCCATGTTGAGGGCATGTGGCCTGGTACGGTTCAGGAGGGGGGTGCGCTCTCTCGTCCCCCCCCTCTTTTCCTGCGGCCTGCCAGGTTGCGTGTTCGGATAAGGGTCTGGTGTGGATTTTTGGGCGAACCCCACGCCATTTTTTTTTATTTGGCGCAGGGTTCCCCTTAATATCCATATCAGACCTGAAGGGCCTTTCAATTACTTTTATCTGTACTGCAGGGACCCGACAATTCATTATAGCCGCGAGTAGTTTTAAATTACTTTTTTTCCTTTAGTGCAGAGACTGTTATAAATACGGGAAACATGCGCTACTTTACAGGCATACTATAGACACCCCCCAGGTATGAAATTTAAAGGAATATTTCACTTTTATTGTTTCACTTTAAGCATTATTAAAATCACTGCTCCCGAAAAAACGGCTGTTTTTAAAACTTTTTTTTTGCATTGATACATGTCCCCTGGGGCAGGACCCGGGTCCCCAAACACTTTTTATGACAATAACTTGCATATTAACCTTTAAAATTAGCACTTTAGATTTCTCCCACAGACTTTTAAAGGGTGTTCCGCGGCTTTTCGAATTTGCCGCGAACACCCCAAATTGTTCGCTGTTCGGCGAACAGCCAATGTTCGAGTCAAACTCATGGTCGACTCGAACAGTTAGCCCATCCCTACTGTTCACAGACGCCCTCCATCCAATCTGACAAAGCTTGAGCTATTCTGCAAAGAAGAATGGGCAAAAATGTCCCTCTCTAGATGTGCAAAGCTGGTAGAGACACCCCCAAAAAGACTTGCAGCTGTAATTGCAGAGAAAGGCAGTTCTACAAAAAATTTACAAATTTTCCTTCCACTTCACAATTATGTGCCCCTTTGTGTTGGTCTATCACATAAAATCCCAATAAAATACATTTACGTTTTTGGTTGTAACATGACAAAATGTGGAAAATGTCAAGGGGTATGAATACTTTTTCAAGGCACTGTAGCTGTGATGATGGGTGTGGCTGTTACTCAGCTCTGTCAGCACAGAGCCCTAAAAGGGGAGGGCAGGAAAAAGCATTTTCATGTTTTTTTTTTAAATATTCCCGGCTAGAATCATCCACAGACATGTAAGGTTAATGGACTATATGTAGATAAAAAGGTCTAGGGGTTCAGCCCCGTACCGGAGACTACAGCGCCAATCTTTAAGCACTGAGAAGTGGAGAATGTCAGAGGTCCAGCCTATATAATGGTGATAATAGGGGAGGATCAGTTAAATCGTTGTCCTGATCCTGATAATTGCAACCTCAAATCCTTCCTTGAGTTGGAGCAAAATCTCAGAACTTTCATAAATAACATGAAGGAAACAAAGTATCTGTCATATAGAGAGCTATGAATAGGGATACACTGTATATATATTATATGACAGGGGTAGGCAACCTTTTGAGCACAGTGTGCCGAAAAATATTTCCAAAGAAATTGAGAGTGCCGATTTCATAACAAAAAAATGTCAACTTCACACTGTCAATCACGAAAATGATTTTTTATAAAGAAAATGCTGTAAACTACTTGCACATCTGCTCCACCGCGGTACCCCACATTCTCTTCTGCTCCACCGCCGTACCCCCATGCTCTTCTGCTCTACCGCCGTACCCCCGTGCTCTTCTGCTCCACCGCCGTACCCCCATGCTCTACTGCTCCACCGCCGTACCCCCGTGCTCTTCTGCTCCACCGCCGTACCCCCATGCTCTTCTGCTCCACCGCCGTACCCCCCATTCTCTTCTGTCTCACCACTGAACCATCTTCTCATCTGTCCTAACACTGAACTTATCTGCATATCTGCCCCACCAATGTACCTCCTGCACATCTGCCCCACCTCTGTTCCCCCTGCTCTTCTGTCCCACCAATGTACCTCCTTTCTCCTCTGCCCCGCCACTGTACCCCCCTGTACATCTGCCCCACCTCTGTACCCCCTGCTCATCTGTCCTACCAATGTGCCTCCTTTCACATCTGCCCCACCGCTGTACCCCCCTGTACATCTGCCCCACCTCTGTTCCCCCTGCTCATCTGTCCCACCAATGTACCTCCTTTCTCCTCTGCCCCGCCACTGTACCCCCCTGTACATCTGCCCCACCTCTGTTCCCCCTGCTCATCTGTCCCACCAATGTACCTCCTTTCTCCTCTGCCCCGCCACTGTACCCCCCTGTACATCTGCCCCACCTCTGTTCCCCCTGCTCATCTGTCCCACCAATGTACCTCCTTTCTCCTCTGCCCCGCCACTGTACCCCCCTGTACATCTGCCCCACCTCTGTTCCCCCTGCTCATCTGTCCCACCAATGTACCTCCTTTCTCCTCTGCCCTGCCTCTGTACCCCCTGTACATCTGCCCCACCTCTGTTCCCCCTGCTCATCTGTCCCACCAATGTACCTCCTTTCTCCTCTGCCCCGCCACTGTACCCCCCTGTACATCTGCCCCACCTCTGTTCCCCCTGCTCATCTGTCCCACCAATGTACCTCCTTTCTCCTCTCCCCTGCCACTGTACCCCCCTGTACATCTGCCCCACCTCTGTACCCCCTGCTCTTCTGCCCAACCACTGTAACCCCCTGCTCATCTGTCCCACCGCTGAACCCCCCTGCTCATCTGTCCCACCAATGCACCTCCTTTCACATTTGCCCCACCGCTGAACCCCCCTGCTCATCTTTCCCACCACCACCACTGTAACCCCCTGCTCATCTGTCCCACCAATGCACCTCCTTTCACATTTGCCCCACCGCTGTACCCCCCTGTACATCTGCCCCACCTCTGTACCCCCTGCTCTTCTGCCCAACCACTGTAACCCCCTGCTCATCTGTCCCACCAATGCACCTCCTTTCACATCTCTCCTTTCACATCTGCCCCACCGCTGTACCCCCCTGCTCTTCTGCCCCACCGCTGTACCCCCTGCTCTTCTGTCCCATCGATGAACCCCCCTGCTCATCTTTCCCACCACCACCACCGCTGTAACCCCCTGCTCATCTGTCCCACCACTGTGTATGCCCCTGCTAATCTGCCCCATAACTGTACCGCCCTGCTTTTCTGCCCCACCGCTGAACCCCCTTCTCATCCCTCCCACTACTGCACCTCCTGCACATCTGCCCCACCACTGCACCCCCTTTCTCTTCTGTCCCACCACTGTAACCCTGCTGCTCAACTGCCCCATCAATGTACCCCTTTTCTCATCTGCCCCACCACTGTACCTCCCTGCACATCTGCTCCACTGATGTATCCCCATGCTCTTCGGTCTTACTACTAAATCCAGTGGCGGCTGGTGCTCAAAATTTTTGGGGGGGCGCAAACAAACTGAAAAAAAAAAAAATCAATTGCCGCCACTGTGCCCATTAAACGCAGCCACTGTGCCCAAACGCCACCAGTTTGCCCCCTCAAATACAGCCAGTTTGTTTCCATATACAGCCAGTGTGCCCCCATATATATACAGCCAGTGTGCCCCCATATATACAGCCAGTGTGCCCCCATATACAGCCAGTGTGCCCCCATATATATATATAGCAGGTATGCCCCCATATACAGCCAGTTTGTCCCCATATATATATAGCCAGTGTGCCCCCATATACAGTCAGTGTGTCCCCATATATATAGCCAGTGTGCCCCCATATACAGCCAGTTTGTCCCCCATATACAGCCAGTTCCCCCCAAATGCAGCCAGTTTGTCCCCCATATACAGCCAGTTCCCCCCAAATGCAGCCAGTTTGTCCCCCATATACAGCCAGTTCCTGCCAAATGCAGCCAGTTTGTTCCCCATATACAGCCAGTTCCCCCCAAATGCAGCCAGCGTGTCCCCCATATACAGCCAGTTCCCCCCAAATGCAGCCAGTTTGTCCCCCATATACAGCCAGTTCCCCCCAAATGCAGCCAGCGTGTCCCCCATATACAGCCAGTTCCCCCCATATTCAGCCAGTTTGTCCCCCATATACAGCCAGTTCCCCCCATATTCAGCCAGTTTGTCCCCCATATACAGCCAGTTCCTGCCAAATGCAGCCAGCGTGTCCCCCATATATAGCCAGTTCCCCCCATATTCAGCCAGTTTGTCCCCCATATACAGCCAGTTCCCCCCATATTCAGCCAGTTTGTCCCCCATATTCAGCCAGTTTGTCCCCCATATTCAGCCAGTTTGTCCCCCATATACAGCCAGTTCCCCCCATATTCAGCCAGTTTGTCCCCCATATACAGCCAGTTCCCCCCATATTCAGCCAGTTTGTCCCCCATATTCAGCCAGTTTGTCCCCCATATTCAGCCAGTTCCCCCCATATTCAGCCAGTTTGTCTCCCATATTCAGCCAGTTCCCCCCATATTCAGCCAGTTCCCCCCATATTCAGCCAGTTTGTCCCCCAAATGCAGCCAGCGTGTCCCCCATATACAGCCAGTTCCCCCCATATTCAGCCAGTTTGTCCCCATATACAGCCAGTTCCCCCCATATTCAGCCAGTTTGTCCCCCATATTCAGCCAGTTTGTCCCCCATATACAGCCAGTTCCCCCCATATTCAGCCAGTTTCCCCCATATTCAGCCAGTTTGTCCCCCAAATGCAGCCAGCGTGTCCCCCATATACAGCCAGTTTGTCCCCATATACAGCCAGTTCCCCCCATATTCAGCCAGTTCCCCCCATATTCAGCCAGTTTGTCCCCCATATTCAGCCAGTTTGTCCCCCAAATGCAGCCAGCGTGTCCCCCATATACAGCCAGTTCCCCCCATATTCAGCCACTTTGTCCCCCATATTCAGCCAGTTTGTCCCCCATATTCAGCCAGTTTGTCCCCCATATTCAGCCAGTTTGTCCCTCATATTCAGCCAGTTTGTCCCCCATATACAGCCAGTTCCCCCCATATTCAGCCAGTTTCCCCCATATTCAGCCAGTTTCCCCCATATTCAGCCAGTTTGTCCCCCATATTCAGCCAGTTTGTCCCCCATATACAGCCAGTTCCCCCCATATTCAGCCAGTTTGTCCCCCATATTCAGCCAGTTCCCCCCATATTCAGCCAGTTTGTCCCCCATATACAGCCAGTTTGTGCCCCATATTCAGCCAGTGTGTCCCCCAAATGCAGCCTGTCCCCCCCCCCCAGCCCTGCACTTACCTTCCTCGGTCCGCGCGGTCCTCGATGTGTTCTCCCGCCCTCGATGTCGCTTCAGCCAATCAGGTTACCGGTAACCAGATCCGGTGAACCTGATTGGCTGAAACCTCCACACAGTCTTCTTCCAGGAACGCACCCCCGTGCATACTTGGGAGAAGTTTTTGGAAGCCGAATACAGCCTGAGAGCTGTATTCGGAAAGCCTATCAGAGCCAGCGGCTCTGATAGGCACTTCCAAGTTCCACCCACCGCCGGCCGCCGCTCTAATTCATATGGCCGGCGCTCACCAGGAGGCCGGCCATATGAATAGTGGGCAGCGCGGCAGCAGTGACAATACATAGATTCATGCAATGCATGAATCTGTGTATTGTCTTTCAGTGGCGGTGCGGGAGCGAGAGGGGGCGGCGCTCCGGCGCCCTCTATGGACGCACCGCCACTGACTGAATCTCCTTCTCATCTGTCCTAACGCTGAACCCATCTGCTCATCTGCCCCACCACTGTAACCCGCTTTCTCATCTGCCCCACCAATGTACCTCCTGCACATCTGTCTCACATCTGTACCCCCCTGCTCTTCTGCCCCACCTCTGTTCCCCCTGCTCATCTGTCCCACCAATACACCTCCTTTCACATCTGCCCCACTGCTCTACGCCCCCTGCGTTTCTGTCCCACCACTGGACCCCCTTCTCATCTGACCAAACACGGGACCCCCTCTGCTCATCTGTCCCAGCACTGTAACCCCCTTCTCACCTGGCCCAACACTGAACCCCCCTGCTCATCTGCCCCATCACTGTAGCCCCCTGCTCTTCTGTCCCACTGCCGAAGCCCCTTCTAATCTCTTCCACCACTGTACCTCCCTGCACATCTGCCCGACCGCTGTACGCTCCTGCTCTCCTGTCCCACCTCTGAGCTCCTCCTGCTCATTTTCCCCACCGCTGTACCCTCTTCTCATCTATGATCATAGGCGTGCGCACAGGGTGTGCTTGGTGTGCCTGGGCACACCCTAATTACCCTGTGCATTGACGATTCCCCCTGCTTTTTGGTATCCCCTGTCTCTCCCCTGCAGTGCTGCCAGCTTCCCTCCTCTCTTCTCACACTAGCTGCTGCAGGGGATGTTTCAGGATGGATGAATGAATGAACTTAGTGAGTGATCTGTACTGATCGCTCCTGTGTTCATTCTTAACTGAAGCATAGTAAACTATGTTTACTATGCTTCAGTTTGTAAAGGAACAGGAAGCTGTTTAGCAAAGAGCACTTCCCATTCGTTCACTGTCTAGTGCAGCTGAGGCTGCAAAGAAAGAGAGTGGGTAAGCTATGTCCTCAGTCCCTTCCTCTCTCTTTAGACCCTTGATATTTCACCAAAGCCCCCCAACGGGGCTCCTAAAAAAATTGTAAAAAAAACAACAATAAAAAAAATAAAAAAAATAAATAAAACTGTAAAAAATAATAACAAAATAAAAACTACAGACACCGTTCACTGCTCTACTGATATCCACATGTGTATTTGTGCTCTGGGGTGCACACCCTAATGCAATATGCTGCGCACACCAATGTCTATGATATGCAGAGTGGTGAAAGGAAGCAGAAATGAGACACATCCATCTGTCCTGGCACACCCATCCTGCTGATCCCCCTCTCACATCCAGCCCACATACTTGTATGTGATGTATGTGATGTATGTGATGTATGTGATGTATGTGATGTATGTCATGTATGTCATGTATGTCATGTCACATACAAGCATGTGGAATGGATGCGCAACGATGAGCTCAGGTCAGGGGCATTTTCTGAAATCAGTGGGCCTGTGTGCAGGATCTAAGTTGGGCCCTCGCAGCCGAGAAACAGTGCGGCGCTCTGCGCCACAGGAAAAGTTGGGTGTGATTTTCATTGCGCTGAATACTGCCTATGGCTTAACCACTTGCTTCCTGGGCACTTAAATCCCCCTCCTGCCCAGACCAATTTTCAGCTTTCAGCGCTGATGCAATTTGAATGACAATTACGCGGTCATGCTACACTGTACCCAAATGACATTTTTATAATTTTTTCCCCACAAATAGAGCTTTCTTTTGGTGGTATTTGATAACCTTTGCGGTTTTTATTTTTTGTTAAAAAAAAAAAAAAGACTGAATTAAAAAAATATATATATACAGGTCCTTCTCAAAAAATTAGCATATTGTGATAAAGTTCATTATTTTCTGTAATGTACTGATAAACATTAGACTTTCATATATTTTAGATTCATTACACACAACTGAAGTAGTTCAAGTCTTTTCTTGTTTTAATATTGATGATTTTGGCATACAGCTCATGAAAACCCAAAAATCCTATCTCAAAAAATTAGCATATTTCATCCGACCAATAAAAGAAAAGTGTTTTTAATACAAAAAAAGTCAACCTTCAAATAATTATGTTCAGTTATGCACTCAATACTTGGTCGGGAATCCTTTTGCAGAAATGACTGCTTCAATGCGGCGTGGCATGGAGGCAACCAGCCTGTGGCACTGCTGAGGTGTTATGGAGGCCCAGGATGCTTCGATAGCGGCCTTAAGCTCATCCAGAGTGTTGGGTCTTGCGTCTCTCAACTTTCTCTTCCCAATATCCCACAGATTCTCTATGGGGTTCAGGTCAGGAGAGTTGGCAGGCCAATTGAGCACAGTAATACCATGGTCAGTAAACCATTTACCAGTGGTTTTGGCACTGTGAGCAGGTGCCAGGTCGTGCTGAAAAATGAAATCTTCATCTCCATAAAGCTTTTCAGCAGATGGAAGCATGAAGTGCTCCAAAATCTCCTGATAGCTAGCTGCATTGACCCTGCCCTTGATAAAACACAGTGGACCAACACCAGCAGCTGACATGGCACCCCAGACCATCACTGACTGTGGGTACTTGACACTGGACTTCAGGCATTTTGGCATTTCCCTCTCCCCAGTCTTCCTCCAGACTCTGGCACCTTGATTTCTGAATGTACTTTGGACCACTGAGCAACAGTCCAGTGCTGCTTCTCTGTAGCCCAGGTCAGGCGCTTCTGCCGCTGTTTCTGGTTCAAAAGTGGCTTGACCTGGGGAATGCGGCACCTGTAGCCCATTTCCTGCACACGCCTGTTCACGGTGGCTCTGGATGTTTCTACTCCAGACTCAGTCCACTGCTTCCGCAGGTCCTCCAAGGTCTGGAATCGGTCCTTCTCCACAATCTTCTTCAGGGTCCGGTCACCTCTTCTCATTGTGCAGCGTTTTCTGCCACACTTTTTCCTTCCCACAGACTTCCCACTGAGGTGCCTTGATACAGCACTCTGGGAACAGCCTATTCCTTTCAGAAATTTCTTTCTGTGTCTTACCCTCTTGCTTGAGGGTGTCAATGATGGCCTTCTGGACAGCAGTCAGGTCGGCAGTCTTACCCATGATTGCGGTTTTGAGTAATGAACCAGGCTGGGAGTTTTTAAAAGCCTCAGGAATCTTTTGCAGGTGTTTAGAGTTAATTAGTTGATTCAGATGATTAGGTAATAGCTCGTTTAGAGAACCTTTTCATGATATGCTAATTTTTTGAGATAGGAATTTTGGGTTGTCATGAGCTGTATGCCAAAATCATCAATATTAAAACAAGAAAAGGCTTGAACTACTTCAAGTTGTGTTTAACGAATCTAAAATATATGAAAGTCTAATGTTTATCAGTATATTACAGAAAATAATGAACTTTATCACAATATGCTAATTTTTTGAGAAGGACCTGTATATATATTTTTATATTTTGTTATAACATTTTGTAAACAGGTAATTTTTCTCCTTCATTGATGTACGCTGATGATGCTGCACTGATGGGCACTGATGGGCTGCACTGATGGGCACCGATAAGGCAGCACTGGTGGGCACTGATAAGGTGGCACTGGTGGGCACCGATAAGGCGGCACTGGGTGGCACTGATAGGCGGCACTGGTGGGCACCGATTGGCGGCACTGAGAGGTGGCACTGAAGAGCATTGATAGGTGGCACTGGTGGGCACTGAGAAGTGGCACTAATAGGTGGCATTGATAGGTGGCACTGATAGGTGGCAGTGATGGGCACTGATTTGTGCCAGTGATGGGCACTGATGGGTGGCAATAATGGGCACTGGTAGGTTACACCGACAGGCAGAATTGCTAGGTGGCACTGATTGGCGGCACTTGTGGGCATTGATAGGTGGCACTTGTAGGCATTGATAGGTGGCACTGTGGGCATTGATAGGTGGCACTGTGGGCATTGATAGGTGGCACTGTGGGCACTGGCAGGTAGCATTATACTGGCACTGATGAGGCACATCTGCCTCCTTCCTCTTCGAGACCGATGTCCCTTGTGAAAGAGCCGGTGATCGGCTTTTTTTCCTCCTCACGCTGTCAGTGTGAGGAGGGAAAAAAAACGATTACTGATTCTTTGTTTACATCACATGATCAGCTGTCATTGGCTGACAGCTGATCACGTGGTAAGGGGTCAGGATCGGCCCCTTACTCGGATCGGTGATCACCCGAGTCTCAGTGACTTGGGTGATCACAATGCGCGTGGGGCACGGGGAGCTCGCGCGCGAAGGGGAGGCCGTCTGTTGACGGCCTTCCGGATTTTAAGGTCATTTGGCTATAGCGCGGGCCTCAAGTAGTTAAAAGGGACACCGAGTGCAGAGGGGTTCAGTAGTAAGTGACGCAAAGGTTCAGGAACAATTTCAACAAAGTTCTCAGAAGCCCAACAGTAATTCCACAAACTGTCACCTAAATTGTGATTTTCTCATTCACAGTGAAATGCCATCATTCTGAGATTGGTAGTGCCAACCAAGCGAGTCATCTTCCTCCAGATGGTGGGTGGGGCTAGCAGGACTGTGATTGGCTTTAGCAGTGGCCAATGACAGTCCTCCTCCTCCTCCTGGAAACAGGGACCGAACTGCACCCAATCTCTTCCCCTTCACAAAACGGCAAAATTAGAGAACCAAACAACGTTTCCTATCTTTTACAATGTGTGGGGGGCGCAGTGCCTCCCCCTCAGTGCAGGCGCGGCGTGGGGAATTCTGAGATTGGAGTACATTAGTTTCTCACTGACACTTCCCTGCGCTGCTCTGCTGATGGGGAGGGAGTCGAGTGCCGGCAAAAGAGGCTTTGAGTGCCGCTTGCGGCACTAGTGCCGGGGGTTGCCTACCCCTGTTATATGATATATGATTAGGGATACACTGTATATATATTATATGATATATGATTAGGAGGCCAGGAATGGTTAATAATAATGGTTAATAATGGGTTTAAGCGCCGCTTAAACAAAAGTAAAGCGCTGCTAAAACAAGCGGCGCTTTACCGATAACTCACGAGCAGCCCCACTAGTGCCGGGGGTTGCCTACCCCTGTTATATGATATATGATTAGGGATACACTGTATATATATTATATTGTATATGATTAGGGATACATTGTGTATATATTATATGATATATGATTAGGAGGCCAGAAATGGTTAATAATAATGGTTAAAAATGGGTTTAAGCGCCGCTTAAACAAAAGTAAAGCGCAGCTAAAACAAGCGGCGCTTTACCGATAACGCACGAGCGGCCCCACTAGTGCCGGGGGTTGCCTACCCCTGTTATATGATATATGATTAGGGATACACTGTATATATATTATATGATATATGATCAGGGATACACTGTGTATATATTATATGATATATGATTAGGAGGCCAGAAATGGTTAATAATAATGGTTAAAAATGGGTTTAAGCGCCGCTTAAACAAAAGTAAAGCGCAGCTAAAACAAGCGGCGCTTTACCGATAACGCACGAGCGGCCCCAGTGTGACGGGTCTCTAAACTGATAACCTGTAAAGGCTTTGAAAGCGTCACCAAGGGAAAGAATTTCAGTAGCGTCGTTTTTTCGCCATTTCACAGGCGAGCAACTTTGAGCCTTGACGTGTTTGGTATCTATTTACTCCACGTCTTTTATATTTTACCATCTCATCACTTCTCCATTATAGTGGACGTGGTGACATGGAGTCGCGGTCTCTTTTTTGAAGACAACTTTGTATTCCGAAGTGCGTATGGTTGGCGGCAAGGAATGCTGCAGTTTGCTGCTATTTCTATTCTATCG
Organism: Rana muscosa; assembly: GCA_029206835.1. Classification (NCBI taxonomy): domain Eukaryota; kingdom Metazoa; phylum Chordata; class Amphibia; order Anura; family Ranidae; genus Rana; species Rana muscosa. The sequence goes on from CM055120.1 coordinate 291,917,109, forward strand.
CATTCCGCGGTCACGGCAGATCGCCTCCTTTAGGCAATTTTGGTCTTTTTTGGTACGTCATTAGTCTTAATGGACAATTAGTGACACCACTCAGCGTGTCATGGTGGTGGCGGTGGTGGGGGAGGGGGTGGCGCGTATTTTTTTTTTTATGGCTATACAGATACTTGAGGCGGATTGTTTGCTGTATTTCCTCCTCACATGCTCTTCAGAGTTATTTAAGTCCTAACTGTCCGCGCTCGGCTTTCAATGACGGCAGCAGATTGTTTGTGACTTGCGGTGACACGCGATGGCGTCCGTACAAGCGCTGCCATATGTGTGTGTTCTTACATCCTACAAACGGCTTCCTCTCTACTATAAGGACGATGAACGTTTTCTCCTCGTCTTATTCATCGGGTCGCACCCATAGGATGTATATCTGATCCTTATGGCTGCAATGGAATTCTCCTTCCTCACCCCGGCATGGCGTGTGACAACCTGGAGACTTTCCGTTGTCACCGCTCTTCAGCGTCCGATTTCCTCTTTTTGATCGTTTTCTTCTGAAGGAAAGCAGATTTATTTTAAACTCCGGAACAGATTGCGCGTCCAAAAAGAATTCCATTGTACCCTCATGTGAGTTCCCAGCTGCCCCAGACAAATGTGGAAACGTTCAATGACAGTTCTGGGGGAGAATTACAGAATCGGGCAGGATTTGTAAAATACATGACAATTCATTCATGAAAATAAAAAGTTACAATATATAAATCTTGTATCATAAATGAAAGTAAAAAGTTACAATATACAATACACTATATTACCAAAAGTATTGGGACACCTGCCTTTACACGCACATGAACTTTAATGGCATCCCAGTCTTAGTCCGTAGGGTTCAATATTGAGTTGGTCCCGCCCTTTGCAGCTATAACAGCTTCAACTCTTCTGGGAAGGCCATCCACAAGGTTTAGGAGGGTGTCTATGGGAATGTTTGACCATTCTTCCAGAAGCGCATTTGTGAGGTCAGGCACTGATGTTGGATGAGAAGGCCTGGCTCACAACCTCCGCTCTAATTCATCCCAAAGGTGTTCTATCGGGTTGAGGTCAGGACTCTGTGCAGGTCAGTCAAGTTCCTCCACTCCAAACTCGCTCATCCATGTCTTTATGGACCTTGCTTTGAGCACTAGTCCCAATCATTTGGTGGAGGGGGGATTATGATGTGGGGTTGTTTTTCAGGGGTTGGGTTGGCCCCTTAGTCCTGGTGAAGGGAACTCTTAAGGCGTCAGCATACCAAGACATTTTGGACAATTTTATGCTCCCAACTTTGTGGGAACAGTTTGGGGACGGCCCCTTCCTGTTCCAACATGACTGCACACCAGTGTACAAAGCAAGGTCCATAAAGACATGGATGAGCGAGTTTGGGGTGGAGGAACTTGGACTGGCCTGCACAGAGTCCTGACCTCAACCCAATAGAACACCTTTGGGATGAATTAGAGTGGAGACTGCGAGCCAGGACTTCTCGTCCAACATCAGTGCCTGACCTCACAAAAGTACTTCAGAAAGAATGGTCAAATATTCCCATAGACACCCTCCTAAACCTTGTGGAGTTGAAGCTGTTATAGCTGCAAAGGGCGGGCCAACTCAATTTTGGATCGGTACATCCTGTTTATTGGTGGTGGTCTCACAAGGTGGAGGAAGTTGGTGACACAACAGTCAAACTTTCATTTTTTGTCACGTTTGTGACCCTTGGACTCACTTGTTTTATATACTGTATTTATTGGCGTATAACACTCACTTTTACCCTGAAAATATAGAGGGTAAACTGTGCCTGCGTGTTATACGCAGGGGGCTGTGGAAAGTTAGGGTGCGCGTTATACGCCGATAAATACAGTAATTAATTTATTGTCTATTTTATTTAGCGCAACATACCTATTTACTCATTCAAATGAATGGCATCTCGAATGCGAGTCCCACGTTTTGTCATTCACACCTCGGTGCTGTCAAATCGCGTGCAGATCCGGGGAAAATCTGCCCACGATTCAAAACGCTGTAGTGTGAATGCAGCCTTAGAAAGAAGCTGGACGCCAGCATTAGGACGGTGGCAGAGGCCATGTTGGTACACCCCGCACTCAGGGCCGTTTGAAGGAATTTGGGGGCCCCAAGCAGATTGAGAATTTGGGGCCCCCAAGCTAGAATTTTTTTACTTTTTTTTTTTTTTAATTCAGAAAAGGGGGGGGGGGTGCTAACGCAGGACATCGACGCCGATCACAAGAGGGGGGTGGCAATCGCAGGGGGGGCGCCAATCGCGGGAGGGGGGCCGCCAATATCGTGGAAGGGGGGGCCGCTAATCGTGGGGGGGCGCCAATCGCGGGAGGGGGGCCGCCAAATCGCGGGTGGGCGGGGCCGCCAATCGCGGGAGGGGGGCCGCCAATCGCGGGAGAGGGGCCGCAAAATCGCGGGAGGGGGGCCGCCAAATCGCGGGAGGGGGGGCCGCCAAATCGCGGGAGGAGAGGCAGCTCTGCTGGGGGCCCCAAGCTGTTGCTTGGTTTGCCTGTCCTGTTCCAACGGCCCTGTCCGCACTGCTTGGACAAAAATCCACAGAAAAGTTTGTTTGAAGTCCGACCGTGTGTACGAGGCTTAAAGGCCCGTACACACGGTCGGACTTTTTGCCAACAAACTTCAAAATGAGCAAGTTTTCCCCAAAAATCCGACCGTGTGTACGCTCCATCGGACAAACTTTTTCGGTTTTCATCGGAAAAAAGTTTGTCTGCAAACGGACAAACTTTTCGGCAACAAAAGTCTTACGGTGCAAAGTCCTATCGTGTGTACAGAAATCCATCGAACTTTTGTCCGAAGTACAAACACGCATGCCCAGAACCAATGTTAAAATCAACCAACAATAGCAGAAGTTGACCAAAGGGTGGCGGTAAAGAGCAGAAAAACCACATGATGTTGGGAAAGTTTGCAGAAAAGTCCTGCCGTGTGTATGCTATGGGTGTACCCGGCCAACGCCCTTTGGACAAAAATCCACGGAAAAGTTTAGTTTGAAGTCCGACCGTGTGTACGAGGCTTTAGACAACAGTCCTAGAAAAGTGGAGCTGCCAGTAAACTCCCACATAGATCGTTTCAGTGCTCCTCACTATCACAAGAACCTTCAGACCATCAAATTAATATTTCTGAGGGCACCCCCGCTGGATCTTTATAGTGAAATAAAGTACTGGTATATACTATGTAACTCTATATGCGGCCAACCTACAGTTGTTCTCAAAAGTTTGCATCCTTTGGCAGAAATGGTGACATTTTGGCATTGATATTGGAAATACTGACTAGTCATGCCAAAAACCTGTCTTTTATTTGGGGATAGTGAGGATATGAAGCCATTTATTACCATATAGTTGTTTGGCTCCTTTTAAAATCATAATAACAGAAATCACCCAAACGGCCTGATGCAAAGTTTCCAAGCTTTTCCAAGACACTCCTTTAGTTCCTTTGAGTGTCGGGAACATACCGAATTTACCGGCGTATAAGGCGACTGGGCGTATAAGACGACCCCCTAATTTTCCAGATAAAATTTGGGTTTTGGGATATACTCGCCGTATAAGACGACCCCCTTCCGACAAGTCATGCCTCACTGTGCCATTGCATACCTCACTGTGCCCCTGCATGCCTCACTGTGCCCCATTGCATACCTCACTGTGCCCCATTGCATACCTCACTGTGCCCCTGCATGCCTCACTGTGCCCCATTGCATACCTCACTGTGCCCCATTGCATACCTCACTGTGCCCCTGTATGCCTCACTGTGCCCCATTGCATACCTCACTGTGCCCCATTGCATACCTCACTGTGCCCCATTGCATACCTCACTGTGCCCCATTGCATACCTCACTGTGCCCCATTGCATACCTCACTGTGCCCCTGCATGCCTCACTGTGCCCCATTGCATACCTCACTGTGCCCCATTGCATACCTCACTGTGCCCCTGCATGCCTCACTGTGCCCCATTGCATACCTCACTGTGCCCCATTGCATACCTCACTGTGCCCCATTGCATACCTCACTGTGCCCCTGCATGCCTCACTGTGCCCCATTGCATACCTCACTGTGCCCCATTGCATACCTCACTGTGCCCCATTGCATACCTCACTGTGCCCCTGCATGCCTCACTGTGCCCCATTGCATACCTCACTGTGCCCCATTGCATACCTCACTGTGCCCCATTGCATACCTCACTGTACCCCATTGCATACCTCACTGTGCCCCATTGCATACCTCACTGTGCCCCATTGCATACCTCACTGTGCCCCATTGCATACCTCACTGTGCCCCTCGACGATCACATACCTTATCCCTGGCATGTAGAATCTCCAGTCAGACCGCGGCCGTCCATTTTTCAAAAGCCGCGCCTCCTCCTCGTGCTGTTCCGTGATAGGCGGAAACACTCAGCTTCCCAGCAGACACTGTGTTCAGTGTTCCGCCTATCAGAGATGCCCTCTCATCCGAGGCCGAGGACGAGAGGGAATCCGTGATAGGCGGAACACTAAACAGAGGCTCTGCTGGGAAGCTGAGTGTTCTGCCTATCATGGAACAGCACGAGGAGGAGGCGCGGCTTTTGAAAAATGGACGGCCGCGGTCTGACTGGAGATTCTACATTTCAGGTACCGGCGTGTAAGACGACCCCCGACTTTGGAGAAGATTTTTATGGGGTAAAAAGTCGTCTTATACGCCGGAAAATACGGTACCCCAACATTTCTATCCACACAGGTAGCGCCAACACCTTCATCTAATCACCATGGAATGTGTCAAAGCAGATGCTGATTGTTTATGAACAGGGTTCTCTGTGAAGGTTCTTATACATCCAGGCCATGATATATCTAGTAATACTTGGTCACATTCAACTGGACTTCTTCTGTAATGTTGAAGATGTTCTGCAGCTTCTCCAAGCCGCTTCTTCAGTTATGTCAGGAACATATCCCGACATTTCTATCCACACAGGTAGCACCAATACCTCATCATGCAATGTGTCAAGGTAGATGTTGGTTATCCAAGAACAACAGGGTTCTCTGTGAAGGTCTTCATGTAGCCAGGTCATATACAGTGCCTTGAAAAAGTATTCATACCCCTTGAAATTTTCCTCATTGTGTCATGTTACAACCAAAAACTTAAATGTATTTTATTGGGATTTTATGTGATAGACCAACACAAAGTGGCACATAATTGTGAAGTGGAAGGAAAATGATAAATTGTTTTCAATTTATTTTACAAATACATGTGAAAAGTGTGTGTGTGTGTGGGGGGGGGGGGGATTTATATGGCGCCCCCCCCTGGAGTCAATACTTTGTAGAACCCCGTTTCTCTGCAATTACAGCTGCAAGTCTTTTTGGGGAGGTCTCTACCAGCTTTGCACATCTAGGGAGGGACATTTCTGCCCATTCTTCTTTGTAAAATATCTCAAGTTCTGTCAGATTGGATGGAGAGCGTCTGTGAGCAGCAATTTTCTTGCTACAGATTCTCAATGTGATTTAGGTCTGGACTGTGACTGGGCCATTCTAACACATGAATATGCTTTGATCTAAACCAGGGATATGCAATTACCGGACCTCCAGCTGTTGCAAAACTACAAGTCCCATCATACCTCTGCCTCTGGGTGTCATGCTTGTGGCTGTCAGAGTCTCGCTATGCCTCATGGGACTTGTAGTTCTGCAACAGCTGGAGGTCCACTAATTGCATATCCCTGATCTAAACCATTCCATTGTAGCTCTGGCTGTATGTTTCGGGTCGTTGTCCTGCTGGAAGGTGAACCCCCCCCCCCCCCCCCAGTCTCAAGTCTTTTGCAAACTGTAACAGGTTTTCTTCTAAGATTGCCCTGTATTTGGCTCCATCCATCTTCCCATCAACTCTGACCAGCTTCCCTGTCCCTGCTGAAGGTGTGTTCAGGGTGATGTGCAGTGTTAGTTTTCCCTTTTAGGCAAAAAAGTTAAATTTTGGTCTCATCTGACCAGAGCACCTTCTTTCACATGATTGCTGTGTCCCCCACATGATTGCTGTGTCCCCCCACATGATTGCTGTGTCCCCCACATGGCTTCTCACAAACTACAAACAGGACTTCTTATGACTTTCTTTCACCAATGTCTTTATTCTTCTCACTCCTCCATAAAGGACAGATTTGTGGAGAAGCACGACTAATAGTTGTCCTGTGGACAGATTCTCCCACCTGATCTGTGGATCTCTGCAGCTCCTCCAGAGTTACCATGGGACCTCTTGGCTGCTTCTCTGATGAATGCTCTCCTTGCCCGGCCCGGTCAGTTTAGGTGGATGGCCATGTCTTGGTAGGTTTGCAGTTGTGCCATACTCTTTCCGTTTTCCGATTATGGATTGAACAGATCTCCGTGAGATGTTCAAAGCTTGGGATATTTTTTTTATAACCTAACCCTGCTTTATACTTCTCCACAACTTTATCCCTGACCTGTCTGGTGTGTTCCTTGGTCTTCATGATGCTGTTTGTTCACTAAGGTTCTCTAACAAACCTCTGAGGGCTTCACAGAACAGCTGTATTTATACTGAGATTAAATTACACACAGGTGGACTCTATTTACTAATTAGGTGACTTCTGAAGGCAATTGGTTCCACTAGATTTTAGTTAGGGGCATCAAAGTAAAGGGGGGTGAATACAAATGCCCCCCCCCCCACTTTTTAGATAATTGTTTGTAAAAAAAATTTGAAAACCATTTATCATTTTCCTTCCACTTCACAATTATGTGCCTTTTTGTGTTGGTCTATCACATAAAATCCCAATAAAATACATTTACGTTTTTGGTTGTAACGTGACAAAATGTGGAAAATTTCAAGGGGTATGAATACTTTTTCAAGGCACTGTATCTAGTAGTAGTTGGACACATTCAAATGGACTTGTTCCGTAATGTTGAAAATGTTTCAAAGCTTACCAAGGCATAAGGATATACAATACCCAACTGCTCACACAGCTTCTTGTGCCTGGAAACCGGGGCTCAGACTAAAGTTTCCTCACACTCTATCCATGGAATACAAGATATAGTTGAGCCGGCACTCAATGTAATCCGTTAAAATGAAGATACTTTATTGGCTACATGTAAAACACACTGTTAATATGCTAACACGTTTCGGCTGTAATTGCTATGAGGAAGGATGTTACAGACGAAACGCGTTAGCATATTACCAGTGTGTTTTACATGTAGCCAATAAAGTACCTTCATTTTACAGATTACATGGAGGGCTGGCTCAAATGTATTTTGGATTCCTTGCCAAGGCATGTCTTTGGTTCCTTCTTCAGTTCTTCAGGAACTGAAGAAGAGGTTTGGTAAGCTACAAAAAGTCTTCAATTGTTACAGAACAAGTCCAGTTATATGTGAAAAACCACTACTAGAGCCACTCAACTAGGTACTCAAATGAAATACAAGTTTTTATATTGTCTTCAGTATGTTTCCTTAGACCAGGAATCTCCCAACTTTTCCCCCAAAAATTGCCACATTGTACATTCTACAGATATTTGTAGGCTTAAAGTAAATCTTATGGTTCCCATCAGAGCCCCTTTACATCATGGTCCCCATCAGTGACCCCCTTACATCAAGGTTCCTATCAGAGTCCCTCTCTTACATCAGAGCCCCCCTTATATCAGAGTCCTCATCAGAGCCCCTCCTTACTTTAGGGTCCCATCAGAGTCCCCCCTACATCAGGGTCTCCCATCGGAGTGTCCCCTTACATAATGTGTTCCTACCAGATTCCCACATCACAGTCTCATTATAGATTATGTGACAGCAGGAAGGTAAAGTCACCTGGTTGCATCCAGGGGGGTAGATATATTTCTCCCAGATTCAGGCTTTATGCCGACTTATACAACTAGGGAGTTGATGAAGCCCAGCTGAGGCTAGTGGGCTCATGGATGACTCATACCTCTAGGGAGAGGGCTGGGCGTCGTGCAGGCAGGGAGTTGATGAGACCAGCTGAAGCTTGTCAGCTCATTTAGGCCTCTATAAGAACTCCCAGCTTCATTAGATGTTAGCTCATGCCTGGAACCAGACCTGTGTGGACTGTCTAGGGAGAGTGAACCCCTGTGCGGTGAGGCAAAGCCTGTGTGGCTATTTGTTTGGACTTTTACTAAACCAGGGACTTAGGGACTAGGACAGCACCAGGCTGATCCCAGTTGTTAGTTTAGGAAACCTGCATGTTTAGTCAGAGGTCAAACTGACCAGGATTTATTTTGTTTATGTTTCTTTTTGGCTTTGCTGTGTTTTTGTCACTGTACATAGAGAAATAAACCGCACCTTTTGATTTTGAAAACCACAACCTCCGTCTGCTGGCCCTGTTTTTGTGTGGGGAGCCCAACCAGGGGATCACACACACCCGCTACCGAGTTAACCCCCTCACAGTTGGTGGAGAACCAGTGGCAGTTTTTTTAAGCCAGCATGGAGGAGATACTGAAACAGCTGGCTCTAGCAAATGCCAATCAACAGCAGACAAATGCAGGTTTGCAAAGGAGCCTTGCAGCCCAGCAGCTAGCTCATCAACAAGCCCAGCAGCAATCTGAGGCCCGCTTCATAGACCTGTTACAGAAGCAAGAGCAGAGACTACAACAAATGGAAGCAGTAATGCAGCAACGTCCGCAGACCAGTGAGGAAAGCCGTCCCACTAATACCGCGTCCTTTGGGGTGAGTCGTTTATTGACAAAAATGACTGGAGAGGATGATCCAGAGGTATTTTTGACCACATTTGAAAGGACTGCTGAAAGAGAAAAGTGGCCTGAGGAGCAGTGGGCTGGACTGGTGGCTCCTCTGTTAACTGGTGAATCGCAGAAGGCTTACTATGACCTAGAGCCTGACCAAGCAAAAGACTATGTGATGCTAAAAGCTGAAATATTGGCAAGGCTGGGTGTCACCCTGGCTGTCCGGGCTCAGCGTGTGCATAACTGGACTTTCCAGCTTGGAAAACCCCCCAGGTCTCAAATGTATGATCTCATACACCCGAGAGTATCCAGTGACTACAGTGTGTTTCGAGACCCCCAAAGGTACCCTCTCTCATCCAGTGGGGTTAGTATCTCAATTACCGCATGATGCCATTGTGGGAAGAGATTTTCCGAAGTTCTGGGAACTGTGGGATGATCCTGAGCCCCCCACTGGTGCCCCTATGTACCAGGAATGTGATAGCCAGAACTCCTCTGAGAGTGGTGAGGACTCTCCAGAATTTCCCTTGTCAGTATTGGCAGGGGAGACTCAAGAAACTGGAGAGGAGCCCACCTCCTCAGACGAAAACCTACCGTCTGTGGAGTTTTCTGATCTGGAGGTTCACAGGGAAAATTTTGCCACAGAACAGTTAAAAGACCCCACCCTAATAAAGGCACGGGAAAACGTAGTGGAAATAGATGGCGAGTTAGTGAACCCAGATAATACCTGCACTTACCCATACTTCAGCGTAGAGAAGGACCTACTGTATCGGGTGGCAAAAAGGGCAGAAGAAACCGTTGAGCAGCTTGTGGTGCCCAAACCTTACAGGAAGTTGGTGTTGGAGTTGGCCCATGGGCACATTCTTGGAGGTCATCTGGGGACAGAGAAAACCCGAGAGAGGGTATTACAGAGATTCTATTGGCCTGGGGTGATGAAGGACATAGAAAATTATTGTTCCTCCTGCCCTGTGTGTCAGAGGTCGGCCCCGATGCCACATTTCCGTAGCCCGCTGGTCCCTCTACCCCTCATTGAGGTCCCGTTTGAGAGAATCGCAATGGATTTGGTAGGTCCTATAATCAAGTCCGCTAGGGGGCACCAGTACATATTGGTTATAATGGACTATGCCACCCGTTATCCAGAAGCGATCCCTCTCAGAAATACCTCGGCCAAAACCATAGCCAAAGAGCTATCTCTTGTTTTTAGCCGGGTGGGTATTTGTAAAGAACTGCTTACGGACCAAGGTACACCCTTTATGTCCCGGGTTATGAAAGAGCTGTGTAAATTGTTCAAAGTGACGCAATTGCGTACATCTGTGTATCACCCCCAAACCGATGGGCTGGTTGAAAGATTCAACAAAACCCTAAAACAAATGTTGAAGAAAGTGGTGGATAGAGATGGAAAGGATTGGGACTGTCTACTTCCTTATTTGATGTTTGCTATTAGGGAGGTGCCCCAATCCTCTACGGGATTCTCTCCCTTTGAGTTACTGTATGGGAGACACCCAAGAGGGCTGTTGGATATTGCCAAGGAAACTTGGGAAAGTGAGAGTTCTCCCCACAGGAGTGTGATTGAGCATGTCGCCCTGATGCAAGATCGAATTGCACAGGTAATGCCCATCGTGAAGGAACATTTGGCCCAAGCGCAGTTGGCACAGCAGAGAGTGTACAACCGTGGAGCAAAGACCCGTACCTTTTCCCCGGGGGATAGGATATTGGTACTTGTCCCTACGGTTGAAAGTAAATTCCTTGCCAAATGGCAAGGCCCCTACGAGATAATGGAAAAAGTGAGCGAAGTGAATTACAAGGTCAGACAACCAGGAAGGCGAAAGCCCGAACAGATATATCACGTTAATCTGTTGAAAGCCTGGAGGGATAGAGAGTCCCTAGTCGCAGAAACTTGGTCACCAGCTCAAACTGGTTGCGTGATTCCGGAGGTTGGAATAGCAGCCACCTTGTCACAACCCCAACAACAGGAGGTTAAGGAGTTTGTGCTTCGCAACAAGGAGGTGTTCTCTGAGCTGCCGGGACAAACATCTGGGGTAGAGCATGATATTATTACCCCGCCCGGTGAAAGGGTGAAGTTAAAACCCTATCGGATCCCAGAGGCCCGACGGGAGGCAATACGGGAGGAAGTACAGAAAATGCTGAACTTAGGGGTGATAGAGGAGTCCCAAAGTGGTTGGTCTAGTCCCATTGTGTTGGTGCCTAAACCGGATGGGAGCTGGCGATTTTGTAACGATTTTCGTCAGTTGAACAAAGTTACAAAATTTGACACCTACCCCATGCCACGTATAGATGAGTTGATCGACCGGCTGGGAACAGCCCGATACATGACGACTCTTGACCTCACAAAAGGGTATTGGCAAATTCCCCTGGCCAAGTCGGCCAAAGAGAAAACCGCATTTGTAACCCCAGACGGGGCGTTCCAATATAAGAGAATGCCGTTCGGGTTACAGAATGCGCCGGCCACATTCCAGCGGAAAATGGACCAGATACTGAGGCCCCATCGGAAGTATGCTGCGGCTTACCTGGATGACGTAATTGTCCATAGCACAGATTGGGCCTCACATCTGCCAAAAGTGCAAGCAGTCCTAGACTCTATCCGGGAAGCGGGGTTTACGGCTAACCCCAAGAAGTGTACCATTGGGCAGGAGGAGGCCAAATATCTTGGGTACACCATTGGCAGGGGAGTGATAAAACCCCAACTCAACAAAGTCGAGGCCATCCAGAGTTGGCCACGTCCCAACAGCAAGAAGCAGGTACGAGCCTTTCTGGGAATCGCTGGGTATTATCGGCGATTCATTCCCCACTTTGCTTCTAAGGCTGTGCCCCTAACCAACCTAACGAAGGGGAAAGGGTCGGTCATGATTAAATGGACCCCCGAGGCTGAGGCAGCATTCCAATTCTTGAAACAAGCCTTATGTAGCCAGCCAGTGTTGTACTCACCCGACTTCTCTAAAGACTTTGTCGTACAAAGTGATGCGTCAGATGTGGGGTTAGGAGCAGTATTGTCCCAGGTCTGGAACGGGGAAGAGCACCCAGTCATTTACCTCAGCAGGAAGTTGAAGTCCCATGAGGTAAATTACGCCACGGTTGAAAAGGAGTGTTTAGCGGTGAAGTGGGCTCTAGATTCCCTTCGGTACTACCTGCTAGGTAGGCACTTTGACATGGTTACGGATCACGCTCCGTTAAAGTGGATGGCTCAAAACAAGGAGACAAATAGAAGAGTGAATAGGTGGTTCCTGGCCCTACAGGAATTCAACTTCACAGTAAAGCATCGCCCTGGCGTTCAAATGGGGAATGTGGATGCTTTGTCTCGAGTACATGAATGCCTGATTGCTGGTGTTCCAACCCCAAGGTTAAAACAAGAGGGGGGGGTATGTGACAGCAGGAAGGTAAAGTCACCTGGTTGCATCCAGGGGGGTAGATATATTTCGCCCAGATTCAGGCTTTACGCCGACTTATACAACTAGGTGGAGAGTTGTATAAGCCCAGCTGAGGCTAGTAGGCTCATGGATGACTCATACCTCTAGGGAGAGTGTGGGGCGTCGTGCAGACAAAGGTGAGGAGACCAGCTGAAGCTTGTCAGCTCATTTAGGCCTCTATAAGAACTCCCAGCTTCATTAGATGTTAGCTCATGCCTGGAACAAGACCTGTGTGGACTGTCTAGGGAGAGTGAACCCCTGTGCGGTGAGGCAAAGCCTGTGTGGCTATTTGTTTGGACTTTTACTAAACCAGGGACTTAGGGACTAGGACAGCACCAGGCTGATCCCAGTTGTTAGTTTAGGAAACCTGCATGTTTAGTCAGAGGTCAAACTGACCAGGATTTATTTTGTTTATGTTTCTTTTTGGCTTTGCTGTGTTTTTGTCACTGTACATAGAGAAATAAACCGCACCTTTTGATTTTGAAAACCACAACCTCCGTCTGCTGGCCCTGTTTTTGTGTGGGGAGCCCAACCAGGGGATCACACACACCCGCTACCGAGTTAACCCCCTCACAATTAGAAGAATCCATTAGATCCACTCAGGGGACAGGAGCTGGTGGGAGAAGCGTTCTGCAGGAGGCAGGGCACACACATGACATCATTGGTTGCTATGACGCCGGCGGTCCTAGCAACCAATGACTGAAGCTTAGTGAGGATCCAGCACTGCAGAATGGTGGGCTGACCCCCTACATTAGGGACCCCATTTGAGTCCACCCTTAGATCAGAAGTGGAGACCATAGGTAGCCTCTGCTGACCATTAGGCCTCATGCCCACGGGCGTTTTTTCAGCCGCGTTTTTGAGCGTTTTTTACAGCTTAAAAACGCCTGTCCATGTTAGTCTATAGCTTCATGCCCACCTAGGCGTTTTTGAGCTGTAAAGAGCATAGGCGTTTGTAAGCTGTAAAAAAAACCCAGGACCAGTGCGTTCCTCAGCATCAGAATTAGGCAGAAAAAAACGCGAGCGTCAAAAAACGCGCAAAAACGCGCACTAACGCGCAAAAAACGCGCACTAACGCGCGGTCGCGTTTTTAGCTCCGATGTTTTTTTTTTTTTTTTTTTTTTTAAATATTTACAATAACATGGACAGGCGTTTTTAAGCTGCAAAAAACACAGCTGTAAAAACGCCAGTGGGCATGAGGCCTAACCCTCAATCTGTGCACATTGAGTCTACACCACTGACCCTAGCTATGGGCCAGATTAAGTCGTATAGTAGGCTAGATGTGCCCACGGATGGTAGTTTGCCCTTGACTATATGTACTTTGCTTTTGGAAGTCATGGCCAACCCCTATTTGCCGTTTTTACATTTTACTCTTTTATTTAAGTTGTCTTTCAGCCCTGATGAAGGAGGAACTTCTGCTATCCCCGGAAACATGTTGGATCTTTATCAGCCTTCCATTGGTTAATACAGGAAATTTTATGTCCCTGGGGAATGGCGCAATTCCAACAAGACTGAAGTGTTGATACAGGTGTAGGATGGCCTTAGCCAGCTCTGAGCCGCAAACTACGCCCCTGACGAGTTTCGCCCTGCTCACTGGGGCTTAGTCTAGACCTCATTGACTAAGCCCCTGGTGGGTGGGATAAAATGCATCAGGGGGATGCGGTTTGTAGAGGAGAGCTGGCTGAGGCCCAGAGGCGGCTCTCTAATTAGGCAAATTAGGCGGTCGCCTAAGGCCTCGCACTCACAGGGGTCTCACGGCCGCCTAATTTGCCTGTGATCAATACTAATATCGGCGTCATCGGCTCTCTCTATTACCCCTCTCTCTTTCTCACCTCCCCCTCTCGCATTGGCTGAATATGTCTGATGGGTGAGGAGGGTGCCCTGGAAGTGGTGCTGATCACCTGTGTGCTAGATCTGTGCATTTTCTGCAGCCATTTTTCTTGCTTGAATTATTTTTCCCATCATGGGTGTGAGGGGGGCCTCATGTCTAAGTTTTGCCTAAGGCCTCACAAAGCCAAGAGCCGCCTCTGCCAGAGGCGGCTCTCTAATTAGGCAAGTTAGGCGGTCGCCTAAGGCCTCACACTCACAGGGGCCTCACGGCCGCCTAATTTGCCTGTGATCAATACTAATGTGGGTGTGAGTGGGGCCTCATGTCTAAGTTTTGCCTAAGGCCTCACAAAGCCTAGAGCCGCCTCTGCTGAGGCCGTCCTACACCTGTATCTACACTTCAGTCGGCCTGGGAGTGCAGCGTTCCCCATGCATATCGATCTTGTCAGTGCTGGATAGAGAGCCTCAATGCCGGCACCCCTAGTCCTGAGGACCAGGGAGATTAAACTTTCACATTGTTTAGAGCGGCATTCCAAGTTCTAATCTGGGTCACAGGTCCAAGTTCTAATCACGTTTGGACCTTAAAAATTGGTGTGCAGATTTTGTTTGTGCAATCCCCACATTTACTACGGAAGTATAAGGGCAAGCTGACCAATAATACTTCACCTGTTTAGTACATAGGGGGCTCAGAGCCAGTTCTTTGTGACATTTTACCGGTGTCGGTATTAAGAAAATGATTAGGCACTTGCATGAAATAATGGCAGACAAAACACAACTTCTTCTCTCATAAAATAAATTAATTTTGGAAAAACGTTTCAGTGAATGAAAAGTAATAAAACAAATGATGATGAATCAGATTTCATGTTCAGCATTCATAATGTAATAACAGAGGCTCGTCCCATTGTCTCCACACATGAGCCATCCTACGTTCTCCCTACAATGGCCGGAGCACCGCGCAGAAGAGAGCAGACGCTTCCGTGCTCGTCATACAGAAATCCCGAGTCCCAATGTATAAAACAGGCCAGTGTTTATTATATCGATTCATCCACAGGAGAGAATTCACTGCACGTTTTGGGCTTAAACGCAGAGAGAAACATAGTTACATTGTCATTTACAGGTATATACAGGCGGACAATTTCTCTATATATGGGAAGAGCAAGGGGGCGACTTCCTAGTGATTTGGTTATTGATCTTATTTATTTTGGTTCTTCCTTATAGGGAGAGATCACCACAGAAAGCACAGAGTTCCCGGGGTGCAGATACAGGGGAGCAGAGACAAGGAGTGCAGAGACAGGGGAGCAGAGACAGGGGTGCAGAGACAGGGGTGCAGAGACAGGGGAGCAGAGACAAGGAGTGCAGAGACAAGGAGTGCAGAGACAAGGAGTGCAGAGACAAGGAGTGCAGAGACAGGGGTGCAGAGACAGGGGTGCAGAGACAGGGGCGCAGAGACAGGGGCACTGCAAGAATGGGTGCAGAGATGGGCACAGAGTCAGTGGTACAGAGACAGGGGTGCAGAGACAGAAGTGCAGAGAAAGGAGCACAGAGACAAGGGGTGCAGGAATGGGTGCAGAGGCAGGGGTGAAAAAACAGGGGTGCAGAGACAGATGCACAAAGACAGGGGTGCAGAGATGGGTGCAGCGACAGGAGCGCAAAGACGGGTGCGGGAATGGGTGCCTAGAAAGCGTCACAGAGACAGGGGCGCAGAGAGAGGGGCATAGAGACATGAGTGCAGCAGAGAAAGGGGCGCAGAGACAGGGGTGAAGAGACAGGGGACTAGAAGCACACAGACTCAATCCTCTATAAGTCCTCCCACATTATGTACATCAGTACATGCTGGTCCCTACTAATACACAGAGATAGAGATGCACTGACCTCTCCTCCTAATACACAGATATCAGGACACACTGACCTCTCCTCTCCTCCTAATACACAGATATCAGGACACACTGACCTCTCCTCTCCTCCTAATACACAGATATCAGGACACACTGACCTCTCCTCTCCTCCTAATACACAGATATCAGGACACGCTGACCTCTCCTCTCCTCCTAATACACAGATATCAGGACACACTGACCTTTTCCCCTCCTAATACACAGATATCAGGACACACTGACCTCTCCTCTCCTCCTAATACACAGATATCAGGACACACTGACCTCTCCTCTCCTAATACACAGATATCAGGACACACTGACCTCTCCTCTCCTCCTAATACACAGATATCAGGACACACTGACCTCTCCTCTCCTAATACACAGATATCAGGACACGCTGACCTCTCCTCTCCTCCTAATACACAGATATCAGGACACACTGACCTTTTCCCCTCCTAATACACAGATATCAGGACACACTGACCTCTCCTCTCCTCCTAATACACAGATATCAGGAGACACTGACCTCTCCTCTCCTAATACACAGATATCAGGACACACTGACCTCTCCTCTCCTCCTAATACACAGATATCAGGACACGCTGACCTCTCCTCTCCTCCTAATACACAGATATCAGACACACTGACCTTTTCCCCTCCTAATACACAGATATCAGACACACTGACCTCTCCTCCTCCTAATACACAGATATCAGACACACTGACCTTTTCCCCTCCTAATACACAGATATCAGACACACTGACCTCTCCTCCTCCTAATACACAGATATCAGACACACTGACCTCTCCTCCTCCTTATACACAGATATCAGACACACTGACCCCTCCTCTCCTCCTAATACACAGATATCAGACACACTGACCTCTCCTCTTCTCCTAATAAACAGATATCAGGACACACTTACCTCTCCTCCCCTCTTCCTAAATTACACACTTACCACTCCCCCTAATACACAGATATCAGGACTCACTGACCTCACTTACTCCTGTGGCAATCATGACCGGAAACCCCCTCGCCCCTTCCCTGACCCATATTAGAAATGTTTATTTTCTCCCTTACACTATCCAAGCATAAAACTCAGTACATAGGCAATGCTTTTAAAGATCCAACTATGTATAAGAAAGGAAGACTAGTCTTGCGCAAGATCCCCCCTATATTGCTCCTCCCACATAATGCACAGTCCCAGACGCACGCGCCCAGTCCGAGATCGGGCACGTCCAGACGCCATGTAGCAGAAAACATCCAATTTTGATAAAGTGCAGGCGCTCATCCATGCAACACTGACATCTGTAGCACATTTTGCACAATGGCAGATCATTTTTTTTTTTTCTTTTTAGGTAGGCCATTAAAAATATGTAATTTTTACATGAATAATTCCCCTAAAACAAAATAAAATAATGGAAGCTTTTCAAAATATGATATTTGTCTGCGGCTCAGTCCGCTCAGTGCAGCGATCGTCCTTCCTTTTTCGCAGTGCTGTCAGATATTCCGTCTAGTTCAGGATTTATGTACAGAAAGTAGACGCAACTTTCTACTGCGTTAAGGGGCGTGGCAAAACTCACCGGCGGGGTCATGATCTAACCACAGAATGTTTGTCAGCAATTTTTTTTTTTTTTTTTTTTAAGGAATGTCCTGCAGAGCAGTGGTGATGGTCAGCAAGCTATGCAGTGGTTATAGGCGATGCTCTGCAAGCGGTCACACCGCTGGTCATTCAGTCCGAAGTGGGTGGTAAAGGTGCAGTGCGCAGCAGAGTATGGAAGAGATGTTCTGCAGGCCTGGTCAATCCATTGGAGTATGGGTTATGAGTTATGGAGTATGAGCTCTCGGACTTGGGATACAGTATACAAGAGAGAAATTTGAAGAATAGCAAATACCCGCGAGAAGTCAGTCCTCGTCTTCTCCAAACTGGGCATTTCAGCGCCTCCCAATAAATAAAGTCTGAGAGACCCGTGAAAAGGCAACCTCTCCATCTTTCCTTATATATATATTTATATATAAATTTATATTTATATATTTATAGTTTTTTGTTCTCCTTGATAAAAAAACAAAAACAAAGGTTCAGGTGAAAATAAAATAGGGGTTAGTCTGAAGGAGATGCGATGTGTTTGGAAGTAAGGGAATGGTAGAAAGGAAGTCCCAATGGCCAGGGGGGTTCTCATGTCTGTAGCTCCTCTGTGGGCGGGTGGTTCCTCCGGTTCCTCGCCCGTTTCTGATCCTGAAGGTCTTTTGCTTCGCTGATGGCGGACCCGGAGGGGCGCCAGTATCCCTGGCAGTACTGGTTGATGAGTCCCATCTCTGGCTGGGAGAGAAGTTGCACTAACTCGTCGTAAGCGCCCGGTGGCCCGGCGGGATGGGACGCCAGGGCAGATGGATTGTCTGGATGAAGAAGAGCTGCCGTCACGGCCTCGCTGCTCAGAACATGGAGCCGCACTCTTATGACCGTATGTTTGAAGCTGTTCTCGGTAGCCGTGCAGTGGTACACGCCAGTGTCGGAGAGCTGGAGGGAGCGGATGAGTAGACCCTGGTCGGTCTTCAAGAATCGTCCTTCCGATCGCAACTAGAGGAAGAAAAAAAAGGGTCCTGTATCAGAATGAATATCTAACACATTTTTCCTGGTGTAATATTAGACTGTGATATAGCTGCATTCATCCACATTCATGTGCGTCAACACACTATACAACATTATGCAATGTATGCACTAAAAGTAAAAATAACAGTATTCAGCGCTGAAAAATAATCAAAAACAAAACACAAAGTATTGCAGCCAGCACTTAGGGTAAAAACAAAGTATTGCAGCCAGCACTTAGGGTAATTCATAAAAAATCCCTCAAGGAGAGCATATATATAAAAGAGTGCAGCGCAAAGAAAATATATAATAAAAGTCCATTTAAAAAAGGCAAAGGTCCATAAGGGCCTCCAACCTCCAAATGACACATAACAGCTTAGCATATACAGCAGCCACCTTTGCCCTGCCCCATGCTGAAGAAGTCACGCCCATTGACGTAACGCGTACGGGGGGAGGAGCTACGCCGGGCGCCGCCGCGATCATCTCGGAGCATCCTGGATCCCTTGATCCTATGTTTGTATGCTGATTTTGTCTGCACTCGCATGGAGTGCTTTTAAATGTGAGTACATTATTCTTACTCTGTATAAGGAATAAACGTTATATATCAGAGAGCACTAGGAAGTATCTTTTCTTATTTGCATAAACTGGAACACGGTGGAGCAAGTTTACAAAGGTGGCTGCTGTATATGCTAAGCTGTTATGTGTCGTTTGGAGGTTGGAGGCTGAGAGATTGGATGTCATCTGCATTACTACCCTATGCCCTGTGACCTCTTGCAGGTCGAATTATTGAGGTGAGAGGTCACTCTGTGTGCGGTGGAGGGATTTCTTCTGGTCAACTGCTGTGATCCACATCGCATGCTATTTATTGTGCACCATTCACCCCTTATGGACCTTTGCCTTTTTTTTAATGGACTTTTATTATTTATTTTCTTTGCGCTGCACTCTTTTATATAAATGTATGCACTAATGCAGTGGTCTCCAAACTGTGGCCCAAGAGCCAGATGCGGCCCTTTGCTTGCTTTCATCTGGTCCTCGGGCACTATTTTCATCTGGCCCTCGGGCACTATTTTTATCCACCGATACCAACAATTGGACATATTTTCACTTCTTACACCAGTGAAGGGGCAGAATACCTCCCAGTGACACCAACGATGGGGCACAATTCCTCCCACTGACACCAAAGATGGGGCACAATTCCTTTCACTGACATCAACCATGGGACATTGTTTTTACCCACTGACGTCAGGATGTTTTCTACTCCCTCTGGCCACAGTCCGGCCCCCCTTAAGTCTGAAGAACAGTAAACTGGCCCTTTGTTTAGAAAGTTTGGAGACCCCCGCACTAATGGATGCTTACCCATTCATTTAAAACGTACTTGTATTAAAGGACCTCAAGTGCGGCCCAAAAGGACCAAACCTAATTATCAGTTAATGTAATAATACAGAAAGCTGTCAAGACTGAAGACATGCAACAGAAGATGGTCAAAGACTGCAAACATACTATTGGAGATGTTAAAGATTGGGGACATGCTTCAGGGGACACTCATTGACTGGAGACACATTACGGGAGACTACTAGAGATTACAGTCTGAACCGCCCATTTACAAGTTAACATTTCTACATTTTACTCCCTATAGACCCTTTAATAATTTTTTATCATTTTGTATCATTTGATATTTATTTGAGTAACATCCATTATAAAGAATCAGAGGAAAAACAAAATTCAATAAGAGAAAAGCGGCAGCCATCACAGAAAAAAGTAAGAGAGCTGCAAAGTAAGTACTAAAGAACCACATGCAACCCCCAGGCCACAGCCTGGTCCCTTGGGATTTCAAGTGTTTATATAGGGAAGGGTTAAAGCCCTTCAGGTTTTTCTGCCTATGACGCACTGGTGGGATTTCCCTACCCTGTCCGGTTCTGAAGACACAAAATAAATTAGAGGAAATCTCTCAAAAAGTGGAAAGAATTTCCCTGTTAGACAGATGTCACCAGCACAGGAACTTCTTCCGATTCTGAAGATTCCCCCTCACCTCTTGCTTTGATGACTGTTGGAATGTAGTACAGATCCCGGACGAGCCCCCAATTGTTATGCTAATTCTTGCTTCTTCAAGGAAAGAAACCAGTAGTATATTAATGAGCCTTCACTAAACAAGAATGCTGCATCTACAAACTATTTACAATTACAGGAATACAAAACAAGAGATGAAATACCTCAGGTCCTGTTTGCCATGGTCATTTCAGACCAGCTATACCAGAATCAAATTGACTTTTAGTGTATCCCTGTTGCATACAGACATGTACATTTGTTAGAAAAGGAAAAGTAGCATGTCAATGTGAGTATGTGTGAACATTTGTAGCACTCTGTATGTCTTGAATAGTATTCCTGTAACTGTAGTTTGTAGGCACATCAGTCTTGTTTACTTAAGGCACGCTAATATACTGGGTTGTTTCCTTAGCTTTACTGTTAGAGCTAGACAAATAGCAAGAATTAGCAAAATTATTTGAATTTGCCCTCACCTTTCTCTGGTGACAAATCGAGGTGTGAGTCTCCCCAACACCAATTGTACCCTTTGATACAAGATGTGTCTCACCTCTTTCTTTCGGTCTGAGTTGTCTTTCTGGAAGATCCATTTTACGATGGCCTGGGGTGAGCGTGGCTGACATTCAAGGAAGGCAGAACTACCTTCCACTCCATACTGTGCTGAATCCATTCCATTCTTATTGGCTGTAACAAGCAATTAAGATTGTTTATGCGTTACATAGGCACTTTATACAAAAGCTGCATTGTAGGTTAGCTGAAAGTCGGTATTAGGCTTGCGATGGAGTGCCTGCTTTTCAAGGTAATGGTTAGAAAGGGGGTGGATGGAGGTTTACCAGAAAGCTGAAGGTGGGTAAGGATGAGCTCCGGCGTGTTTGCATTGAACACGTGCAGAGCCCGCCAGGAAGTCGGCACCGCACTGCGCTAATGACAGGCAGGGAGACATTTCCCGGTGCGCGGCTGCAGAGATCGGGAAATGTCTCCCTGGCTGTGATTAGCGCAGCGCGGTTCCTACTTCCTGGCGGGCTCTGCACGTGTTCAATGCGAACACGCCGGAGCTCATCCCTAAAGGTGGGTGTAGTTAGTGAAGTGTTAGATCATTATTAGTGAAACATACAGGAAACGGGGCAGTGGCACAAACGGCAGGACTGCTCAACTATGAATTTATTTACATCACCTTTTCCTCCAGAAAAGGAAAATAACTATCTGATAGTGGAAGATGTATGTAGCAATATTGCAGAAATTGGACTATGAACTAGGAAATTTGACTTTTAAAGGCACACAGATAGAAATGGTAAAATACTAAGGGTTTTTATTATAGAAAATTGTTTTTGTAAAAAACGTTTGAACAAATAAAATTGTCTACAGCAATCTTAAGATGGACCTCTTGAGTACTATCATAATAATTCCAGTAACATACATTAGTATTAAAGATACAATAAATACAGAGATTTTATACAAATATGGAACCGATAGCCACGAAGAGGATCCAGTAGTAGAAGATAACTTGCTCTACGTGTTACGCGTTATAAATGAACGCTTCTTCAGGAGAATGAATATAGTAATGGCAGTTTTGAATAGAGCAACAATCAGCCTTTAACACCACGACATTGGCAATGTATCAAAACATATTGCCAGTTAGGGACATATATAATCATAGAAGTACAATCATAAAAGTAAGTCCATTTTGCTGATAAGCAAAAAATGAAGACAGGGGAGAGAAAGGAGACAATTTCCAGGAGACACTCAGCTGCCACAGAAAGGTATATCAACGGTGGGGTACACCGGTATATGTTGGGGGCAACAGGACAGCAGTCCAATATAATGCCCAAAGTTGAGAGCAGAGCCTTGGCGTCTGGATAGCAGCATGCAGAGATGTCTCCTATGTCCCCAGTTGTGGTCTGATGTCCCTGACTGGCAATATGTTTTGATACATTGCCAATGTCGTGGTGTAAAAGGCTGATTGTTGCTCTATTCAACACGACCATTACTATATTCATGCTCCTGAAGAAGCGTTCATTTATAACGCGTAACATGTAGAGCAAGTTCTCTTCTACTACTGGATCCTCTTCGTGGCTATCGGTTCCATATTTGTATAAAATTTCTGTATTTATTGTATCTGTAATACAAATGTATGTTACTGGAATTATTATGATAGCACTCAAGAGGTCCATCTTAAGATTGCTATAGACAATTTTATTTGTTCAAACGTTTTTTACAAAAACTATTTTCTATAATAAAAACCCTTAGTGTTTTACCATTTCTATCTGTGTGCCTTTAAAAGTCCAATTTCCTAGTTCATAGTCCAATTTCTGCATAATATCGGGACGTTGGCACACTGTTACCAGTGTATCCACAGTGTCACCCAGTGAGGATACACTGAAACGTTCTTCTTTCTAAATACGTAGCAATATTGGCGAGTGGCAAAGAAAAGTGTTGTGGGCATTGATTTGAGTTCTGAATTCCTGGTACTTTAACACCAAGACCTTACCATTGGAATTGTACCCTCTGCACTGCCTCATGGGGTTTCCATGTCTGACATCCTGACGGCGGCTTCGTCTGTCCAGGGTAAGAGCCAGAAGCAGACAGAGGAGAAGACATGGCGGGGAAAGAAAATGGAGCAAGAGAAGATGAAACATTACATATGTTAGACTGATAATTAAGACCGGAGCTCTGTATATCATATTTTTCCCTGCCAGCCAATCCCTGGCTCACCCCTCTGCGTACCGCTTGGAGGATGCTGAATAGCGGGAGCACGTCTTCCCATCCCAGGCGCAGTACGGGTCTCTGGCGAGGCAACAATCAGCGCAAGCTTCTCCGTACACGTCGCAGCGATGGAGGGCCAGGTGCGTCACGCCAGACTCGGATGACACATAGAGCTGTTGCTGTAAGATGAATAAGGAGGGCTCTAAGTAAAGCACAAACAGCAGATTGGACTGGGCTATAACTAGTTATCAATTTCACTAATATATGTTAAATTTGTGCTAGAAGTGCCTAAATATCAAATAAAATAGCAAAACAGCAGCACTCACCGATGTTCAAACAGAAAAAAAATATCTAAATACATGTATATAAAAATGTGTTGCGCTGTCTCTTTAAATCCACCAAAATCCAAATACATTCATTACCCTCAAAATACCAATATATGCAAAAAAAGGTGCAAACATTTTATAATGATAATATACAGAAAACGTGACATCACATAGCACAATATACCTCATGCACAGAAAAAGAGTAATGAGAACTGCATAGTCTAGTAAATCCTAACTTGTTATTATTAAAAATTTAGGGCACGTACCCACAAACAAGGGAGAAATGTAAACATATCACGGGCACCAGCTGGTCATCCAGGCAGATGTGATGATGTCACAGCTAGGCTCCTCCCTACGCATTTTGTCATACGGGACGTCTTTCAAGGGGCATGGGATCCTTGATAAATTCCTGGGCATAAGGCAACCGGAAGTGACGTCAGAGTGGGTGGGACAAGTATGGTTTGAAGAAGGAGCAACTGGGCATGCTCCGAAACACGCCCCGCCCACTCTGACGTCACTTCCGGTTGACTGGATTCCATGCTGGTCCTGACAGCACGGCTCTCCATCTTGGATCAGAGACACAGTGTTTTCCACCACTGGTCGGCTGGAACTTTCACCTGTAAATGTCTTTACTCCCAGGAGGCATCCCGCTGGACGTTGTGGATTCATTGATGTGCCTGTTTCTCACTTCCATCTTGTGTTTTTAACCCTTCCTTGCCATTAAAGTGTTTTATTACTGCACATAGAAGCGCATTTTTCTCTGCTTTATGAGGTATATTGTGTGGTTACTGCGATTTGGAGCGAAGGTAAAAAAACATCCATCAATCTAGGATCTGAGCATTGTTCTCAAAGTGCTGTAAGACCTCCTGTGTATTGAGGTCTAAAGCCCCGTACACGCGGTCGGACTTTTGGCCAACAAACTTAATTTTGAGCAAGTTGGACCAATCCGACCGTGTGTACGCTCCATCGGACAAACTTTTTTCGTTTGGTTTGGGATTTCATCGGACAAAAGTTGGGTCTGCAAACGGACAAACTTTTGCCCAACAAAAGTCCGATGGAGCAAAGTCCGACCGTGTGTACAGTAAACCATCGGACTTTTGTCCGATGGAGAAAACAAATCATGTTAAAATCAACCAAAAATAGCAGAAGTTGACCAAAGGGTGGCAGTAAAGAGCAGAAAAGAGCAGAAAAACCATGCGATGTTGTAAGAAGTTTTTGGAAAGTTTGCAGAAAAGTCAGAGCGTGTGTATGCTATGGGTGTTCCCGACCAACTCCGTTCGGACAAAAATCCACGGAAAAGTCCGATGGAAGTCCGACCGTGTGTACGAGGCTTAAGTGTCCGTGTATGTTGGTGGTTGGTGCACTGGAAATGGTGGAGACAATTTTGTTCATGGTGGACTTTTTTCACTTGTTTTATACTACATGGGACTTGATGTCACATTTTATGTATATTATCATTATCTCATTTTTTAGCACATTTTTTTGCATATACTGTATGGTTATTGGGAGGGTAATGAATGTATTTGGATTTTCTTGGATTTCAAGAGACGGCGCAACACCGTTTTGTATATTAGTTATCAATTTCATATCAAGGTACCCCAGACCTAACTGCTATCTAGTCATTGTATAGTTTCATGGGACAATGAGGTACCAATTATTCATCATATATAGCTAACAAAAATTATTTTTTTAACCCCTGAAAATCTACAGACTTTCAAGGGGTTGTAAACCCTCCTGTTTTTTCACGTTAATGCATCCTATGCAATAAGGTGAAAAAACATCTGACTATTACTGCCCCCCCAGCCCCCCCCCCCCCCCCCGTTTTACTTACCTGAGCCCTGGAAAGTCCTGCGTTGAGAACGCGCTGGATCTTTGCCCCGGGGTTCTCGGCTCTTCATTGGATAGATCGATAGCAGCGCAGCCATTGGCTCTCGCTGCTGTCAATCAATCCAATGACGCGGGCACCGAGGGGCGGGGCAGAGTCCTGCATTCGGCAGCTATGGACGCCGAATGCAGGACTTGGGAGCGCACCCGAAAGGTAACCCCCTTGGGAGAGCGCTTCCCAGAGGGGGTTATCTGATGCGGGGAGGAGCCGAAAGAGCCGCCGGGGGACCCCAGAAAACGGCGTTGGGGCCACACTGTGCAAAACGAGCTGCATAGTCGAGGTAAGTATGACCTGTTTGTTATTTAAAAAAAATAAAAAACAAACCTATAGTGTCACTTTAATTTCTGTTCACATAAAAGCATATTTACATGAAATCCAAGTATAGAGAATTGCGTGCATGTTACATACCGTATATACTCGAGTATAAGCAGAGTTTTTCAGCACATTTTTTTGTGCTGAAAATGCCCCCCTCGGCTTATACTCGAGTCACCTTTTTGCACCTGATCTCCCGGACTTTGGGGACCCGGTACTGGCCCATATGTAGCCCCACTCTTTCTCTATAAGTGTGCAAAAGTTTGTTGTCCTAGGGACCTACGGCCGGGGAGCACCGATTTTTCAAACCCGGGCATCCCTTCCATAGATTCACATGTTAAATGGTAATTTCTCTGGTGACTTTGGGGCAGACATGGGAGCAAGTCACACATGTGCAAGTCACAAGCAAGTCTCAAGTCTTAACCTTCAAGTCTCAAGCAAGTCCCAAGTTACTGTGTGTGACGAAAAGCAAGCAAGTCAAGTCGAGTCCCTGCTAGAAGTCAAGCAAGTCAAGTCATTTATTTTGGTCAAGTCACAAATCAAGTCAAAATACTGATCTACCCCATACTGTATAAAAATAATAGGAGGGATAACAATAAATAATATTGGTTATGTGCCCATGCCTCACTGTGCCTCACTGTGCCCATGCCTCACTGTGCCCGTGCCTCACTTTGCCCGTGTCTCACTGTGCCCGTCAGCCGCGTACCTGATCGGCGGCATCCCAGCGGCCATTCCAGTATTCAAAAGCCGCGCCTCCTCCTCGTCTGTGATAGGCGGAACACTCAATTTCCCAGCATTCAGTGTTCCACCTATCACAGACATCCGCTCATCCTCATAACACAGACGAGGATAAGAGGATGTCCGTGATAGGCTGAACACTGTATGCTGTGAAATTGAGTGTTCCACCTATCACAGACGAGGAGGCGCGACTTTTGAACACTGCAATGGCAGCCGTCTGTCTGCATGACACGCTGATCAGGTAGGCAGACGGCGGCTTGCGGTTAGTGTTAGTGGTGCCAAGTCATTGCAAGTCATATAGCCCAAGTCAAAGTCAAGTCGAGTCATTTATTGAATTCTGTCAAGCAAGTCGCAAGTCCTCAAACAGGTGACTCAAGTCTGACTCGAGTCAAGTCATGTGACTCAAGTCCCCCACCTCTGCTTTGGGGACCCAGTACCGGCCTGTCCTAGGTCCCCTGGACCCGGAACTTGGTACACATATAGCCCTATTTCTCCTCTACAAATGTGCAAAGTTTGTTGTTTAGGGGACCCTTGGCCAGGGGAGCACCAATTTTTCAAAACCGGGCACCCCTTCCATAGACTCCCATGTTAAACGTCAGTCTAGTCATGGACACAGTGAGGCAAAGTGAGGCACAGTGAGGCATGCAGATTGACACCCTAGGCTTATACTCGAGTCAACAAGTTTTCCCAGTTTTTTGTGGTAAAATTAGGTGCCTCGGCTTATATTCGGGTAGGCTTATACTCGAGTATATACGGTAGTTCTCTCTTTTCTGTACATATGCTTATCCCAAAATCCAGTGACCTCCAATCGTCCCAAACACCTCCAAGTCCGCACATAAAGATTATCTATATATTACTGACAATAAACATTCCAGCTGACGGCTGCCGAGGGAATTGTCCTGGAATCAGATTCCATCATAACAGGAAGTATAATGTTCGGAGACATTGGAACGTTGCTCCTTCTAAAACGAGGCTTAGAATAGAACTTCACCTTTGTATGAGTTTTGGTGCTATATACAGGGAAAATACGGCTTTTCATTATATTTGTCCTTTTTCTTCAGCCACTGATGGATTTTCTTTAATTTTGCCTTTAAGAATTTTTAATATAGAGAATGTGTCTACTGAAGAAACAAAGGTTTCCACCAATGGTTTCCTCAGTGATCACACTTACTCCTGTCCACTTTCAGTTTTCTTGGATGTCTCGTAACAGACACTCTATCATGAATCAATATTTCTATAGCTCTATAGCCTCAAACTGCTTTATCTGCTGCTGGGGAAGATGGCGAGACAGCCATCCTGGACACTTAGTAGAATACTAACGCCGCGTACACGCGATCGGAAATTCCGACAAGAAAACCGTGGATTTTTTTTCCGACGGAACTTCGGCTCAAACTTGTGTTGCCTACACACGGTCACACAAATCTTGTCGGAATTTCCGAAGGTCAAGAACGCGGCGACGTACAAGACGTACGACGAGCCGAGATCAATGAAGTTCAATTGGCAGTTCGGCTCTTCTGCTTGATTCTGAGCATGCGTGTTTTTTTTGCGCGTCGGAATTGCATACAGACGATCGGAATTTCCGATAGGAACCTTATCCGTCGGAAAAATAGAGAACCTGCTCTCAATCTTTTGTTGGCGGAAATTCCGACAGCAAAAGTCCGACGGAGGCTACACACGGTTGGAATTTCCGACCAAAAGCTTGCATCGGACTTTTCTTGTTGGAATTTCCGACCGTGTGTACGCGGCATTAGTAAAATTTAGACAGGTGCCAAATAGTCTACCAGTGTGCCCCGGGGGATCAGGGCCAGGGTGCCTTCTCTTCGGAGGAGGACCATGTGTACACCTTGGGCACTTTTTTGTGTACTTCACTTTTTTTGCACCTGGTGTTCGGTTCTGAGTGTGCTCACGGCATTGTGGAGCTTCAAAAGAATAATAAAAGAAAAAGTGGTTCTGGATGAGCACTTGGCTGTTGGTACATAAAAGGAATGATGGCTCTGCCCACTGTCCCGAAATGAGGACTAATCCTCCTATTTTTGGATATGAGATGGAATGCGACCTGTGAATATTTTTAGTCCTACGAAGCCTTTACTAAGCTATGCACGGATTTGGTTGGAGGACATTTTGATTTCATTGGTCTCTTCCCACCATAAACTATATGGTTACGGTATATTGTGTCATTGCCAAACATTGCAATGGTAAATGTTACCTTTGTCAGGTTTGCAAAACATAAAAGATTTACACATCAGAAGTACAGAAATGAAATATTACATTGCGAAGAATCAGCACTTTCATCGAAAATTAATGCAGTAATGGACTTACCCGTTTCGAAGAAATTTTCATGGATCTTATGGGTTTTGGTTCCTAAAAGATAAAACTGGTAAGTTACATCGGTAGAAGGTAAAGTACAGAAAAGGTATTACAAAGTTGAATGCAATTGTAGTGAAAAACCTTATGCCGTGTACACACGATCGGTTTTACCGATGAAAACAGTCCGATGGACTTTTTTCATCGGACAAACCGATCGTGTGTGGGCCCCATCGGTCTTTTTTCCATCGGTGATTAAAAATAGAACATGTTTTAAATTTATCCGATGGAAAAAAAAACTATAGCAAATTCCGATCGTCTGTGTAGAACCTCATCGGAGAAAAAACCCACTCATGCTCAGAATCAAGTCGACGCATGCTCAGAAGCATTGAACTTAATTTTTCTCGGCTCGTCTGAGTGTTTTACGTCACCGCGTTTGGGATGGTCGGATTTTTGACTGATGGTGTGTAGGCAAGAGTGACGGAAGTCAGCTTCATCGGAAATCCGATGGAAAAATCCATCGGATTTTATTCCATCGGAAATCTGATCGTGTGTACAGGGCTTTAGACTTAAGCCGGCCATAGATGATATGCTTTTCTTTCCAAGAAAATCACTTGATTCCTCCATCAACGCAGATAGTGTTGATGGGGGAATTGCTCCTGCGGAGCTATTGTGTTTTCCTAGTTGGGGGGTGAGGGGAGCTGGTTGTACCCAAGTTGATCAATAGATTAACTTGGGTACAATCAGCCTGCCCATAGAGGGTTCAAATCTTTGAGTCATCTATGGCCTGCTTTAATTTGGTGGTCAATAGAAAAAAAAAGTAAACCCTGCAGTGGTGCTCAAAATGCCACAGCTAAAAAGATAATTGGTGTCTTGCTCCTGGCACGAAAGGAAAGCACCATCAAACGAAAGATCAATCACCCACAGCTCAAAGAACCTCAGAGGAACCCTAATGATCCACATAACTCTGGTTCAGAATGTCTGCCCTTATCTAATGTTTTATATGGATTCTAAGATTTTTCTTATTAAAGGCTAATGATCTCATAAGCATGTGGGTTGGGGGAAGGGGTAGTTTGGACATAGCAATAGTTTACTGATTGATAGATACAGTTGTACTTAATTCATATCATATGAAGAAAGTCTTTTCAGCCAGGGTTCCCTGAAACAGTGGGGTTCCTCCAGCGGCAGCTAGGGGTTCCCTGAGCAATCAGCAGTTTTCTTTTATATTCTCATATATATAACCACTCTCATCTGAGATCTTTTTAGCTAACTGCAAGGGGAGCATTCATCCCAAAGCCCAGCAATGTAAGGAACATTCTTCCCACTGACCACCAATGTAAGGATCATTCTTCCCACTGACCACCAATGTAAGGAACATTCTTCCCACTGACCACCAATGTAAGGATCATTCTTCCCACTGACCACCAATGTAAGGAACATTCTTCCCACTGATCACCAATGTAAGGGACATTCTTCCCACTGATCACCAATGTAAGGAACATTCTTCCCACTGATCACCAATGTAAGGGACTTTCTTCCCACTGATCACCAATGTAAGGAACATTCTTCCCACTGATCACCAATGTAATGAGCATTCTTCTCACTGATCACCAATGTAAGGAACATTCTTCTCACTGATCACCAATGTAAGGAGCATTCTTCTCACTGATCACCAATGTAAGGAGCATTCTTCTCACTGATCACCAATGTAAGGAACATTCTTCCCACTGATCACCAATGTAAGGAGCATTCTTCTCACTGATCACCAATGTAAGGAACATTCTTCTCACTGATCACCAATGTAAGGAACATTCTTCTCACTGATCACCAATGTAAGGAGCATTCTTCTCACTGATCACCAATGTAAGGGACATTCTTCTCACTGATCACCAATGTAAGGGACATTCTTCTCACTGATCACCAATGTAAGGAACATTCTTCTCACTGATCACCAATGTAAGGAACATTCTTCCCACTGATCACCAATGTAAGGAACATTCTTCCCACTGATCACCAATGTAAGGGACATTCTTCCCACTGATCACCAATGTAAGGAACATTCTTCTCACTGATCACCAATGTAAGGAACATTCTTCTCACTGATCACCAATGTAAGGAGCATTCTTCTCACTGATCACCAATGTAAGGAACATTCTTCTCACTGATCACCAATGTAAGGAACATTCTTCCCACTGATCACCAATGTAAGGAACATTCTTCCCACTGATCACCAATGTAAGGAACATTCTTCCCACTGATCACCAATGTAAGGGACATTCTTCCCACTGATCACCAATGTAAGGGACATTCTTCCCTCTGATCACCAATGTAAGGAACATTCTTCTCACTGATCACCAATGTAAGGGACATTCTTCCCTCTGATCACCAATGTAAGGAACATTCTTCTCACTGATCACCAATGTAAGGAACATTCTTCCCACTGATCACCAATGTAAGGAACATTCTTCTCACTGATCACCAATGTAAGGAACATTCTTCCCACTGATCACCAATGTAAGGAGCATTCTTCTCACTGATCACCAATGTAAGGAACATTCTTCTCACTGATCACCAATGTAAGGAACATTCTTCCCACTGATCACCAATGTAAGGAACATTCTTCCCACTGATCACCAATGTAAGGAACATTCTTCTCACTGACCACCAATGTAAGGAGCATTCTTCCCACTGATCACCAATGTAAGGAACATTCTTCTCACTGATCACCAATGTAAGGAACATTCTTCCCACTGATCACCAATGTAAGGAACATTCTTCCCACTGACCACCAATGTAAGGAACATTCTTCCCACTGATCACCAATGTAAGGGACATTCTTCCCACTAATCACCAATGTAAGGAACATTCTTCTCACTGATCACCAATGTAAGAAACATTCTTCACACTGATCACCAATGTAAGGAACTTTCTTCTCAGTAACCACCAATGTAAGGAACATTCTTCTCACTGATCACCAATGTAAGGAGCATTCTTCCCACTGACCACCACACTATCGTACTGTGAGTTACAGATATAGTACACTTTGGCAGGGGTTCTCTGAGACCTGAAAGTTACTTTAAGGGTTCCCCCATGTTATAAAGATTGAGAAAAGCTGTATGAAGAGTTCTCTACTATGTATCTAAAGGTGCACATTTATAGAATATGTTTCTGTGTCGATGTGGCTGTCCCCGGTGTATGATTTATTGTCTGATATTCTGTGTCCAGTTTTAAACAAACCAACTTGATACTTTTTTTTTTAATATATGGTGTAAATGGCAGCATGCCAAGCAGATTGGGTATCTTCGTAATTATACTCGTTGCAATTATGTAAGTTAATTGATCACAGCTGCTTTGGGTTCATCTAAGTTGAGGACTTCTCCACCTGTTAACTCCTACTCAATACGAACGAAATGCGTCAGTCTGCCTTGCACTGGACCATTCATTACATTTTTAACCATGGCTTTTAACTTGGAATGCAACGACCTTTCGTTTCGCTAGCACTGAATCCTATAATGGATCTGTCACACAGCTCTGCCTTGCTGAGCAGTAAAATTGATGAGCCCCCCCCCCCCCCCCCCGGCGTCTATCCTAATTCAGACATTTATCTTGTCCCTCGCCCCTCAGGAGGAACTGCAGTATTCTGTTGCCAATAAAGTACCCGGAAAAAAAATAAGAAACTTTTATAGGGCTGGTAAAGTTGGATGGGAGTCTTGAAACGTTATCTCATACCTTAAACACTTCCACCTCTTCCAGGATCAGCTCTTCCGTCTCCTGGTCGTCCTTCGGCAGGACAATCACCTTCTGCACTGTACCCAGATCTGAGGAGGAACAGCAACCATTAAATGTCTCTCTCACAATAATACATTTACATTTCTTTACTTCATCAAAGAGATACTTCAAGCAATCTCCGGCACAATGCCCCATGCTGAGGACACCTCAATAAACACTTCCGCCATTGAGAGCCAGAAGCCAACATTTCGCTCAGCTGCTGGCTCTCAATCCCAGTTCACAGCCAAGACTCTGAAGAAAGAAGAAAGAAGAAAGAAGAAAGAAGAAGAAGAAGAAGAAAGAAGAAAGAAGAAAGAAGAAAGAAGAAGAAGAAGAAGAAGAAGAAGAAAGAAGAAGAAAGAAGAAAGAAGAAAGAAGAAGAAGAAGAAAGAAGAAAGAAGAAAGAAGAAAGAAGAAAGAAGAAAGAAGAAGAAGAAGAGGAAGAGGAAGAAGAAGAGGAAGAAGAAGAAGAAGAAGAAGAGGAAGAAGAAGAAGAAGAAATTAAAAACGAGGGAACAGCTTGTTCCCCACACACGGTCGTTTTTCACGTAATTTTTTCTCTTGACGAGAAAAACGACCGTCTGTGGGCTCCGCGGCAGTGTTTCCCTAAAATTGTCTTTAAAATATATATTTTTTTTTATTACTGGAACTGTTTTATAGTAAGGTTTATTTTTAGTGAATTTAACCAAATTTTACAATTTTTAGGAATGGAAAATCATTAAAAGATACGTCCAGACACCTTCTGCACTGTACACTAGGCTTGTGCAATTCGTTTCGTAACGAATCGAAATTCGTCCGAATTTAGCAACTTTCGGACATTCGGAAGCATTCGAATTTCCGAACAAAGCAATTACGAATAAAACCGAATCCAAAATAAATTATACCGCAAAATAGCGAATGCCCGAATGTCTTCGGCATAATTCGTTATGAAAAAAGTTACGAATGTACGAATCCATACGAAGCACAATAACACTCTGCTCTGCTCTCTGCTTCTCCCTCACCGTGCTGAACTCCCTCTGAAAATGGTGTACAGGGGCGGAGGCTATAGCCGCATGAAAAAACGAAAGTAAAATACGAGATTTCGAATCCATTCGAAGCACAATAACACTCTGCTCTGCTCTCTGCTTCTCCCTCACCGTGCTGAACCCTCTCAAAATGGTGTACTGGGGCGGAGCCTATAGCCGCATGTAAAAAACGAAAGTAAAATACGAGATTTCGAATCGTTACAAATAACCGCCATGTATTTAGAAAAGTACAAATCCATTCGAAGCACATTAGGCATAATAGGCAGCGTCGTTGTGAGAGAGACACGGAAAATTACGAATCAACGAACCCAAAAAAAGTTAGGAAAGTAGGAGTTGTGTCCAGAATCAACGAAAAACAACGTACTCTACCGAAAGTACGAATTATAAAGCAACAAAAAATTCAACGAAAAATGTCGCTTGCGAAAATACGAATTAGTCCGAACACGAAAAATCCCGTCTAGCAAAATTACGAATGATTACGAATCAACAGGACCGGAAAGAAGCGAACCGAAACGGAACAAATTTTTCCGTTGTGCACAAGAAGCGAACCGAAACGGAACAAATTTTTCCGTTGTGCACAAGTCTACTGTACACAGATCTGAGGAGGAACAGCAGCCATTAAATGTCTCTCTCACAATAATACATTTCCATCTCTTTACTTCATCAAAGAGATACTTCAAGCATTCTCCGGCACAATGCCCCATGCTGAGGACACCTCAATAAACACTTCCGCCATTGAGAGCCAGAAGCCAACGCTTCACTCAGCTGCTGGCTCTCAATCCCAGTTCAGAGCCAAGGCTCCCACCGATGTTCGGGAACCAATCAGAGCTATTCCCAATCATGTGATCACTATGTCAGCTCCGTCATAATGATCAAATGGAGGCTTCGTTTATTAAAAAATATATTCTGTTTTAAAGCGGTATTAAACCCAAGAGCAAAAATGTATTACCAATGCTAGAGGTGGTGGCTGCATTCGTTTTCTTTTTTATAATAAGAACAGCCGCCCACTCTGTATTCTCCAATGTAAATCTTTATTGGCTACATATCAAAAGACACAGTGTGTAAAAGCTAATGCCTTTCGGCTACACAGCTGAAATGCGTTAGTGGTTTACACACTGGCTTTTCTTATTATGGACTAATTGCACCAGGGACAGAACATCCCAGCCAGAGCACCGGTCTCCAGCCATTGAACGCCGAATGTAGCATTTGAGCTGGGGTATGGTCTTTTTATTTGTATTTTCTTATCTTTTAGAGTTTCTTTCTTCTATTTTCATATGGTGATCCAGCCAGCAAGTCTGTTGTTTTTTCAAAAGCACAAGCTCTACAGCAAAATGTACATGGATGGATGAGACAAACCACTTAACACTGGCAGGGGGTGATTAAAATGATCAGCTTTTATTTATCCCAAAGGAAAAACTGTAACTTACTATAAAGTATTAGCTATTTGGATTTAGTTTGTTAGTGTGTTTAAAGTGGTTGTAAGGGCTCAAGATTTTTGACCTTCATGCATTCTGTGCCCTCATTGGGCCACCGGTCGCCAAGATGGAGGAAGTTGCACTTCCATCCTTTCTGAGTGGCTTCAACTGTGTAGGTAGGAGGGGTGGTGCCGCCCCTTGAGCGACTGGAGCGGACCATCGGAGGTGGGCAACAAGGATATTATGTGGGGCATGTGGGGAGGTGTTGCCAGGTCCTGCCCTTCACCCTACAGGTAAGGGGTGGAGCCTTCATCCCCACTAGTCAGCCTTAAAGTGGTTCTAAAGGCTCAAGGTTTTTTACCTTATGCATTAAGGTAAAATTAAACTTTTGTGTGCAGCAGCGCCCCCAGCCCCCCCTAAAACTTACCTGAGCTCCATTACGATCCAGCAATGTGCACGAGAGCCTCTGCTCTCCCGGGTCTCTCCCACCTCATTGGCTGAGACAGCAGCAGTAGCCACTGCCTGTAAATCACAGGCAGTAAGCCAATGAGGAGAGAGCGGGCAATGGACACATGGAGCAGCAGCTCATGAGCAAGCCTGCTTGGGTGCCCCTATAGTAAGCTACTTGCGATGGGGGCACTCTGCAGGATGAAGGGGCCTGTAGCACCTGGGGGAACCCGAAAAGAGGAGGATCGGGGGTTCTATTACACAGAGCAGGATTAGAAACCCCCCCCCGAACCTTTAATATCAATTTAAATCTGCTAGTACATCTAACACTCCCCTCCCCCCAGGCTGACAATGCTGCTGTCTGCTGTGCCTCTTGTTCTCCTTCACCCAGAGTTGTTTCTCTCTAATACAGGTGAAAACAGAGGGGGAAAGATGCCAAAACAGAAAACGAATGCAGCAACCACACCTAATGATTGGTCAGCTGCAATATATGGCATTTTTTTGTTTTGGGTTTAATACCACTTTAAACATTGTACCAAATCAAAACCTTATATATTCTTAAAAAATGTATTCAAATATTTTAGGTATTAAAATTAGTCATAGAGTTATTAAAATAACTAGCACATGCTGCCGCTGCTAAATGTGGCCTGGGCACAGGGAGTACAGCATGGATTCTGCTTACTTATCCGGGCAGGCACAGACACTAAATTATTTAGACTGTCTGGTTCAGGAGAACACCTGATTTTCATATTAGCGGCTCTTCTTGCTTCTCAAACTGGGAAAGAATTTCTCAGTTTCTCAATATTTTTTAAACTATATTTTATTTCTTGAATAAAAGAAAATTTTAACAAATATATACCTTAAAAAAAAATCTCAATATAAAACAACCGCATGAAAAAAAAAAAAAAACTAAAAAAACAAAAAAAAAAAAACACAATTTTATTAACGTATTAAACGTTCTAGTTTATTCCATCCCTCTGGTCTAAAAACAGCCAAATCTTTTGAAATGTATTTAAAGCTCCCATATTTTGAAAAAAAATCAATTGCTGTAGTCTCAAATTCAAATTCATAGCTATAATAAACTTTTTGCAATAACAAATAATGAAGAAGAAAGAAGAAGGAAGAAGAAAGAAGGAAGAAGAAAGGAGGAGAAGAAGAAGAAGAAGAAAGGAGAAGAAGA
This sequence comes from Rana muscosa, assembly GCA_029206835.1. Lineage (NCBI taxonomy): Eukaryota > Metazoa > Chordata > Amphibia > Anura > Ranidae > Rana > Rana muscosa. Next base: position 291,953,630 of record CM055120.1, read on the forward strand.
AGAAGGGAGAAGAAGTGTTATTAATAGCAATAATTAAAAAAATAATAATAAGAAGAAGAATTATAAGAATAATAATAAGATCTAATAACTAGAATTAACTTTTTTTTAAAAAAGCTCCCCTATGTTGAAAAATCTATTTCTCTTGTCTCAGATTCAAATTAATATTACTATAATAAGCCATGTTTGGAAATCTAAAAAAATGAATTTGTCTTTAAGAAGAAAGAAGAAGAAAGAAGAAGAAGAAGAAGAAGAAGAAGAAGAAGAAGAAAGAAGAAGAAGAAGAAGGAGGAGGAGGAGGAGGAAGAAGAATAATAAGAAGAAGAAGAATATCTAATAAATGGAATTAACTTTTTTTTTTTAAAAAAAGCTCCCCTACGTTGAAAAATCGATTTCTCAAGTCTCAGATTCAAATTAATATTACTATAATAAGCCATGTTTGGAAATCTAAAAAAATGTATTTGTCTTTAAAAAAATATATATTTTTTTTATTACTGGAACTGTTTTATAGTAAGGTTTATTTTTAGTGAATTTAAACAAATTTTACAGTTTTTAGGAATGGAAAATCATTAAAAGATACGTCCCAACACTCTAGAAAAGGGTCAGATGGCATTCACGAGGTGCTATTTTCCAAATTCTCTGACACTGTTTATCTGCTAAAAGGCCAACACTGCAGACTGCCTATCATGGGCACCATAACAGTATAGGATATTGAGTGATAAGTAATGATAAGCAGACTCAACATGCAATTTAAATGGAATTAAATTATATATTTTTTGCTGTATACCCTGCTAGATCATTCTTAGGTATACCGAAGGTGTAAATGTGATTACTGTATATAAATAAATGTATTTGTCTTAAAGGGAACGTATATATGCTTTTAACTATTTTCTGTATTTTAGTCAGGACTTAAAAAAAGAATAAAATATTGTTATTTTTTTTTCAGGTAAGTAATATTTCACTTTAATATGACACAGTCTTCTATTCAGCCAGCAGGTGGGGCTGTCACCTTCTTTCCACATGTTCAGCTATTTCAGTTTTCAGCTCTGCTAAAAAGTCAATAACTAGAGCAGAGATTTTGCCCTTATCAGAGAGCTCAGCCTGAGCTTTCAATTGGACAAATGGTGTTGCAAAGCAAGCTGTGTCTGCTGTGCTGTCTCTCTAGTTAAACTATTGTGCTTTGGGAATCCTTTATTAGGTACTAAACTGTTATTTGTATACTTATATGTGACTTGCTGTTCTTCTCTTATAATCAGCTGTAAAATCATAGTTACTGTCTACATGCCATTAAACAGTAACTCCCCTTTTGTTGAGAACCCCCCCTTCGGTGATCTATGTACATTGCAGGGATTATAACAAATTTTGTCGCAGATTCCTTCCTTTTGTTATGCTGGAGAAATAGCGGTTTTGTTTCTCTGTGTCCATGTGCAAAATGAAGGTGAATGGAAGTGACTTCATAATTATCAATCAGCTGCTGCACTTGCAGGGCTCTAATAAGGAAAGTGGCAGGGTCTGCATCCCTTTGGACGTGATTTCCCTTTGGGAGCATCTCACCAACAATGAAATTTATGTTGCAGGGGATGCTCAAAATCTGACTTATATCTTAGTGCAGACTTCTGGGAAAATCAGTGAGCCAATCACACAAGCAGTAAATTACATTTTCAGGGGGCGTTCAGTATACCATCTGTGTACAGAGCGCCTCCATTATATTTTACAGCAAATTACAGCCCGGCAAATTGAAAGGGGAGGTCGTTTTATTAACATTTAATTACAAAATTACTTGTGTAGTGATTGTATTTGCTATAGTAAAAAAAAAAAAAATTGCTATTTATTCCCACAAAAGTGGAGTTACTCGTTAAGTCAGTGTTTGTGTACACCCCCCACCCCCTCTTGCAGTCCTCTGATTTGCAGAGTTTTCCATCTCCATTCCTTAGTGAGAATCACCTCCACTCTTCCGTCTGCTGCGGATCTGATTCCGGCATAACCTCAATTGGACTCATCAAATCAACAATCAGCTATCAGAGCCGCCAATCAGGAGACGGTGACGACGGAGATCTCCGCACTGGCTCGTAATTTAACCTTTTTTGATACTTACAAATCACCATCAAAGATACAAGATGGCGACGATGCCCCTTGATTAAACTGTCCTGATGAAGAGGGCGCTTTGTAGAGTCGGATAATTACAGTGCTATGAACAAAAAAGTTACCTGTTCCTAAAAAGAGAACCTCGTATCTCCCGTCCGCTGCGTCCACCTGGTCCACCGCGATGGTGGTGAATCTGTAGTTGACGTTCGTTCGCACAAGCAGCGGCTGCCGGTGCACGGGGTACACAGGGTTGTACATCACCGGGTGGGTCCGCATGAAGTTGATCACTTCGTCGGGGTAGTCTTTGGTGGATTTCATGGAAGGTGTGAAAGTGCCTCCTGGACACTGCATGGGAAAACGTCCGAAAGATAGAAGAAAAATTCAGCATGAGAAACATAAAAAAAAAAAAAGAAACAATGTTGCTCTTCCAATATCTCCAAACACCAACTCTGAAAATGAACAAATTATGCAAAACTGATAACTCAAATGTGATACAATGTGTAAAACCCGTCTCCCATACAGGAAGTACAGTTTTTTTCACCAGTGTCTGAAGGTGATGGTCACTGTTGTGCAGCTCTGTGATGTCACCAGATCCTTAATGGTTCCAACAGGGATCAGGAGATTGGCGTTATCCTCATCCAATCCTACAGTTGGAACGCTAAGATGGATGGTGCCTGGGCCCAGCTTCAACAAGATCGGAACAAATGTTTGGGTATTGCCTGTAATGCGACCCTTTGGCATTGGACACTGCGTATATGGAACTCTGTGCAATAATAACCAACCAAGGTGATTCCAGTAGGGTGCTGTACAGGACCAGGGAAGGGAACCCCACAAAGGGGTATCGAGTCCCTGAGGGTCTACTTAGACATTGCACTGGACACTGCGTATATGGAACTCTGTGCAATAATGACCAACCAAGGTGTTTCCTGTAGGGTGCTGTACAGGACCAGGGAAGGGAACCCCAAGAAAGGGGTATCGAGTCCATGAGGGTCTACTTAGACATTGCACTGGACACTGCATATATGGAACTCTGTGCAATAATGACCAACCAAGGTGTTTCCTGTAGGGTGCTGTACAGGACCAGGGAAGGGAACCCCAAGAAAGGGGTATCGAGTCCACGAGGGTCTACTTAGACATTGCACTGGACACTGCGTATATGGAACTCTGTGTAATAATGACCAACCAAGGTGATTCCAGTAGGGTGCTGTACAGGACCAGGGAAGGGAACCCCACAAAGGGGTATCGAGTCCCTGAGGGTCTACTTAGACATTGCACTGGACACTGCGTATATGGAACTCTGTGCAATAATGACCAACCAAGGTGTTTCCTGTAGGGTGCTGTACAGGACCAGGGAAGGGAACCCCAAGAAAGGGGTATCGAGTCCATGAGGGTCTACTTAGACATTGCACTGGACACTGCATATATGGAACTCTGTGCAATAATGACCAACCAAGGTGTTTCCTGTAGGGTGCTGTACAGGACCAGGGAAGGGAACCCCAAGAAAGGGGTATCGAGTCCATGAGGGTCTACTTAGACATTGCACTGGACACTGCGTATATGGAACTCTGTGCAATAATGACCAACCAAGGTGTTTCTTGTAGGGTGCTGTACAGGACCAGGGAAGGGAACCCCAAGAAAGGGGTATCGAGTCCCTGAGGGTCTACTTGGACATTGCACCCCATGATGAGTGAAGGGCTTGAAGAGTGCATGTGGTTAAAGGACTCAAAAAGTCACCAGAATACGTTAATTAAACTGTGATGTAGAAAACACCTCCAGTTATTGAGACATCATATCGTACATAGAGTCCCACTAAGTCTGGAAATATTTCATACATTACCAGTTCATTAATGTAACCTCCCCACATACCTGGAGAGTGAAAGTGGGCCAACATAGAATGACATCATGCCACTCTCTTATCAGCACATGGAGGAAACCTTTTTCATTGGACCAAACAACACCATATTTTCAATGTGTCTGGTTGTAATGGATTTGGACGTCACAGGGGTGTTTATATACATTCATGATGTTGATGACCAGTATTACTACCTCCATGAGTACCAGGGAGGTTGGTCGGCAGCTGAAAGCCAGCTTCTTCTCTCCCTCCCGCAGGCTTTCAGCTGCTGCAGAGAGAGACATACAGGGGATCGGTTCCAGTTATTGCCCCCCACCGCATCTATCACCCTCACTCTGCACTATATGTTTCCCCCTGCTGCCCAGGCTAACCTGTTTGCCCTGCCCCCACAGTGCCGTTGACTTCCCTCCTCTCTTTCCTGCCTGAAGCTGCAAGCACACAATAGAATCCTTCAGGATGGACAGCGGAGGAAAGGCCTGGTAAATGTTATATTTAGCAGCCCCTTCTTTTCCTGAATGAATACAATGAGTGATTGGTACCGATCACTCACTGTGTTCATTCATAGCTGAAGCATAGTAAACTGTGTATAATTGGGGGGGGGGGGCGGGGGGCTGTCAGTCAGGTAGCTTGGCTGTATGGGGCCCCCGTGGTTTCTAACAGCAGCCCTGTTGGTGTGATTGGCTCTCATATTGGTCACATGACCAGGAACCTGTTCTATGGGCTGCCAATCACAAACAGAGACTGAGGGCTGTTGGCGACAGCTCAGTCAATGTGCTGATAACATACACATCCTCGGACCCCAATGGATGGAAATGTGTGGCGGCTAGGAGTTAATGCCCAACTACCCTAATGCTGCATGCATATGGGTTTTGTGGCGGGAAGAATTTAAGATAAGTAACTTATGGCGGAATCATGCTTACCGTGCCGGGACGTGGGTAGGGGATCTTCCCTGTATACGGTATCCACTGATAGTTGGGGCCCTCCTTGTGAGCAAAGGGCCCATTGAACACCATCCGGATGTCGGCCATGGAATACACACACACCGCCGATCCCTTAAACACGGAGCTGCAGAGGGAAGGAACAATCAGAAAGGAAAGGACTTCTCAGGCGGGGAACTAGAGGAAAGATCCAGAAGGAGAGAATGGCGTGCTTACCCAGAAGCTGAAAAGACCGCATAGATGACCGGATTCTTACTGTCCTGTGTCTGCTGGATGAAGACATCCTCTGCAAAAGATTCAAATACATTTTTATAAAGCAGAACACCAAATAGGAAAGAAAAACCCAACAGAAACCTTCATCCGCTACGTACGCAGTTCATCGAAATGTGTCTCTATTCCGTCCGCGCCGGGCACCGAGCAAATGAGCCGAGCTTTCAGGAACGTGCTCCATTTGTTCACCAGACAGCAGTGACCACCGTCGTCATTCTGTAAGAGGCGACACCATACAGAAACATAGAATCAGACTCAACATTTCAATGCAATGCTTGATAGTAAACGCTGCCGAGTCTCGTGTATCCAATTCTTATGTCAGTTTTTTTGGTTTCCACCAAGAACAAATGGAGACCAGAGATGAGCAAAACTGTCCCTTTGCTAAAAATGTATTGGATTTGACGGGGGAGGCCGAATGAAGGCAGTTTTGGGGGGTCTATGAGTATCCAGCGGCAGCTGGTGTTTTTTTAGTTGGGGGGGGCGGAAAACAACCCCCCCCTGTGGTACCTCAACCACCCCCCCCCCGCTGTCTGGCGGGCGGTCCACCGGCACTTCCCATCTAGGCGGCGGGCATCGAGCATGAGTGGGTATCTGAGGATCGGTGGGGATTGGGGCACCAAGCAGTGGCAGGGATCGGGCATCTGAGGAGCGGCGGGGATCGGGCATCCAGGCATCGGCCCTTCTCCTCCTCACTTCCGCGGTGCGTCTCCTCCCCTCCTCCTAGGTGTCCAATAGGAGCACCTGTCCTTTCAGCCAATCGGGTGACGGGTATCATTCTCAGCGCCCCGAGCCCACCCTATTTTGAGGCCTATTGGAGCCTAATCGGTGCTTCATAAAACCACCCCCCGCATTGGAATTCATGCGCCTGGCGCCCTGAAAGGGGCCGGACGCATGGATATGGGGAGTGGCGGCGATGGATAGGGGAGGTGGCACTGGAAGGATGGGCCGCCCCTGCTCTGATCGCCTTCCCATCTCTAGTGGGGGGATTACTGCTTTCCCGTCCTTCCCCCACACGGGGGGGGGGTTGGCGTTGGTTTGCCGCCCCCCAAAATATTGAGCACCAGCCGCCACTGCTGCACATGTCTATAACCCACCTTACAATGCCCCCTACTACCCCACAGTGACACCCGATCCCATCCAGAGCTTTCCAGCATTTCAATACGTATTTTGCATTCCCATACATTTCTTTGTGAGTATAAACTTATTCCTTTAATACTTTCTAGAAGACTTACTAGAAAGTACTGGTTATCAGAAATTCCCCTGAAAACTAGACATGTGCGATTCGTTTCGTACGAATCGAAAATTCGTACGAATTTCCGAAAATTCGTACATTCGGAAGCATCCAAAATACGAATTTCTATTCTTACTAATTTTATACGAAATACGAAATTTCGTTGACAAATTTTGTTTCGGGAGTGGGAGAGACGGCTCAGACTGGTGCTGGTAGTCGATGGGAGATTCAGAATTAGACAAAATAAGAATGTTCGTTAATATCGTTTTATTAATGTCATAATAATTACGATTATTCGTTATGATGAAGTTAAAAACCCAGGAAGTCATCACAGCACAGGGATGGTGGGAGCTCCTCATAATGAGCACAGCACAGGGATGGTGGGAGCCCCTCATAATGAGCACAGCACAGGGATGATGGGAGCCCCTCATAATGAGCACAGCACAGGAATGGTGGGAGCCCCTCATAATGAGCACAGCACAGGGATGGTGGGAGCCCCTCATAATGAGCACAGCACAGGGATGATGGGAGCCCCTCATAATGAGCACAGCACAGGAATGGTGGGAGCCCCTCATAATGAGCACAGCACAGGGATGGTGGGAGCCCCTCATAATGAGCACAGCACAGGGATGATGGGAGCCCCTCATAATGAGCACAGCACAGGGATGGTGGGAGCCCCTCATAATGAGCACAGCACAGGGATGGTGGGAGCCCCTCATAATGAGCACAGCACAGGGATGGTGGGAGCCCCTCATAATGAGCACAGCACAGGGATGGTGGGAGCCCCTCATAATGAGCACAGCACAGGGATGGTGGGAGCCCCTCATAATGAGCACAGCACAGGGATGGTGGGAGCCCCTCATAATGAGCACAGCACAGGGATGGTGGGAGCCCCTCATAATGAGCACAGCACAGGGATGGTGGGAGCCCCTCATAATGAGCACAGCACAGGGATGGTGGGAGCCCCTCATAATGAGCACAGCACAGGAATGGTGGGAGCCCCTCATAATGAGCACAGCACAGGAATGGTGGGAGCCCCTCATAATGAGCACAGCACAGGGATGGTGGGAGCCCCTCATAATGAGCACAGCACAGGGATGGTGGGAGCCCCTCATAATGAGCACAGCACAGGGATGGTGGGAGCCCCTCATAATGAGCACAGCACAGGGGTGGTGGGAGCCCCTCATAATGAGCACAGCACAGGGATGGTGGGAGCCCCTCATAATGAGCACAGCACAGGGATGATGGGAGCCCCTCATAATGAGCACAGCACAGGGATGGTGGGAGCCCCTCATAATGAGCACAGCACAGGGATGATGGGAGCCCCTCATAATGAGCACAGCACAGGGATGGTGGGAGCCCCTCATAATGAGCACAGCACAGGGATGGTGGGAGCCCCTCATAATGAGCACAGCACAGGGATGGTGGGAGCCCCTCATAATGAGCACAGCACAGGGATGATGGGAGCCCCTCATAATGAGCACAGCACAGGGATGGTGGGAGCCCCTCATAATGAGCACAGCACAGGGATGGTGGGAGCCCCTCATAATGAGCACAGCACAGGGATGGTGGGAGCCCCTCATAATGAGCACAGCACAGGGATGGTGGGAGCCCCTCATAATGACCACAGCACAGGGATGGTGGGAGCCCCTCATAATGACCACAGCACAGGGATGGTGGGAGCCCCTCATAATGAGCACAGCACAGGGATGGTGGGAGCCCCTCATAATGAGCACAGCACAGGGATGGTGGGAGCCCCTCATAATGAGCACAGCACAGGAATGGTGGGAGCCCCTCATAATGAGCACAGCACAGGAATGGTGGGAGCCCCTCATAATGAGCACAGCACAGGGATGGTAGGAGCCCCTCATAATGAGCACAGCACAGGGATGGTGGGAGCCCCTCATAATGAGCACAGCACAGGGATGGTGGGAGCCCCTCATAATGAGCACAGCACAGGGATGGTGGGAGCCCCTCATAATGAGCACAGCACAGGAATGGTGGGAGCCCCTCATAATGAGCACAGCACAGGGATGGTGGGAGCCCCTCATAATGAGCACAGCACAGGGATGGTGGGAGCCCCTCATAATGAGCACAGCACAGGGATGGTGGGAGCCCCTCATAATGAGCACAGCACAGGGATGGTGGGAGCCCCTCATAATGAGCACAGCACAGGGGTGGTGGGAGCCCCTCATAATGAGCACAGCACAGGTATGGTGGGAGCCCCTCATAATGAGCACAGCACAGGGATGATGGGAGCCCCTCATAATGAGCACAGCACAGGGATGGTGGGAGCCCCTCATAATGAGCACAGGGATGGTGGGAGCCCCTCATAATGAGCACAGCACAGGGATGGTGGGAGCCCCTCATAATGAGCACAGCACAGGGGTAGTGGGAGCCCCTCATAATGAGCACAGCACAGGGATGGTGGGAGCCCCTCATAATGACCACAGCACAGGGATGGTGGGAGCCCCTCATAATGACCACAGCACAGGGATGGTGGGAGCCCCTCATAATGACCACAGCACAGGGATGGTGGGAGCCCCTCATAATGAGCATAATGAGTCGACGACTAAAGGTATTTTTTGCTTTTTAAATTCATCATAACAAATGTTCGTAATTGTTACAAAAAGTTAACGAATCTAACGAAAATTCGTATTTCGTATGAAACGAATCCAAATTGAATTTTCGGACACGAATTACGAAATATGAACTTTTGTCTGATACGAAACGAAATGGAATGAAACAAATTTATTGACGGCGCACATGTCTACCGAAAACCCATCTCAGTTTATTACCGGGGGGGCTCAGTCTGACAATGGAATACACGTAGGGCCATATTGAGAGAGGAAAATCTCTAAAGTGTGAAATAAGTGGAGAGAATTGATTTTGGAGGAATATAGAGACCATTTGGCAGGAGAATGAAGAATTCTTTGTGAAATCATGTTAGCGCATGAATGGTGAGGGGCAGGGCAGTAAGGTAATTTGGATGTAACTGGGGCACAATAGTGTGTGAAAGAGACGGGTGCGGGGAGGAGGAAGCAGATGTTACAAAGTAACAAAGTTATTAGTGTCGTTTTAGGATTCTCACATTTTCTGCATACTCGGTGACACCGATACAAAGTACTAGAAGATCTTAGGATTTAAAGCTTAACTCCAGAAAAACAAACGAAATAAAGAGATAAAATACATAAATGGGAGTTTGTTTTTTTTTTAGCTGCCAGGAGATTAATCCTGAGACTAAAGCCCCCTACACACTATTAGATTTTGCATACACACGTTCATTAAAAAAAAAACGCTCGAGCAAAGCGCAGTGACGTACAACACGTACGAAGGCACTATAAAGGGGAAGTTCTGTTCGAATGGCGCCACCCTTCATGTTAGTAAAGTGTGTTGAGCGACGATTCGCGCTTTTCAGGCTCGTGCTTTTCAGTCCGTTACAGCGTGACGAATGTGCTATCTCCATTACGAACGCTAGTTTTACCAGAACGAGCGCTCCCGTCTCGTACTTGATTCTGAGCATGTGCAGTTTTTTTTCCCCTCGTAAAAGCATACACACTACCGTTTTTCACGTCGTTAAAAAAAAAAATGACGCGAAAAACGACATAAAAAAATAGAGCAGGTTCTCATTTTTTTAGGCCATTTTTCACGTCGTTAAAAATGCTCTGGAGCCCACACACGATCGTTTTTAATGCCCAATTTAAAAAATAGCATTTTTAACGACGTGAAAAACGATCGTGTGTACGCGGCTTAAGGCCCCTTTCACACGGAGGTCCGTTCAGGTCCGCCTGTCAGTTTTTTAGGCGGACCTGAAACGGATCCTCCATGTACCCCTATGGAGGCACGGATGTCAGCGGAGACATGTCCGCTGACATCCGCTCCGCCAAAGTGTGACGGAGGAAAACCCTATTTTTCCTTCCGTCGGCGGAGCGGATCGGATGACAACGGACTCTACGGTCCGTCATCATCCGATTCCCCATAGGGGAGAGCGGCGCTCTGACAGGGCAGTCCCTGCACAGTGTGCGGGGACTGCCCAGTCATCCGTCGGCTCAGCGGGGATCAACGGAGCGATCCCTGCTGAGCAAGCGGAGCTTCACGGGGCGGATCTTCACGGATCCGCCCCGTGTGAAAGAGCCCTAAGAGTTTCAATTTTGTATGCAATCAGGCAGGCCCTTTCACTACACGGTTTTGGTAAATCTGAAGACAAAAATGCCGCGTATACACGACCGTTTTTCATGACGAGAAAAATTTCATTTTTTAATTTGGTCATTAAAAACAATGGTGTGTGGGTTCCAGAGCATTTTTATCGACGAGAAAAATGGGCATTAAAAATTTAGAACATGCTCTATTTTTTCGCGTCGATTTTAACGTCATCGTTTTTCTTGTCGTGAAAAACGGCCATGTGTAGGCTTTAATGACGGCAAAAAAACGCGAATGCTCAGAAGCAAGTTATGAGACGGGAGCGCTCGTTCTGGTAAAACTAGCGTTCGTAATGGAGATAGCACATTCGTCACGCTGCAACGGACTGAAGAGCACGAGGCTGAAAAGCGCGAATCGTCTCTCACCAAACTTTACTAACACGAGGATCAGCAAAAGCGTCCCAAAGGGTGGCGCCATCCGAATGGAACTTCCCCTTTATAGTGCCGTTGTATATTTCGTACGTCACCGCGCTTTGCTCGAGCATTTTTTTTTCACGATAGTGTGTAGGCAAGGCAGGCTTGAGAAGAATCACGTCGTCGAGAAAAATGTTATTTTTTCAATGACATTAAAAACGGTTGTGTGTGTGTGTGCGGCATTACAATCCCTACCACATAGTACATGACTCTCCTCTCTTCTGCTGCTGTTAAAGTGATTGTGAAGCTTAGTTTTTCTTTTTTTAAATAACAAACATGTTATGCTTACCCTCCTCTGTGCAAGGGTTTTGCACAGTGTAGCCCCGATCCTCCTCTTCTGGGGTCCCCCCCCTGAGGTGCTCCTGGCTCCTCCTCTGCTCGAGTGCCCTTGGGGAGACCCGCATTCCAAGGGGGCACTTGTGTGGCTGCATTTCAAGGGGACCCAGACAGCAGGACTTGGCCCCGCCCCCGGCTCCTGTGTCACTGGATTTGATTGACAGCAGCAGGACCCAATGGCTCCTGCTGCTATCAATCTATCCAATGAGGACCCGAGACAGCGGCTGGAGCTGCTATGTTCGTCCCCGTCGCTGGAATGATCGGGTTCAGGTAAGAAAAAGGGGGGTCTGCATTAAGGTGAGAAACCGTGAGGGTTTACAACCCCTTTAATCAATAAAGATAGGTCACCTTCCCACCCCCAGCTTGTGATTGGACAAAAAGGGAGGAGCAGTAGTTAACCCCTTCTTCTCACTCTGCTCTCTCCTCCTGTCAGCACATTCCTTGTCAGCACATGAGCATGCAGGGCACCCGATTGGCTCCCAGTCCTGCTTCTCCCCCTCAAAGTCTAAGAACTGCAGAAAGGAGAACTACAGGAGGCTGAAACCAAGTAACCAAGTCAGATTCGGGTATTTATACTAGCCACATTTTAAAATATTTTTTTTAGGAACAAATATTTTATTTATTACAGGTATTTATATAGCGCCGACAATTTACACAGTGCTGTAGATTCACGTAAGTCCCTGCCCCAAGGAGCTTACAATCTAAGGTTCCAGTCTCAAATACTTATACTAGGGCCAATTTTGACAGGAGCCAAATAAGCCACCTGCCTATCTTTGATATGTGGGAGGAAACCGGAGGACCTGAAGGAAGCACATACAAGCACAGTGAGAAGATGCAAACTCCATGCAGATAGAGTCCTGACCAATACAAACCAAGGACCCCAATGGTGCACGGCAAACAGGGCCGCCATCAGGGGGATACAGGCAGTCCACATGTAAGGGGCCCGGATGGCAACTCCACCTTTTTTTTCTCTTGTAAGGGGCCCTCCAGTCCCCAGGAGCCCGGATGGCAACCCCCCCTTTTTTTTTTCGGTCAGCACCCAAAGCCCCCCCGACCTTAATCCTTAATTCTCGGGGGGACATACCATACGGCATCACCCCTCCGCTTCTCAACTTGCAGCACCCTCCCACCCCCCGCTTCTCAACTTGCGGCACCCCCGCCTCTCAATTTGCGGCGGCAGCCCCCCCTGGTTCTCTGCGCCAGGGGGCCCATGCCTGAAGCTGTGTAAGGGGCCCCGAAATTCCTGATGGCGGCCCTGACGGCAAAACTGCTAACCACTAAAGCTAATATTGGTCCGGTTAAACAGGGATTGGCCGAGGATCGATCCATGTATGGGCAGGCTGATTATACCCATTATATATTAATATCCATCGATTGACTTGGGTACAACCAGCCTGTTGGGTTTTTAACATACAATTACTGTCGGCAGATAATGCCGTCAGCAGTAATCGTGTTCTGCCAGCAGGAAGGCTCACACCGGCAGAACATAATAGGGCTCCAGGAGGAGGCATCCCCCCCATTAACACTGATTGTGTTAGAAGGAAAGAAAATTGAATCATCAATGGGCTGCCTAACTGCTGCCCTTAAGGCCCGTACACACGATCCAATTTTATGGCCATAATTGCTTGATGGACGTGTTGTGTCGGATAATCCGACCGTGTGTATGCTCCATCAGACAATTGTTGGCTGAATTACCGACAACAAATGTTGGCTCACCAACTGTCTGGCAATAAATCTGTTACGTCGTATTATCAGATCCTGTGTACACAAGTCCGTCCAACTAAAATCCAAAGTACAAACACGCATGCTCGGAACCAATGCTAAACATCAGACAACAATAGCAGAAGTTGCCCAAAGGGTGGCGGTAAAGAGCTGAAAACCCACGTGGTTTGGTGAATGTTGGCTGAAAATGTTGTGCCGTGTGTATGCAGAACAAGTTCACGGCCAACACCCTTCGGACCAATATCCACGGAAAAGTCCGATGGAAGTCCGATTGTGTGTACGAGGCTTAATACTACATTTATTGGATTTTTTTTTTAGATCTGCTTAGCGTTGGGTTGTACATTTGAGGGCAAAACCCGAAAACTTATGGTAGTCAACAGAAGTTTGCCAGTAGATGCCTTCTTACTCACCAAGCAGACGCGCCCAATACGGGAATGGATGGTGGGGCTGTGAGGAGCATCCGTGGACTTTTCCCGGAAGAAGAAATACAATTTGTCATCATTTCGCTCTGCGCTGTCCGGAATCAGCTGGACATGGACAAACGCGGGGTCTAATACGGAAAAAATAGACAGCTTTTATGGAAAGACCAGAAGTCGGACTGTATATATATATATATAACCTATCATAAGGTCACACCGTAGACTTGTAATGTCCCAGTATGAGGTATGAACTCACCATTAAGCCAGCGGGAGTTATACTGGTCAGTTCTCATGGCCGCCTTCTTGCCCATCGCTCTGAAAATGGCCGCATCTGTGCCCATAAAGTCGATGTAGACACCGGAGTAGAGTTCCTCATCTGTAGAAGGAGGTCAGATGTTATGTTCGAAGTTCAAAGTACCCAAAACACGTCTGCAGGTCACAACTGTTGGGTCATGTTTAGATACAGTCATGTAAAGTTTGACTTGGCTGGATCAGAGCGGTATATTAGCGAGCAGAGCTCTGACCGACAGTTATCTGGCTGGCACTTGGCCCAACAGCTGCTCCTGATTAATTAGAGAGTCTCGACCTTAGATTGTAACGAAAGCCCCTCAGGTGGAGGGTAAAGGGAGGGCTCACATGGGGGGGGGGGGATTAGCAGGAATGAGTTCTGGCAGTCTTGTCTATTACTCCAGATGGACCTCCTCTTTAGAACCCACAGCTGCTCCTAAGCTGTGTCTGTACATTAACCCGTCACTTCACCAACCATACATTATATGACTCTATGGGTAGTATGGACTGGTAATGGGGCTCTACTGCAATCTCATCAGTGTGATGAACAAGCCTCAATAAACACCCATTCTGATTATTAACAACTGCTGGAATCTTCCCTAATCTGGTGTCACTGGGGACATTTTAATTGAACACTAGGGGGTCTTGTGTGGATGCAACATTTTTTGGGGGGTTTGCATTCAAGGTCAGTTTGAGAAGCTCCTAAGATCCTTCAAAGGTGTTTCTGTCCTTTCGGCCTCCATCTAATCTGCTAGGAGCTGCTTTTGAATTTTCATTGACAGAAGCAGAGGTAACTAAAAACTTTGTGTGCACAAGTCCTTACAAAGTAAGGATGAGCTGTTAAATGTACCTTAAACATTCTGAAGCATGGCATGCAACATGTTGGTAGGGATCATCTCCCTAGAGCAGGGGTGTCAAACTCAATTTGTTTGTGGACCGCATCAGCTTATGGTTGCCCTCAAAGGTCTGGTTGTATCTGTAAGACTATGTATGTACTCAAATATAAGGGAGTACTCAGGAGTATGCGGCATACAGAGTGCAGAGTTCAGGAGTGTGCTACGTACAGAGCGCAGCATTCAGGAGTGTGCTACGTACTAAGTGCAGAGTTCAGAAGTGTGTTACGTACAGAGTGCAGTGTTTAGGGGTGCACTACATAAAGAGTGCAGAGTTCAGGAGTGCGCTACGTACTAAGTGCAGAATTCAGAAGTGTGCTATGCACAGAGTGCAGTGTTCAATGGTTCCCTACATACAGAGTTCAGGAGTGTGCTGTGTACAGAGTGCAGTGTTCAGGAGTGTGCTAGGTACTAAGTTCAAAGTTCAGAAGTGTGCTACATACAGAGTGCAGCGTTCAGGAGTGCGCTACATACAGAGTGCAGAGTTCAGGAGTGTGCTACATACAGAGTGCAGAGTTCAGGAGTGTGCTACATACAGAGTGCAGCGTTCAGGGGTGCGCTACATACAGTGTGCAGTGTTCAGGAGTGTGCTACGTACAGGGTGCAGAGTTCAGGAGTGTGCTACATACAGAGTGCAGAGTTCAGGAGTGTGCTACATACAGAGTGCAGCGTTCAGGGGTGCGCTACATACAGCGTGCAGTGTTCAGGAGTGTGCTACGTACAGGGTGCAGAGTTCAGGAGTGTGCTATGAACAGGATGCAGAGTTCAGGAGTGTGCTATGTACAGAGTGGAGAGTTCAGAAGTGTGCTACGTACAGAGTGCAGAGTTCAGGGGAGCACTACATACAGAGTGAAAAGTTCAGGGGTGTGCTATGCATAGTGTACAACCCCTAACCCCCCCCCCAAAGCTTCTTTACATCTCTACTCTCCTCTACCTGGCCCGGCTCTACCACCTCCCTGTGTAGGCGGCTCTACTACCAGTGTATTTAGCTCTAATACCTCCCTGTTTAAGCGTCTCTGCCTTGCCTTGCTGGGAGATCGTTCTCTCTCTCAGATTCTGGAGATATGTCCCCACCGTGGGTGTTTTGAGGTACTGTATCTGTTAGATTCAGGAGCTGCTGAGAGCAAGGCTTCTGTTTACAAGTGACAGCGGGGAGCAGGAGTGGAGGATGAGAGCCGGAAGTGGTGGAATTGAGTTCTGTCATTTTCCGGCTGCAAACTTGGGTGCAAGGTCCACGTGACAAGGCCTGGCAGGCCTTGTGTTTGACATAAGTACCCTAGAGTGTGTCAATGAGATTTTCCAACCATAGGAAACTATTGCCTAGGTAAGATTTCCAAACATTGGGTTAACCAGCTTAGCACCACATGATGTGGCCTGTTTGACTCCTTCTCGAAAAGACCCTGGTCCATCCATTGTTACCATTTGTGGTGTAACCACACCAGGTGTTTTATCTGTGCCCGGGCGTGGTTCATCCCATTAGTCCAGTTCATTTTTGTGGTGTGAGTGTTCCAAACCGTCTCTAGGACTGCTTGGAAAAGG
Source organism: Rana muscosa (assembly GCA_029206835.1). Classification (NCBI taxonomy): domain Eukaryota; kingdom Metazoa; phylum Chordata; class Amphibia; order Anura; family Ranidae; genus Rana; species Rana muscosa. The sequence continues at coordinate 291,969,813 of CM055120.1, forward strand.
TGGCTTTGGGCATAATTCACTTGAATGTGGGCATGAACCATGCCCGATCACAGAAGTCTCATAGATCATTGAGCACTTATGGAGCACAGAAGCAACATCACTGTAGTCTGGTTTGGCAGAGGTGATGATGTAAACATGCCCAAGAAGTGCATGGTGCACGCAACCCAGAAGGAGAGTTAAGCCGGCTATAGATGGTTTGAATCTCAGCTGGTTCAGCAGGAACCGGCTGAGATTCAAACCATGTAAGGGCAGACTGAATGTACCCAAGTTTATCGATCGACCCGTGGTTTAAAGAAAGAAACGTGCTCCGTTTATAGGTTGCCTTAGGAGGGGGGACAATCTTATTCAGACATGGTTCCAATCAACCATCCGCAGTGTTTGTACGCCATTAAGTGGCTCTCTCAGTGCTTCCTGATGTTTCTCTATAATCCTTGACACGCCAAATTGTAACAAAGTACATTGTCCGGCCATCACAAAGTGTCATTCCCAACTGACAGCGTGTTTACTGGAGGAACTGATAAGAATCTAAAGTAGTTTAATCCAAACAGTGCGTGTTTTCACTAGATGGGCAGATAAGAGTGTCGTGCAATCCACCAGAAATAGGCAAAGAAAAGTACATGATAAAGACTAAAAACAAATAAAAAAATACAAAAGTAAGAGTTTCTGTCACTTCTAGTCCCGGTTCGCTCAGGGGCGTCCTGTCAGGCGACTTAGCCACATGACAAGTCGCACTCCAAGCAGCGCAATAGAAATGTTTTTATAAGAGCGACTCAAGTCGCTCAGACTTAGAAAAAGGTTCCTGCACTACTTTGGGGTGACTTCAGAGCGGCTTGATTTGACTTCAATTAAAGAAGTCGTTTACAAGCCGTGCTGAGGTCGCGCTGTGCGGGGCGGCTTCAGAGTCGGACAACTTAGAAGCCGCCCCTGTGTGAACTAACACTTATGCCGCGTACACACGACCATTTTTAATGTCATTGAAAAAAAACAACGTTTTTCTCGACGTGATTCTTCTCAAGCCTGCCTTGCCTACACACTATCGTGGAAAAAAACGCTTGAGTAAAGCGCGGTGACGTACAACACGTACGACGGCACTATAAAGGGGAAGTTCCATTCGGATGGCGCCACCCTTTGGGCTGCTTTTGCTGATTTCGTGTTACCGTGTGTTAGTAAAAGTTTGTTGAGAGCCGATTCGCGCTTTTCAGTCTCTGTGCTTTTCAATCCGTTACAGCGTGATGAATGTGCTATCTCCATTACAAACGCTAGTTTTACCAGAACGAGCCTCCCGTATCATAACTTGCTTCTGAGCATGCGTGTTTTTTTCCCGTCATTAAAGCCTACACACGGCCGTTTTTCACGACAAGAAAAATTAGAGCATGTTCGAAATTTTTAATGCCCATTTTTCATGTTGTGAAAAATGCTCCGGAGCCCACACACGATCGTTTTTAATGACCAAATAAAAAAATTGCATTTTTCTCGTCATGAAAAACGGTCGTGTGTACGCGGCATTAGGCTCCATGCACACTAGCTTAAAAAAATGAAGCTTCAAGTGATATTAAAGTCTCTTTTTTTGGGGGTTTAAAAATAACAAACATGTTATATTTACCTCCTCTGGGCAGTGGTTCTGCATAGAGCAGCCCAGATCCTCCTCTTCTCGCCGGCGCTCCTGGCCCCTCCCTCCTGCCGAGTGCCCCCACATCAAGCAGCTTGCTATGGGGGCACCCAAGCCAAGTCGCTGCTATGTGTGTCCATTCAGACACAGAGCTGTGGCTCGGCCCTGCCCCCCCCCCCCCTCATTGGCCCACTGACTTTGACAGCAGCGGGAGCCAATGGCTCCCGCTGCTGTGTCTCAGCCGATCAGGACACCCGGGGCTCTCATGCAACATCGCTGGATCTAGGGGGGGGGGGGGGGGGCTGCTACACACATAAGTTTTTTTATCTGAAGGCAGAGAATGCATTCAGAGGAAAACCCTTGTGCCTTTAGAACCACTTTAAAGGGGTTGTAAAGTCAGAAGGTTTTTTATCTTAATGCATTTCTATGCATTAAGATAAAAAGCCTTCTGTGTGCAGCAGCCCCCCTAATACTTACCTGAGCCTATCTCTATCCCGCGATGTTGCAGGAGTGTCTCGGCTGCTCGGGACTCCCCTCCTGATTTGCTGAGACAGCAGCGCGGCGCCATTGGCTCCCACTCCTGTCATTTAAAGTCAGTCAGCCAATGAGGAGAGAAAGGGGGTGGGGCCCACCGGGGCTCTGTGTCTGAACGGACACAGAGAGCCGTGGCTCAGCTCGGGTGCCCCCATAGCAAGCTGCTTACTGTGGGGGCACTCAGCAGAAGGGAGGGGCCAGGAGCACCAGCGAGGGACCCGAGAAGAGGAGGATCTGGGCTGCTTTGTGCAAAAACCAACTGCACAGAGGAGGTAAGTATAACATGTTTGTTATTTTTTAACAAAAAAAAAACTAGACTTTACAATCACTTTAAGCTTTTAAGAGCAAAAAAAAATAACTTTTTTTTTGTGTTTTTGGGAGCAATTTTTCAGCAGAAAAAAATTCTGAACGCTCCTAACCACCACTAACTGCTGCTAACTGCTGGATTCCAGTGTTTTTGTTTTTTTTCCTTAAGAGGAACACACATATAGGTTGGACTTGATGGACTTGTGTTTTTTTTCAACCTCATCTACTATGTAACTGCACAGAAAAAAAGAGCGTTAAAGCGGGGTTCTTTTTTTTTTAAGTCAGCAGCTACAAACACTGTAGCTGCTGACTTTTAATAAGGACACTTACCTGTCCTAGGCGCCCGCGATGTCGGTCCCCCGAGGGCGATCCCTCGATCGTGCCAGGTCCCGGCGCCACCATCCTCACTAAGGGCTTCACTGCCCGTTTCCTACTGCGCATGCGCGAGTCTCGTGGCGCCTTATGAATGGGCGGCTGCTCTCTGGGATACACACAGTTCCCAGAAGGCAGCACGCCCCATTCCCCAGAAGACAACGCGAAGGATGACGACCAGCCGCGGTATAGGAAGAGGCAGATTAGGAAGATCCGCATAGCAACCGCTATTTCTGGTAAGTAAAAAAAAAATTTTTTTTTTCAATTTTTTTGTAGCATTTTGGTGTAATTTTTTTTTTTTTTTTTTTTAGGGTGGACCTCCTTAAGTTATAGGAAATGCCAAAAAACGCTAACGCTCCTAAATGCTGCTAAAAGCCGGCACAAAAACGCTAATTATGAGCGTTTTTCATCCAGCTTTTTTTTTTTTTGCCTTTTTTTTTTTTTTCAGCTTATAGTTTGCCATCTTTTTTTTTTTTTTCGTTTTTTGTTTTTTAAAGTGTTGTATAAAATTTGTCTCTGAATGTCACAGGTAGAGGAAGGACAGTCTGATACATTGTGCCTGAGGACTAAAAACAACAACTAATTATCATCACTTAAAACATTTCCACCACAGAAACATTCTGGCCAGAAGGGGTTAAATATTCAGAATAATATAATAAAGTTCCGGATGTATTCTGGTGGTGTAGATAGAAGCGTCCCACCAGACACGCTGCTTTTTTGCAGGAGCTCAGAAATAAAAGTATGTTTTGGCTGGATAGGAGATCTGGGAAATGAGCAAGGAAAGGATTTACACCGTCTCAGCCTACAATCCAAGATCGGAATAGAAAAGTGTCACTTACTGACGAGCGCAGACACGCTATCCAGTTTGGGGTCGTAAGCACATTTGCCTTTGCCTGACTCCACGCGATCAGGATCCAGGTAAAAGACATAATCCTGTGTGAAAAGACAAGAGGAAGAGAGATGAGGACATGTCCAGCTGCGTCACAACATCCGTGGTGCTTCACCACAACCATAACCTGCTGCCCATCTAGGAATCTGGATTCTTGTCCTTTTTATTGGAATGCAGAGGTAATGGATATTCTAGGATCTGCGAGGGAGGGATGCCCAACCCATGAAGACAAAAAAAAAAAGCTCCTTTGAAGAGGTGGAATTGCAAACATAATGAAGGCTTATTGGTGTGGTGACCAGAAAGGACAAATGGGGGACAGTTAACAAGCTGTGCTGATACACTTATGGTGAAGCACAGACAACAAAGCTCAATGGCAAAAGGATTATGTGTCCAGTTTACTTGCTTTACGTAGATTTTTTCAGATCTTCTACATGGTGGAGACATTGACTCTTGGCTTTCTCTGGCACACAAGGTTCTTAAATCCCTGCCACACAGAGCATAAAGGGGTTGTAAAGGTTCGTTTTTTATTTTCTAAATAGGTTCCTTTAAGCTAGTGCATTGTTGGTTCACTTACCTTTTCATTCGATTTCCCTTCTAAATGTTTTTTTTCTTTGTCTGAATTTTTCACTTCCTGTAAGCTAGGCCCCATCATCCGAGTCGTTCTGGCTGGGGGTTAGTGAGTGTGCTCGCCCCCTCCCTTGGGACTACATCCCTGCGGGGAGACACTGTGAACGTTCACAGCGTCTCCCCGCAGGGATGTACCGTATATACTCGAGTATAAGCCGACCCGAGTATAAGCCAAGGTACCTAATATTACCCCAATAAACTGGGAAAACGTATTGACTCGAGTATAAGCCTAGGGGGGGGGGAAATGTGCCCATTGCCACCTCACTGTGCCAATTGCCCAACCTTACTGTGCCCATTGCCACCTCACTGTGCCACCTCACTGTGCCCATTGCCACCTCACTGTGCCCATTGCCACCTCACTGTGCCACCTCACTGTGCCCATTGCCACCTCACTGTGCCCATTGCCACCTCACTGTGCCCATCCTCACTGTGTCCATTGCAGCCTGCCTGTGCCCGAGTGTACCTAAAAATCTTCTTATACTGCGGCCGGCGTCCATTGTTTAAATATCGCGGCTTTCTCCTGGTCCCTTCCGTGATAGGCGTTTCCAGCAAACACTGTGTTGAGTGTTCCGCCTATCACGGAGGTCCTCTCATTCTCGGACTCCGTTTCCCAGCAGGCACTGTGTTCAGAGTTCCGCCAATCACGGACATCTTTTCATCCACGGACAAGAGAATGTCCATGATAGGCGGAACACTGAACACAGTGTCTGCTGGGAAACAGAGTCCGAGAATGAGAGGACCTCCGTGATAGGCAGAACACTCAACACAGTGTCTGCTGGGAATTGGAGTCCGAGAATGAGAGGACCTCTGTGATTGGCGGAACACTCAACACAGTGCCTGCTGGGAAACGGAGTCCGAGAATGAGTGGACCTCCGTGATAGGCGGAACACTCAACACAGTGTTTGCTGAAAACGCGTATCATGGAAGGGACCAGGAAGAAAGCCGCGATATTTAAACAATGGACGCCGGCCACAGTACAAGAAGATTTTCAGGTACTGACTCGAGTATAAGCCAAGGGCTGTACTTTCATCCCTAAAAAAAGGGCTAAAAACTCGGCTTATACTCGGGGCTAGCATGCTGCCTAACCCCCAGCCAGAACGGCTTGGATAATGGGGGCAAGCTTCATGATGAGGAACAGGAAGTGAGAAATTCAGACAAAGAAAAAAAACATTTAGAAGGGAAATGGAAGGAAAAGGTAAGTGAACCAACAATGCACTAGCTTAAAGGAACCTATTTAGAAAATAAAAAACAAACCTTTAAAACCCCTTTAAAGTCTAAAGGAGCCAAAGTTACACATTAAGGTGCTCTTTTACCCTTTTGTAAAATGATATAAACTAAGCCAAGCAGTTTCTAAACTTACACCAAGACCTTCAGTTAACACAAATGTAATACACTATATGACAAAAGGAAAGTGGACCCCACCTCCCAATAATTGAGGTCAGGTGTTTCCAGTGAAGGGCACACCAAAACATTTTAGTGCATTTCAACCTTGTTGTAACAGTTTGGTGAAGGTACTTTTTCTGTTCCAGCATGACTGTGCCTAAAGGCAGCTCCATAAAGGCATGGCTTGACCAAGCTGGTGAGGAGGAACTCGAGTGACCTGAGCTCAACCCTGCTGAATACCTTTTGGGATGAACTGGATCACCAATTGTTAGCCGGGTCTTCTCATGCAACACCAGTACCTGACCTCACAAATGGGCACAAATTCCCACAGACACTCTCCAGAATCTTGTGGAAAGCTTTCCAAGAAGACTGGAGGCTGCCACAGGGCAACAAGATATTAATGGCCATGAGGGTAAGGGAAACAACTCCATATTAATGGCCATGTCTTTGGGATAGGATGTCCAACAAGATCATATAGGCGTGACGGTTCAGTGGTCAGAAACCTTTGGCCATATAGTGTACACTCCATGGCTGGTACCTCGTAATGTTGATGGCATGAGTAAAACAACAGAAGGACCTGGTGGGATGTGGCCTTTTAGAAACAAGATGAAGAGCCTTCACCAAACTGTAACAAGATCATATAGGCGTGACGGTTGAAGGGTCAGAAACCTTTGGCCATATATAGTCTACACTCCATGGCTGGCACCTCATAATGGTAATGGCATGAGTAAAACAACTGGATGACATGGTGGGATGTGGCCTTTTAGAAACAAGATGAAGAGCCTTCACCAAACTGCAACAATATCATATAGGCGTGACGGTTGAAGGGTCAGAAACCTTTGGCCATATATAGTCTACACTCCATGGCTGGTACCTCATAATGGTGATGGCATGAGTAAAAACAACAGAAGGACCTGGTGGGATGTGGCCTTTTAGAAACAAGATGAAGAGCCTTCACCAAACTGCAACAAGATCATATAGGCGTGACGGTTGAAGGGTCAGAAACCTTTGGCCATATATAGTCTACACTCCATGGCTGGTACCTTATAATGGTGATGGCATGAGTAAAAACAACAGAAGGACCTGGTGGGATGTGGCCTTTTAGAAACAAGATGAAGAGCCTTCACCAAACTGCAACAATATCATATAGGCGTGAAGGTTGAAGGGTCAGAAACCTTTGGCCATATATAGTCTACACTCCATGGCTGGCACCTCATAATGGTAATGGCATGAGTAAAACAACTGCAGGACCTGGTGGGATGTGGCCTTTTAGAAACAAGATGAAGAACCTTCACCAAACTGTAACAAGATCATATAGGCGTGAAGGTTGAAGGGTCAGAAACCTTTGGCCATATATAGTCTACACTCCATGGCTGCCACCTCATAATGGTAATGGCATGAGTAAAACAACTGGAGGACCTGGTGGGATGTGGCCTTTTAGAAACAAGATGAAGAGCCTTCACCAAACTGCAACAAGACCATATAGGCGTGACGGTTGAAGGGTCAGAAACCTTTGGCCATATATAGTCTACACTCCATGGCTGGTACCTTATAATGGTGATGGCATGAGTAAAAACAACAGAAGGACCTGGTGGGATGTGGCCTTTTAGAAACAAGATGAAGAGCCTTCACCAAACTGCAACAATATCATATAGGCGTGAAGGTTGAAGGGTCAGAAACCTTTGGCCATATATAGTCTACACTCCATGGCTGGCACCTCATAATGGTAATGGCATGAGTAAAACAACAGAAGGACCTGGTGGGATGTGGCCTTTTAGAAACAAGATGAAGAGCCTTCACCAAACTGCAACAATATCATATAGGCGTGACGGTTGAGTGGTCAGAAACCTTTGGCCATATATAGTCTACACTCCATGGCTGGTACCTTATAATGGTGATGGCATGAGTAAAACAACTGGAGGACCTGGTGGGATGTGGCCTTTTAGAAACAAGATGAAGAACCTTCACCAAACTGTAACAAGATCATATAGGCGTGAAGGTTGAAGGGTCAGAAACCTTTGGCCATACATAGTCTACACTCCATGGCTGGTACCTCATAATGGTGATGGCATGAGTAAAACAACAGAAGGACCTGGTGAGATGTGGCCTTTAAGACACATAATTTAAGCGAATCTAGTGCCACATTTGAACATGTGCACCACCATAAAGTTTTGGGGATTCGGCAATATGTTTGTTGACAATGGTTCTTTGTGGTTGAAAATGAAGTATATAGTGACCACACCGGCATCATATTGGGGCCTATTTATCAATATTTAAACTGTTGCATGGCCATTTGCATCTTAGTGTATATTAGAAAAGGTCTTGCTATAATAAGATGATTTCTAATGATGCAAATAATTTTATTGAACATTTAATGACTGTAATGCCTTGTACACACAATCGGAATTTCCGATGAGACAAGTCCGATGGATTTGTTTCATCGGAAATTCCGATCGTGTGTGGGCCCCATCTGACTTTTTTCCATCGGTGTAAAAAAATAGAACATGTTTCAAATTTTTCCGATGGACAAAACTCTGATAGGAAATTCCGATCGTCTGTGTGGAACTCCGACGGAGAAAAAACCCACGCATGCTCAGAATCAAGTCGACGCATGCTCGGAAGCATTGAACTTCCTTTTTCTCGGCTCGTCGTAGTGTTGTACGTCACCGCGTTTTGGACGGTCGGAATTTACTCTGACAGTGTGTATGCAAGACAGCTTGAACGGAATTCCGATGAAAAATTCCATCGGATTTTAGACCATCGGATACTCCGATCGTGTGTACAGGGCATTAGTCTTGGCCTCTTGTGAGTTGTATGTTCACACAGGCTCAACCAGCCTGTTGGGGAAAGTCAAAATTTGCTTCATGTCACACTGGAAAGAGGAAAGAGGGCTAAATGTTGTCACTGCCCCAGAATCTGGATGGGGAAGGGGGGGGGCTCAAGGGCCCCTGGGAGTGGCCCCACCTTGTGTTCTGCTGGTGCTGGGCTGGGCGGGAAATCTGCTGCTCTGCTCCCTCGTCCTCCGGGAAGCGCCATGTGCTCTGAGGCCTGAAGAGAGGAGCATGGCAACAAGAGTTAGACCTGAAGAACTTTCAGGTTAAAGTTAGGAAGAGGAACACCGCCAGGAACGGAGGAGGGGTGACACACGACACGGATGGTGGACACACACGGCACAGATGGAGGCTCTAGCCCTAATCCTAGGTGTTAGTTCTGGGATGCATAGATGTACACAGGGGTATGTGAGCTGCACAGAATGTGCACACAGACACGGAACATGCATACATAGACACGGACTATATTCCTGGTAACGGGTCACATACATAGAACTGGTCATGCAGCACAGGGGGGGTCACATTCATAGAATAAATGTTAAAATGTACAGCACATGAAGAACACAGAATCAATGATATGAGATAATCACCACAATATACAATATAGAATTAAACTCACCTGCAGTAGAAAAATATTTTTTACACACAAACAGAAGACTAAATTATGGGGAGTAAAGTCACCAACCACCACACCAACCCCACAGCACTCATGCACTGGCCATACACACCACCTGACAACTCAATGTACACAATGGCCATATAAACCGCCTGCCAATGTACACACTGGGGGTCATTTACTAAAGAGGTAGAGGCTCTACACTTTACAAAGTGGCTGTTGGTAAAAAGGAATGAGCCTCAGCTGTTTGGGGGTTATAGCAATGCACCTTCTCCACAGGTTGATGAGATCAAGAGCCTCTTCCCCACAACCCTGGCCCGGTGGTTGTGGGGGGGCTGCAGGCGGGGGGGGGGGGCTTATCAAAATCTGAAAGCCCCTTTAACAATAAGGGGGCCCACAGATACCAGCCCCTCCCTGTGAATGAGGAAGGGGCACATAGTACCACTACTTTATCACAAAAATGATTTAAATATATATAAAAAAAAAAAATAGTTTTGGACAAGCCCTTCAATAATAATAATTAAAAAAAAAGTCTTATGATAGACATATGTGCGGTGATGTACCGTAGCTCCTCTTCAATCATGATGCCCAAAATAAAATAAAAAGATCACTGTTTGCCATCACCTCTGGTCCTGTCATACCACTCCCACCAAGGACGGTCCGGTGGATGACAATTGATATATAAAAAAAAGGGGTGGGGTTACCCAGGTGACATCATTGACCATACATGGACACAAAACTACTGTATATGGTCAATGATGGCACAGTGATCCCAACGGCGTCATTGACATTTTTTTTCTACTAAATAATTGGGTATTTAAAGTGAATACAGGCTCACCTTATTTAATTGTGCACTGCCGAAAAATTTGTTTGTTTTCCTTTCATTTGATTTTTTTTCGGGTCATTCGTTATGAACGCAATTTGTAAATTCGAAAATTCGTAAATTCGTAAATTTCAGAATTCGAAAATACAAAAATAAGAAAGAAAATCCGAAAATTCTAAAGAATAACTAACTTACTAACTAACTAACTAATAATAACTATTAAATTATAGGTATTGGAATTTCCTTTCAAATTTGGCTGTTAGTGAACGTACTAAATTTGAATTTATGCAAAGTTACAAATTGTCCGAAATAACGAATGCCGCATCTAAACAAATGCAACGGAACAAATTAATAATAAATAATAAAACGTTTTTATTATTATTATTATTATTATTATTATTATTTCGTTACGTTCCATTTGTTTAGATGCGGCATTCGTTATTCCGGATAATTTGTAACTTAGGATAAACTTGTATTCGTTACGTTCACTAACAGCCAAATTTGAAAGGAAATTCCAATACCTATAATTTAATAGTTAGTAATAGTTAAGATATTATTAGTTATTATTTCAGATTTTTAAATTTTTGGATTTTTGAATTTATGAATTTTCGAATATTTGAATCTACGAATATTAGGAAAAATTGGTTAAATGGGTTTTCGTTAATTCAGGTATTTACGAATTGACAAATTTGTTGAAATTCATTAAATAAACTAATTCGAAATGAATTGCACATGTCTATTATTTACTAACATCCACTTTACTCCGGGAACAGCCTCTAGCAAACCAACAGCAGAGCAACGTTTTATTGATATAAGCCAATATCATATAATCATCAACTAATTTTCAGGCCAAATGATCCAGATTTAGGGACATATATATAAAGACATTCACTGCACATTCACCCGTGAAACATTCTTCACATTTATATAACACATTCGCCAGGAAGGTTCAATAGCTATATGGTGTTTTGTACGGCTAAATTACTTATTTTGGACTTTTGTATACTTATGTCATCCACAAAACTGAAGACACATTTCTAAATCAATACAAAGATTTGTATATCACATATACCAAAGAAGCATTCTTCAAACTAATAATAATAATAATAATAATAAAAATAATAATAATTTATTATTATTAATATTGATTCCTACAGTCACATTTGTGTCAATAACAGAAAATACAGAACAGTAAATAATAAAATTAATAAACTCTTTATATATCTTTTCTGAACACATTGGGGATGATTTACTAAAGGCAAATAGATTGTACACTTTGCAAAGTGCAGTTGCACTCTACAAGTACAGTTGCTCCAGAGCTTAGTAAATGACGGGAAGCTTTACTTTGCAAAGAATACCCAATCATGTGCAAGGAAATAAAAAAAAATAAAAAAACAGCATTTATGCTTGCACATGATTGGATGATGGAAGTCAGCAGAGCTTCTGTTCCAACCCTAACCCGAAAAGTTGATTTTCCCAGGATGCGATTAAAAAAAACAGTCATAGGTAGTAATCTTTCTCTATTCTATCCAAAATAGAAAACAACATTGGCTTTAGATACACTTTAACGTTTTCTCTCTACATTGTAACAGAAGAATCACCTATATACATTGTGTCAACCTAGAAAACCTTCCCCCCTTTACAGCATCATGGACTAGATCCTAAATACAGTGTACAGGTTGTTTCCTGCCAATCTTGTATTATCAAACGCCAACAGAAACTACCAAGGTGGTGGGCAGCTGATACCCAATTGCCATGCCGGTGTCCTGCCGAGAATTGCCCCCCAGCGGATTCTGCCCGCTCTGTACTGCGCAGGCGCGTCGCTTGCCTCCGAAAATAGCCGAAAATGTATAGCTGAGAGTCAGCTCTAGACGGCGCCTGCGCACACCAAATTGTGCTACACTTCTGACATCCAGGCTCTTTCCTTACCATCCCCGTGGACATGGAGGATGTTAAAAAAAGAGACAGGAGGCCGAGCAAGCGAAGCGAGGACGTGAGGCCGACTGGCCACTTACAGCGAGGTCCACGCAGGCGCCTTCTACAGCTGACTCTCAGCTCTACATGTTCGGCTATTTTCGGAGGCTCTTTCACGTTCGTACTGCACAAGCGCCGCGCCTGCGCAGTACAGGGGGGGGGCAGAATCCGCCGGAGGGACGTTTCTTGGCAGAACACCGGGAAGTTTGGTATAAAAGAGCATGGCGTGGTGTGTTTGGTGGACATAGCTGTCTGATGTTACCATGGACCATTCTCTTAAACCAGGGGTCTCCAAACGTTCTAAACAAAGGGCCGGTTTATTGTCCTTCAGACTTTAGCAGAGCTGGATTGTGGCCAGCGGGAGTGAAAATTTTCCTGGCAACGGTGGGAGCAAACATCGCTACATTTGCTATTAGTGGGGAGGACTGGTGCCCCATCATTTGCGTCATAGGGAGGAATAATGCCCCATTATCAGTGTCATTGGGAGAAATGGTGCCCCACTGTTGATGTCAGATGGAAGAATAGAATCTCGTATCAGTGGAAGGAATAGTGCCCCAGGGGCCAGATAAAGGCAAGCTAAGAGCCACATCCGACCCCCGAGCCGCAGTTTGGAGATCACTGTCTTATACCATCTTCCTTGTGAAAATGAAAAGACTTCTTGTCCAATTTCATGAGGTCTGACTGCTATCACAGACAATGGAGGAGCCTTACATATCATAGAGAGAACAGGTTTGTCCAAGCTTCCACCTCTCTGGTAATGAGCATCCGCTTTTTGGCAGGGCCTGAAAAAAGGTCTTCGCAGCCTCCATCACAGGCAATGAAAGGGAAAAGGCGAATGCCACAAAAAAAAAACAGCTAAAAATGCTTCAAAACTTTATTTCAAATACAAATAAAAAAGCCAACATGTTTCAGCCAGTAGGCCTTAATCATGATTCAGCTATGATTAAGGCCTAACGGCTGAAACATGTTGGCTTTTTTTTTTTTTGGCTATGTATTTACCAGCATTGAAATAGCTGATTTTTGTGGCCCCCGACTTTTCCCTTTACATTACATCTCATAGAAACCTTCTTTAGGATCATCTGCTTCCAATGTCAGGATATTTAAGCTCTCACTTCCATATAGCAACAAAGAATTATTTTCTAGGCCAAAAAAGGGAGATTAGGTACTTCTAGATTAAGTCGGCGCACAGCTTTGGAATATTATGACAGGACTTTCTTATGTTTCACATCAAAGACCTTCTAATGTGAACAGGTTATGGAAGCAATAGACGGAAGTGGATGGATTGATTTCAAGTGCCCGATATAATGAATCCAAGCACACATTTTATTGCGTAACATCCAGTGCCACTGCGGGGGTCACGGTCACCTTCTGAGAAAATTGTCAGACCTGGAGGGGGAATGTTCCCATAATTGGGTCTGTGTCTGCTTCACAGCTGTGCGAACTGACATTTATCATTGCATGAAGAGACAGCGGCTCCCAAAACAAAGCACATCTAAAGTTTTCTCCAGGTAGTAACCTCACCTGCAAGTTAGAACCCGCTCACCACAGCCCACCACAGCCAATGCTGGCCCACTTCTTCTCAACACCGCAATCCCTTGCAGCTATCCAAAGACAATATGTAACGCAAGATAAAACACAAAAGCACAGAGCGCACCACATTGCGCAGAACATTACTTTTTAATAGATCTTTTATAGACTCAATTGCACTTACAATCCCAACAGATAAAACAGGCACACATCAACAGGGCTGCTGTGAGAAATCACGGGGATCCCCATACAATCTAACCCTAAGTGAATCAAGCCTAACAGGCGGCTGCAGCTTGCATGAACACACCACTTATTCATGCAACCAGAATACCAGTGAGAATGAGCTCTTAATTATCTTTTAATTATTTATTTTTTGTACAATTTTCATTTTTTTAATATTTTTTTTTCACAGCCCAAGGGGTGGGGGCTTTGGTGAAATATCCGGAGTCCAAATTGACACCCAACGTCTCACTTTTGAGACAGAGAAAGAGATTGAGGACCCAGATTCCTCAATCCTTTCTCTGCAGCCTTATCTGCAGAGTCAATGATCAGGAAGCGCTCTGTACAGAGGCTCCCTGTTCATTTACAAACTGAAGCAAAGTAAACGCAGGATGGGCCACAAGGGCATTGGTTCCAGTAATTATGCTTTTTTCTGCTGCTTTGGGCCCCCCCCCCCCTGTTGGACTTATGGGGCTGGGTCCCGCACAGGAGGTGTCAGAGAAGGCATGGCTGCGCAATAGGAATCGCACGGCAGACACGCACATTCACGGTGCATCAGCGCGCGCGTGCACGTACGCGTGCGCCTGTCACCAACATTGGCGCCAATGGGGCTATTTAAACTGAGTGCACCAAGGACTCCTTGCTGTTTGGTCTGCAGCTTCTGTGTGTCCTGAAACCCATTATCTGTGCTGACTTCTGATCCTTGACCCGGCTTGCTCTCACTAACCTTGTCTGCTTGATACCCTGACTCCGGCTTGTTTTGGACTTCTCCTCTGCCTGCTGCTCTGCTTGATCCGCCAGTACGTCTCCGACCCGGCCTGCCTGACTCTGCACCTGTTCCTCCAGCCTGCTGCAGTTCTGCTCTGCATATCGCACCAGTTCCTGCTTTCATCTGCGATCCAGTCTGCCACCGTTCTGGTCTACCCAGCCTACCGGTTTGCCTGCTGCATCTCCAGCTACGAGCATCCAGCCACACAGATACTGGACTGATCCTAGGCACTCCTGTGTCACCGTGCTTCCGTGGCTGCTGTCTCAACCTCAGGGGCCCGCAAGCCGGTGCGGCAAGAGAGGCTCTCCTCTACACATCAGGCTCACGATCCAGGTACGTGACAGGAGGGTAGGTGCTACCTCCTTATCAGCGGCCGTGCACATCAACATCATCAAGAATTTGTTTGAGGGTCTAAGTCTAGGCAAAGCCTTTCTCAACCTTTTTTAACATGATGGAAACAATTTTCATTTTTTCATTTTTTTTTTACTTTTTTTTTACAGCCCTGGATTTGATAGGGCTGTAATGGGGCTTGATGGGGCTTTGGTGAAATATCAGAAGTCTAAATAGACACCCAACATCTCACTTTTGAGACAGAGAAAGAGATTGAGGACCCAGAATCCTCAATCCTTTCTCTGCAGCCTTATCTGCAGAGTCAATGAACAGGACGCGCTCGGTACAGAGGCTCCCTGTTCATTTACAAACTGAAGCAAAGTAAAGACAGGATGGGCCACAAGGGCATTGGTTCCAGTAATTGCTCTTATAGCTGCTGCTTTGGGCCACCCCCTGTTGAACTTATGGTGCTGGGTCCCGCACAGGATGGTAGGTGCTACGTCCTTATCAGCGGCCCTGCATATCATCAAGAATTTGTTTGAGGTTCTAAGTCTAGGCAAAACCTTTCTCAACCTTTTCAACATGATGGAAGCCTTGAAATAACTTTCTAGACTCAGGGAATAATTACTATATCTATATTATTGTTATGAAAGCTCTTTACATTTGCAGTCATTGGGAAGAACCCCATCCTTTCAAAGCGCTGAAATGTTATTGGTGTCACTGATTACTCATCTAAGCAGCAGAAATTGCCCATTGCTCATGGAATCCCGTAGCAAAGTCTGGAGGAACCCTAGTTGAGAAAGGCTGGTCTAGGCTTTTCT
This sequence comes from Rana muscosa, assembly GCA_029206835.1. Classification (NCBI taxonomy): domain Eukaryota; kingdom Metazoa; phylum Chordata; class Amphibia; order Anura; family Ranidae; genus Rana; species Rana muscosa. The sequence continues at coordinate 291,985,443 of CM055120.1, forward strand.
TTGAGTTGGTCCAACTTAACACTCAATAGAGGGCTTGAGAGGGGAGTTGCCAGAGTGCAAGAGCAGATACCTTGCCCAGGGAAAGGAAGCAGAACTGCGCCTCTTCCCCCACCTCTTGTCCCGTCCTTGGTTGCAGGTAGTCCCTATTTTTCGAGTCACCCCTTGTCATCGCCCCCTACCCACCTCTGTGCCTTGGTTCCACCCCCTACCCAGCTCCCAGTACCGCCCCTTTTAGAGAATACAGGACCAAGTATAATTTTGTTGTGCCAAGTCATTTGTATGGAGGTTGTTTATGATCACAAGAAAAGCAGTAAATTGATCCCCTGCAAGCAGCAACAATAGACTCTCCCAGCAATTATAAACCCTCCCAGCAACAATAGACCCCCCCAGCAACAATAGACCCTCCCAGCAACAATAGAACCATCCCAGCAAAGATCAATCTCATCAGGAACAATAGATCCGCCCCAGCAAAAATAGAACCCCTCTTCCCAACCACACTAGACCCCCAGCAACAATAGATTCCAGCAGCAATGGACCACATGGGACCAATGTGATCAAAAGCAGATCCCTCCCAGTAACAACTGCCGGGCTTCCCTCCCTAGCAACAATAGCCCCCCCTCACAGCAATAGATCCCCAGGAGCTAGCAACAAAAGAACCTCCAGCACGACCCAGCAGCCCCTGCCATTACAGTACATAGAGTACTCCCAATGACACCAACAATGGGGCCCAATGAAACCAATGATAAGGCCCAATTTCTTCCAATGACACCAACAATGGGGCCCAATGAAACCAATGATGGGGCACAGTTTCTTCCAATGACACAAACAATGGGGCCCAATGACACCAATGATGGGGCACAATTCCTTCCAATGGCACCAACAAAAGGACCCAATGACACCAATAATGAGGCACAATTACTCCCAATGGCACCAACAATGGGGTCCATTGACATCAATGAAGGGGCACAATTCCTCCCACTGACACCAATGATGGGGGTTTTTCTTACTCCCACTGACGCTGAGACGTTTTGTACTCCAGATGGCCACTGTCCGGCCCCCTAAAGCCTGAAGGACAGTAAACCGGCCCTTTGTTTAGGAAATTTAATTTAGAGACCCCTGATCTACATTGAGCTCCAGGTCCCCCCCATGAACATGGAATAGCACAGCTACAACAGGGTGCAATACAATATTCTGCCACAAGGGCCCTGAGTGGAAAGCGTCTAGTTAGGGGTCAGTAAAGCGTTTTCGGTGCGGGAGGGATTGCAGTACCTGCGCTTTGCGTCCGCGGTTGATGTACGTGCACACGGGGTTGTAAGCTCCTGTCCCACAGGTGTAGAGGTGAGTCCTGTTCCAGGGTTGTATCAAACGTATGAAGTTTCCACATTCTTTCTGTGAGTGAAGTCATAGAGAGAGTGAAAGCAGAATAATGGTTAGAGATCAGAAAAGAGAAAACAAAGTAAAGGGAATCTATGTGTTAATGGCGTGCGGATCCTGCGCTCGCCCTAAATTCTGCACATTCTGCACTCCTCACATCTTCTCTTTTTGTGTCTACAACAGCTTTTTATTTTATTTATTTTTTTGTAGAATTCCGAATAATAAAGATTTGTTTTATCTCTCTCCAGCATCGTCTACGTCTGACTTTGCTACTTTTTTTTTTTGTATTATTTTGCAGCGTTCTCGATACTCAGATGTTACATTTGATGTTTGTTATTTCCTCTTTAGCTTTACTCACAGTGCTGTCTTTCCCGGCCAGAACGCATTCCTCTATTCTTTGCTGCTTTGCAGGCCAGTGAATCTGCAAAGAGAGAGAGAGAGAAAGAGATACAAAAGTTATCTCCGAATATCTCTGCGCGGATCCGTCTCATCCCCGAGGCTTCGGATGAAACGGCTCATTCAGAGATACATTAGAGAAAGAAAGAAAAAAAAAAACACCTATTATTCCTTTAAATTGCTTTGCATGCACCATTCGGGTCTTGTCCTCATTAGAAAGCAACCAACTTATAATACACATCCGCATTAAGAAATCTTCTATTACCCCCCGAGCCTGTAGTAGGGGAGCCATTGTTCTCAGTTAAATGAGATGCAGATACATTATTTTCCCATCTCGGCGTTCATGGGAAAGAGATGGTTTCCAAGAGCTCTAATAGTTCTTTATGGAATATTCCATTTATCTGGGATTGTTTTTTTTGTTTTTTCCCCCCTGGTGGATAACTCATTACGGATGTTGGGGAGTTGAGGAACAGACAAGTCAAGGCAGATGGGTTATGGGCGGCGGTCTTACTATGAGCGGCTCCCGGTTGATGTCCTGCAGATCCAGAGACAAGATGTAGTCTTTGCTGCCCACGTACATCCGGTCGTGATCTTCATCTTTTAGCAGAATCCGATAATCGGTCGTGTTCAGTAGGAAGTTCAGGAAGTGTGCTGTATTGGAGGCTTTCAGCTCTGCAAGGACAAGGACAGAGATTGGCTCAGTCAAGGTCCTATAATGGGGGAAAAGTAGAACTATAATCATAGAGACACCAAATCCGACACGTCATACCGACCATCACCGGAGATGGAACACCGGAAACCATTCCATTACAGCAATGGCTTTTTCATGGCAGGTATAGAAAGCTAATTTACTTGCGCTTCAATTTCCTCAATGCACTTAAAGCGGAGTTCCACCCAAAAATGGAACTTGCGCTTTAAGGGAAGGTGACCCCCTGACATGCCACATTTGGCATGTCATTTTTTTGGGGCGGGGGGAGCGGGAACCCTCTTTTTCCACCTCCCACTTCCTCTGCGCCGGAAGGAAGTTCACCTCTCCCCCCCCCTCCCTCTCGGCAATCATCTGGGACACGTCACAGGTCCCAGATGATTGCTCGGTCAGTCACGGTGCACAGCGCGGCTCACGCATGCGCAGTGCCTGCCCGGCGGTGAAGCCACAGCCGGGCGCCCAGAGTGACAATGCCGGCGCCGCGGAGAGGAGGGGGGGGGGGAGACGAGCGGGGCTTCGTTCCCCCGCATCGCTGGACCCTGGGACAGGTAAGTGTCCGACTATTAAAAGTCAGCGGCTGCAGTATTTGTAGCTGCTGACTTTTAATATTTTTTTTTTGGTAGGAACTCCGCTTTAAGGGGTAACTCCATTTTCATGGAAAAATATTTAACAAAGGATATAGAAATGATACAAATGATATACAATAATGAATAAATATAAAACAAATACTGCCAATAAAAAAAAAAAAAAAAAAATATAACTAATAATAATAATAAAAATAATAATAAAATATATAATAAAATAAATAAATAAATAAATAATAAAATAAATAAATTATATATATATATATATATATATATATATATATATATATATATATAGAGAGAGAGAGAGAGAGAGAGAGAGAGATATACCTCAATATATCTATATAAATATAGATATGGATATCTACCGTATTTATCGGCGTATAACACGCACCCTAACTTTAAGAGGGAAGTTTCAGGAAAAAAACTTTCCATAACCCCCTGCGTATAACACGCAGGCACAGTTTACCCTCTATCCTCAGGGTAAAAAAGTGAGTGTTATACGCCAAAAAATACAGTATATACAGTGGAACCTTGGTATACGAGTAACGCGGTTAACGAGCATTTTGAATAACGAGCAACTTTTTTTTATTTTTATTCTGACTCGGTTTGCGAGTGTTGTCTCCCAAAACGAGCAGAATTCAAGCTACTGGGGTGTGCAGTACCGCATTTGGCCAGAGGTGCAGGGGTGGGGGCGCCGGAGCCGAGCAGAGCCAATCGGAGCCGTTTGGAAATACTCAGAAAAACTCGGTTCCCGAGGTTTTTCCGAGTTCAGCTGAGCTGTCCCCGAGCCTTTCTGAGTATTTCCAAGGTTCTCCGGCGCCCCCCCACCTCTGGCCACATGCGGTATTGCATGCCATAGAAGTCAATACAGAACAAATTATCTTTGTTTCCATTGACTTCTATGGGGAAACTTGCTTTGATATGCGAGTGCTTTGGATTACAAGCATTCCCCTGGAACGGATTATGCTCGTAATCCAAGGTTCCATTGTATCTCTGTAAAGTCGAAGTGACTATAAAGTAGTTCCAGCACTACTGCGGTCTGACTTTTTGCCTTGTACACACGATCGGAATTTCCGATGGGATAAAAATCCGATGGAATTTTCCGTCGGAATTCAATTCCGTTCAAGCTGTCTTGCATACACACTGTCACACCGAATTCCGACTGTCAAGAACGCAGTGTGACGTACAACACTACGACGAGCTGAGAAGAATGAAGTAAACTCCGACGGAAAAAAGTCCGATGGGGCCCACACACGGTCGGAATGTCCGATGAAAAACTTTTTTCATCGGAAATTCCGATCGTGTGTACAGGGCAGAATAGGGTGACAACGCCATCCACAGGCTCTTAAAACCATGGAAGAGTTGTCACCCCCCCCCCCCCCAAAAAAAGGATGACAAGTCGCACCCAATGTTTCCCAATGAGTACCGTTCATATCTGTTGTGACTAAAAGTCGCAGTGATTTTAAAGTAGTTCCAGCACTGCTGTGGTCTGACTTTCATGCGACTTGAGGGCAAGAGGGCTGGACTTCAATGTAAACCCTGAAAAGTCACATGAAAGTCGCACCGGCATGATATACAGGCGACTTGTGTGCAACAAAGTCGCACTCCTCTAAAGCCGCATCAAGTTGCACTGTGAAGTAGCAATTTTAAGTCACACGAGTGAATGGATTCTATCTGAGCATCTGCCCCGCAATACCAAGCTAGATTTTAATTCTTCTTATATATATTCCCCCCTCCCCCCCTCATCAGCATGATAATGGAATAATGAAAAAAATAATTGTGTGGGGTGAGGGGAAGATTGTGCTAGCAGGGATGATAGGGGGTATTTGTGCTAGGAGGGGAATTTTTTTTTGGGGGGGGGGTGTAATTGTACTAGGATGGGAGATTGGGGGAGGGGGGAGTTGGAGTGTGGGGAAAATAATTTGTGCTAGCATGGGAATTTTCTATTTTGTGTGTGTGTGGGGGGGGGGGGGAGAGAGAGGAGAGCTGGGGGGGGGCAAAGATTTGTGCTGGGATTTTGGGGGGGACTTCAATAGAGGGAGGATTTGTACTGGGAGGAGGGGAAGTGCTCTTTTGGGGGGGGGGGTTAGGCTAGTAGGGATGATTGGAAGGTATTTGTGATAGGAGGGGAATTTTTTTTGGGGGGGGGGGGTTTGGGACAGGAATTTGTGCTGTGAGGGGGGATTTGGAGTGGAGGAAGAAAATTTGTGCTAGGAGGATTTATTTTGGGGGGGGGGGGTTGTGCTAGTAGGGATGATTGGAAGGTATTTGTGCTTAGGAGGGGGATTTGTTTTGGGGGGGGAATTGTGCTAGTAGGGATGATAGAGGGTATTTGTGCTAGATGGGGGAAAAAAAATCGGGGGGGGGGGGTGTTTTACTAGGATGGGAGATTAGGGAGGGGGAGTTTGGAGTGTGGGGAAAATAATTTGTGCTAGCATGGGAATTTTCTATTTTGTGTGTGGGGGGGATTCATGATGGGGGCATATAGGGAGAGCGAAGATTTGAGCTGGGGTGGGGGTGGGCAAAGATTTGTGCTGGGATTTTGGGTGGTATTTCAGCAGGGGGGAGGATTTGTACTGGGAGGGGGGGGATATGTATGATTGGTGGGTAAGCATGCAGATCAGTGCTCTTTTTTTTTGGGGGGGGGGATTGTACTAGTAGGGATGATTGGAAGGTATTTGTGCTAGGAGGGGATTTTTTTCTGGGGGGTTTGTACTAGGATGGGGGATTGGAGAAGAGGAATTTGTGCAGGGAGGGGGGATTATGAGTGGGGGGGGGAATTTGTGCTACGAAGGCGATTTTTTGGGGGGGCATTAAAGAGAGGGAGAAGATTTTGACCCGCGGGGGCAAAGATTTGTGCTGGGAGGCATGTATTCAGAAGATTTGTACTGGGGGGGGGGGGGGGTTATGCTTAAGGGGTAAGCATGTAGATTATTGCTGATTTTTTTTGGGGTGGGGGGGATTTTTGCTGACACATAATGATCATACAGTACATCTTTGGGGGGGGGGATTTTTGCTGACACATGATGCTCATACAGTACATCTTTGGGGGGGGGGGGGGGTTTGGCGTGGATGGAGGTCAGTAGAACGCAGAGCCTCCATGTTTATAGGTCAGACTGTAAGATGGAGAAGAAGGTGTTGGTAGCGTAGGCGGCGGATCCGGCAGAGGATTGTGGGGGCTTCACACCTCCAGGATCGGCCACCAGAGCCCCGCCGCGCCGTGTAACTCCAGCCCTCTCTGGGGGCCGCCAGACATCCCAAACATCTTCATTAGACGTGTGAAGGGGCAGCGCGGCCTGCGACAGCTGTGCCAGGGTGATGTCATGTGCAACGCCGCGGGCCGAAGATACCCTCCAAATCCCTCCAAGTCCCGGCTTAAGGCGCAATTAATTACACGGCCGAGTCTTTCATTACACCCGCGACACGGCGAAGATTTTCCCAAATACCGACCAACGATCACCGAAATCTCAGAGAAGCATCAACGTGATAAAAAGTCATTTTCAATCTGCAGCTTTCATTAAAATCCTCCCCGGTGATCCCGCCACGGGGGTCCTTGTTCCTGTTACAGTGGGGGGGGGGGGGGAAATAATGATTGGATCCCCTTCAGATTGCCCACTTACACAGAAATGAAGGGTCTATCATTTTTTATCATAGGTGTATATTACCCGTATATACTCGAATATAAGCCGAGGCACCTAATTTTACCACAAAAAAATGGGAAAACGTATTGACTCGAGTATAAGCCTAGGGTGTCCATCTGCATGCCTCACTGTGCCTCACTGTTTCCATGCCTCACTGTGCCCATGACTAGACTGACGTTTAACATGGGAGTCTATGGAAGGGGTGCCCGGCATTGAACAATAGGTGCTCCCCGGCCGTAGGTCCCCCAGACAACAAACTTTGCACACTTGTAGAGGAAGAGTGGGGCTACATGTGTGCCAAGTTTCGGGTCCAGGGGACCCACGACCAGCTGGTTACGGGTCCCCAAATTCACCAGAAAAATTACCGTTTAACATTGGAGTCTATGGAAGGGGTGCCCAGCTTTGAAAAATCGGTGCTCCCTGGCCGTAGGGCCCCCAGACAACAAACTTTGTACACTAGGGGAGACCTAGGGCCGGCCGGTACTGGGTCCTCAAAGTCCGGGAGATCAGGTGCAAAAAGGTGACTCGAGTATAAGCCGAGGAGGGCATTTTCAGCACCAAAAAATGTGCTGAAAAACTTGGCTTATACTCGAGTATATACGGTACACTATATTACCAAAAGTATTGGGACGCCTGCCTTCACAAGCACAAGAACTTTAATGGCATCCCAGTCTTAGTCTGTAGGGTTCAATATGGAGTTGGCCCCGCCCTTTGCAGCTATAACAGCTTCAACTCTTCTGGGAAGGCCGTCCACAAGGTTTAGGAGTGTGTCTATGGGAATGTTCGACCATTCTTCCAGAAGAGCATTTGTAAGGTCAAGCACTGATGTTGGACGAGAAGGCCTGGCTCGCAGTCTCCGCTCTAATTTATCCCAAAGGTGTTCTATCGGGTTGAGGACAGGACTCTGTGCAGGGCAGTCAAGTTCCTCCACCCCAAACTCGCTCATCCGTGTCTTTATGGAACTTGCTTTGTGCACTGGTCCCAATCATTTGGTGGAGGGGGGATTATGGTGTGGGGGGTTGTTTTTCAGGGGTTGGGTTTGGCCCCTTAGTTCCAGTGAAGTGAACTCTTAAGGCGTCAGCCATACCAAGACATTTTGGACAATTTTATGCTCCCAACTTTGTGGGAAAAGTTTGGGGACGGCCCCTTCCTGTTCCAACATGACTGCTCACCAGAGCACAAAGCAAGGTCCATAAAGACATGGAGGAGCGAGTTTGGGGTGGAGGAACCTGACTGGCCCTGGACAACACTCTGTCCCTGTCTCCCACTTCTGCTCCTGCGTTGTCACCCTCTCGTCCTTATTCAGACACTTCCTGTTATAGGGTGACAACGCTGTGTCCCTGTCTCCCACTTCTGCTCCTGCGTTGTCACCCTCTCGTCCCTATTCAGACACTTCCTGTTATAGGGTGACAACGCTGTGTCCCTGTCTCCCACTTCTGCTCCTGTGTTGTCACCCTCTCGTCCCTATTCAGACACTTCCTGTTATAGGGTGACAACACCCTGCTCCTGTCTCCCACTTCTGCTCCTGCGTTGTCACCCTGTCACATGGGCTTCCGATGGGGATGTCATGGGGCAAGCACAAAGTTACAATGTACAGTCTAAAGCCTCGTACACACGGTCGGACTTCAAACAAACTTTTCCGTGGATTTTTATCCGAAGGGAGTTGGCCGGGCACAACCATAGCACACACACTGCAGGACTTTTCTGCAAACTTTCCCAAAATGTTCCCAACATCACGTGGTTTTTCTGCTCTTTACTGCCTTTGGTCAACTTCTGCTATTGCTGGTTGATTTTAACATTGGTTCTGGGCATGCGTGTTTGTACTTCGGACAGAAGTCCGATAGATTTCTGTACACACGGCAGGACTTTGCACCATCGGATTTTAGTTGCAGAGCGAACTTTTGTCCGATGAAAACCGAAAAAAGTTTCGGATTTTTTGGAAAACTTGCTCATTTTGAAGTTTGTTGGCAAAAAGTCTGACCGTGTGTCCGGCCTTTAGAGCTCTCTGTGTGGGGGGGGGGGGGGGGGGGCGACTGAGGAAATCCTGTCTGCAGTAGACTGATGACATCATCTCAGCCTAGGCACAGTTCCTAAGTGGAGCTCAAGGATGGCCTTTTAAAGGTGGAGCTCGTCTACAACGCCCAGACAGGTGCTCTTTATTGCAGTCAGATATTACAATGAATGACCCACAGAGTACAGAGATAAGTCAGGTCACGTGTCCCCCGCAGACATTTCATGGCGCACAGACGTGGGCTCGGCCTTCCAGGTTTTAATTTGCCTGTTTGCGGGATTTCGCAATCCTCGGCCTGTCTGTGATGAAATATGACTGCTGCTCATTGACTGATGAAAAGCCACGCGGGGTCCAAACCGTAACAGATGACTCTTCATCCCCGATGGTTGTCATTCGGACGCGGCTTTCATGTGGCCTTTGATGTTCCATCGCCGCTCCGCACGCCAAGCTCCTCGAGGCGCCAATAAGCAGGAGCCGCCATTATATCCTGTAATGTGCCTTTAAATCTCCCAAATGTTACAAACGTTTCATCTTCAGACGCTACAATGTCAGAAGATCGCAACACGATATGCGGAGTCATGTGACCAGAAGGGGTTTATATATTCTTATTAAATAATCCCAGAACCGCCGATGTTCATATACACAGCGCTGTGCCACCCGGGACCCTTCCCCTTCTATACCATCGTCTGTACTTCCCACCAACATCCTTTCATCCTATGACACCAATGATGGGGCACTATTCCTCCCACTGTCACCAATGATGGGGCGCTATTCCTCCCACTGTCACCAATGATGGGGCGCTATTCCTCCCACTGTCACCAATGATGGGGCGCTATTCCTCCCACTGACACCAATGACGTGGCACTATTCCTCCCAGGGACACCAATGACGGGGCACTATTCCTCCCACTGACACCAATGACGGGGTACTATTCCTCCCACTGACACCAATGACGGGACACTATTCCTCCCACTGACACCAATGACGGGGCACTATTCCTCCCACTGACACCAATGACGGGGCACTATTCCTCCCACTGACACCAATGACGGGGTACTATTCCTCCCACTGACACCAATGACGGGACACTATTCCTCCCACTGACACCAATGATGGGGCACTATTCCTCCCACTGACACCAATGACGGGACACTATTCCTCCCACTGACACCACTGATGGGGCACTATTCCTCCCACTGACACCAATGACGGGGTACTATTCCTCCCACTGACACCAATGACGGGGCACTATTCCTCCCACTGACACCAATGACGGGGCACTATTCCTCCCACTGACACCAATGACGGGGCACTATTCCTCCCACTGACACCAATGACGGGGCACTATTCCTCCCACTGACACCAATGATGGGGGACTATGTAACTCGCTCATCCATGTCTTTATGAACCTTGCTTTGTGCACTGGCCCAAATCATTTGGTGGAGGGGGGATTTTGGTGTGGGGGGGAGGGGGGATTATGGTGTGGGGGGTTGTTTTTCAGGGGTTGGGTTTGGCCTCTTCTTTCCAGTGAAGGGAACTCTTAAGGCATCAGCATACCAAGACATTTTGGACAATTTCATGCTCCCAACTTTGTGGGAAGAGTTTGGGGACGGCCCCTTCCTGTTCCAACATGACTGCCCACCAGTGCACAAAGCAAGGCTCATAAAGACATGGATGAGCGAGTTTGGCGTATGTATAATGGATGGGGGGCTCCGCCGTGTATTATGGATGGGGCTCCGCCATGTATAATGGATGGGGGGCTCCGCCATGTATTATGGATGGGGGGCTCCGCCATGTATTATGGATGGGGCTCCACCATGTATTATGGATGGGGGGCTCCACCATGTATTATGGATGGGGCTCCGCTGTGTATTATGGATGGGGGCTCCGCCATGTATTATGGATGGGGCTCCGCTGTGTATAATGGATGGGGGGCTCCGCCGTGTATTATGGATGGGGCTCCGCCATGTATAATGGATGGGGGGCTCCGCCATGTATAATGGATGGGGGGCTCCGCCATGTATTATGGATGGGGCTCCACCATGTATTATGGATGTGGGGCTCCGCCATGTATTATGGATGGGGCTCCGCTGTGTATTATGGATGGGGGCTCCGCCATGTATTATGGATGGGGGGCTCCGCTGTGTATTATGGATGGGGGCTCCGCCGTGTATTATGGATGGGGGCTCCGCCATGTATTATGGATGGGGCTCCACCATGTATTATGGATGGGGGGCTCCGCCATGTATTATGGATGGGGCTCCGCTGTGTATTATGGATGGGGGCTCCGCCATGTATTATGGATGGGGCTCCGCTGTGTATAATGGATGGGGGGCTCCGCCATGTATTATGGATGGGGGGCTCCGCCATGTATTATGGATGGGGGGCTCCGCCATGTATTATGGATGGGGCTCCGCTGTGTATAATGGATGGGGGGCTCTGCCGTGTATTATGGATGGGGGGCTCCGCCATGTATTATGGATGGGGCTCCGCTGTGTATTATGGATGGGGGCTCCGCCATGTATTATGGATGGGGCTCCGCTGTGTATAATGGATGGGGGGCTCCGCCATGTATTATGGATGGGGGGCTCCGCCGTGTATTATGGATGGGGGGCTCCGCCATGTATTATGGATGGGGCTCCGCTGTGTATTATGGATGGGGCTCCGCCGTGTATTATGGATGGGGCTCCGCCGTGTATTATGGATGGGGGGCTCCGCCATGTATTATGGATGGGGGGCTCCGCCATGTATTATGGATGGGGCTCCGCCGTGTATTATGGATGGGGCTCCGCCATGTATTATGGATGGGGGGCTCCGCCATGTATTATGGATGGGGCTCCGCTGTGTATTATGGATGGGGGCTCCGCCGTGTATTATGGATGGGGGGCTCCGCTGTGTATTATGGATGGGGCTCCGCTGTGTATTATGGATGGGGGCTCCGCCATGTATTATGGATGGGGGGCTCCGCTGTGTATTATGGATGGGGGCTCCGCCGTGTATTATGGATGGGGGCTCTGCCGTGTATTATGGATGGGGGGCTCCACCGTGTATTATGGATGGGGGCTCCCCGCCATGTATTATGGATGGGGGCTCCGCCGTGTATTATGGATGGGGGCTCCACCGTGTATTATGGATGGGGCTCCGCCGTGTATTATGGATGGGGGGCTCCGCCATGTATTATGGATGGGGGCTCCGCCGTGTATTATGGATGGGGCTCCGCCATGTATTATGGATGGGGGGCTCCGCCATGTATTATGGATGGGGCTCCGCTGTGTATTATGGATGGGGCTCCGCTGTGTATTATGGATGGGGGCTCCGCCGTGTATTATGGATGGGGGGCTCCGCTGTGTATTATGGATGGGGGCTCCGCCGTGTATTATGGATGGGGCTCCGCCATGTATTATGGATGGGGGGCTCCGCCATGTATTATGGATGGGGCTCCGCCGTGTATTATGGATGGGGGCTCCGCCGTGTATTATGGATGGGGGGCTCCGCTGTGTATTATGGATGGGGGCTCCGACGTGTATTATGGATGGGGGCTCCGCCGTGTATTATGGATGGGGGCTCCGCCATGTATTATGGATGGGGGGCTCCGCCGTGTATTATGGATGGGGGCTCCGCCATGTATTATGGATGGGGGGCTCCGCCGTGTATTATGGATGGGGGCTCCCCGCCATGTATTATGGATGGGGGCTCCGCCGTGTATTATGGATGGGGGCTCCGCCGTGTATTATGGATGGGGCTCCGCCGTGTATTATGGATGGGGGCTCCGCCATGTATTATGGATGGGGGCTCCGCCGTGTATTATGGATGGGGCTCCGCCATGTATTATGGATGGGGGGCTCCGCCATGTATTATGGATGGGGCTCCGCTGTGTATTATGGATGGGGCTCCGCTGTGTATTATGGATGGGGGCTCCGCCATGTATTATGGATGGGGGGCTCCGCCGTGTATTATGGATGGGGGCTCCGCCGTGTATTATGGATGGGGCTCCGCCATGTTCTATGGATGGGGGGCTCCGCCATGTATTATGGATGGGGCTCCGCTGTGTATTATGGATGGGGGGCTCTGCTGTGTATTATGGATGGGGGCTCTGCCGTGTATTATGGATGGGGGCTCCGCCATGTATTATGGATGGGGGGCTCCGCTGTGTATTATGGATGGGGGGCTCCGCTGTGTATAATGGATGGGGGGCTACGCCGTGTATTATGGATGGGGGCTCCGCCATGTATTATGGATGGGGCTCCGCCGTGTATTATGGATGGGGCTCCGCCGTGTATTATGGATGGGGGCTCCGCCATGTATTATGGATGGGGCTCCGCCGTGTATTATGGATGGGGCTCCGCTGTGTATTATGGATGGGGCTCCGCTGTGTATTATGGATGGGGCTCCGCCGTGTATTATGGATGGGGCTCCGCCGTGTATTATGGATGGGGGCTCCGCCGTGTATCATGGATGGGGGCTCCGCCGTGTATTATGGATGGGGGGCTCCTCCAGGAATATATATATTGGGAAATGTATAAAAGGCGCTAATAATCGGTAATCTGCATTTTGGTGCAATAGTTGGATTTTTCCCAATTGTGGCGAGGAATTCGCCCTTCGCAGCGCCCAGATACGGCTCACCGTTAACGGGGGCGGCGTGGGAATTAAAGTGACACATCGACCATGTCAGGCATTTTTGGGAGTAGAAAAGACAGATAAGGTAGAAGAACTTAAGGTTGTTAACCCCCCGGCCCCCCCCCCCCCATGGCGGGATGATACCACCAGATAGGCAACGGGTTAATGGGTAGCCATGGCTTCAAAGCAGGTCACATTCCAGCCGGAGACGCGCCGTCTGCAGTGAGGGGGAGAGGCTGAAAGCATTTTTGGATAGTTGGAGGAAGCTGTCTTGTCTGAGCACATGAAGTTCACAGAGATAGAGGCTGAGCATTTCACAGGGATAGAGGCTGAGCATGTCACAGAGATAGAGGCTGAGCATGTCACAGGGATAGAGGCTGAGCATGTCACAGAGATAGAGGCTGAGCATGTCACAGAGATAGAGGCTGAGCATGTCACAGAGATAGAGGCTGAGCATGTCACAGAGATAGAGGCTGAGCATGTCACAGAGATAGAGGCTGAGCATGTCACAGGGATAGAGGCTGAGCCTGTCACAGAGATAGAGGCTGAGCATGTCACAGGGATAGAGGCTGAGCATGTCACAGAGATAGAGGCTGAGCATGTCACAGAGATAGAGGCTGAGCGTGTCACAGAGATAGAGGCTGAGCCTGTCACAGAGATAGAGGCTGAGCATGTCACAGGGATAGAGGCTGAGCCTGTCACAGAGATAGAGGCTGAGCTTGTCACAGGGATAGAGGCTGAGCATGTCACAGAGATAGAGGCTGAGCCTGTCACAGAGATAGAGGCTGAGCACATCACAGAGATAGAGGCTGAGCATGTCACAGAGATAGAGGCTGAGCATGTCACAGAGATAGAGGCTGAGCATGTCACAGAGATAGAGGCTGAGCATGTCACAGAGATAGAGGCTGAGCATGTCACAGAGATAGAGGCTGAGCATGTCACAGAGATAGAGGCTGAGCCTGTCACAGAGATAGAGGCTGAGCATGTCACAGAGATAGAGGCTGAGCGTGTCACAGAGATAGAGGCTGAGCCTGTCACAGAGATAGAGGCTGAGCGTGTCACAGAGATAGAGGCTGAGCCTATCACAGAGATAGAGACTGAGCATGTCACAGAGATAGAGACTGAGCCTGTCACAGAACCCTACGCCATTTTTCTTTTAAATTATGGCACAGGGTTCCCCTTAAAATCCATACCAGATCTGAAGGGCCTGGTTAATGATTTTGGGAAGATCCCCACGCAATTTTTTTTTTTGGTTCGGGGTTCCCCTTAATGTTCATACCAGACCCAAAGAACCCTGTAATGGACTGGGGGGGGGGGGCATGCCGTTTTTTTCAATGAGTTTTATCTATATTGCCGGGACCTGACAATTCATTACAGCCGCAAGCAGTTTTAAATGACTTTTTTTCCCTTTAGAAATGTCATTTTGCTGTGGGACAGTTCTAAACACAGGAAAAATGCGCCACTTTACAGGCATACTATAGACACCCCCCAGACACGCAATTTAAAGGAATATTTCACTTTTATTGTTAAAATCACTGCTCCTGAAAAAAAACGGACGTTTTTAAAACTTTTTCTTTGCATTGATACATGTCCCCTGGGGCCGGACCCGGGTCCCCAAACCCTTTTTATGACAATAACTTGCATATTAACCTTTAAAATGTGCACTTTTGGTTTTTCATGTTTGTGTCCCATAGACTTTAACGGTATTTGCGTGTTTGAACAAATTTTTTGCCTGTTCGCAAGTTCTGGTGCGAACCGAACCGGGTGGGGGGGGGGGGTGTTCGGCTCATCCTTATGCCGCGTACACACGACTGATTTTCATGACGAGAAAAATGTCATTTTTTAATTTGGTCATTAAAAACGATGGTGTGTGGGCTCCAGAGCATTTTTCACGATGTGAAAAATGGCCATTAAAAATTTGGAACCTGTTTTAATTTTTCTTGTCGTTTTTCACGTCGTCGTTTTTCTCGCCATGAAAAACCCTCGTGTGTAGGCTTTAACGACGTGAAAAAAACACGCATGCTCAGAAGCAAGTGATGAGACGGGAGCGCTTGTTCTGGTAAAACTAGCGTTCATAATGGAGATAGCACATTCGTCACGCTGTAACGGACTGAAAAGCACAAGGCTGAAAAACGCGAATCGTCACTCACCAAACTTTACTAACACGAGGATCAGCAAAAACAGCCCAAATGGTGGTGCCATCCGAATGGAACTTCCCCTTTATAGTGCCGTCGTACGTGTTGTACGTCACGGCGCTTTACTCGAGCGTTTTTTTTTTTCATGATAGTGTGTAGGCAAGGCAGGCTTGAGAAGAATCACGTCGAGAAAAACGTTGTTTTTTTCAATGACATTAAAAACGGTCGTGTGTAAGCGGCATAAAGCCTCGTACACACGGTCGGACTTTTGCCCAACAAACTTCATTTTGAGCAAGTTGGACCAACAATCCGACCGTGTGTACGCTCCATCGGACAAACTTTTTTTTGCTTTTTTCTTGTTTTCATCGGACAAAAGTTGGGTCTGCAAATGAACAAACTTTTGCCCAACAAAAGTCAGATGGAGCAAAGTCCTACCCGTGTGTACAGAAAACCATCGGACTTTTGTCCGATGGACAAAACAACTAATGTTAAAATCAACCAACAATAGCAGAAGTTGACCAAAGGGTGGCGGTAAAGAGCAGAAAAAACACGTGATGTTGCAAAAAGTTTTGGGAAAGTTTGCAGAAAAGTCCTGTGGTGTGTATGCTATGGGTGTGCCCAGCCAACTCCGTTCGGACAAAAAACCACGGAAAAGTCCGATGGAAGTCCGACCGTGTGTACGAGGCTTTAGTCTCCATCGGAAGCCTGTGAGAAGGGTGACAACATAGAAGAACAATTGGGTGACAGGGACTGAGCGTTGTCACCCTATAACAATAAGTGCCTGAACCTCATAGTAGGATCATATCCCTACAGAATAGGAAGACTGTCTCTTTCTAGTCCCTCAATAATGACTCCTGGTCTGAGATACTGTATGTAATTACAGTTGGGTAGAGGTTGAAGAAAAGGACCTTTAAAGACCAGGGTGACAACGGAGGAGCACAATTAGGAGACTTGGAGAGAGTGTTGTCACCTTGGCTCCTGTTCTGAAATCTATATTTGCAGTTGGGTAGAGGTTGAAGAAAAGGATCTTTAAAGATCAGAGTATTCCCGTTACACAGCTTACTGTCCCTCTCCAGTTCCTTGTTAGTGACTTCTGGTCTATGATCTGTAATTGCAGTTGGGTAGAGGTTGGATCGAAGATTAGAATGGTCCCATCACACAGTGGGTCATGCCTAGGGTAGAGGGGCAGAGGGGTAGAGGGGCAGAGGGGTAGAGGGGCAGAGTGTTGTCACTAGACTTGTGCACAACGGAAACATTTGTTTAGTTTCAATTATTTTTGGTCCTGTTGATTCGTAATTTTGCTAGACGGGATTTTCCGTGTTCGGACTAATTCGACATTTTTCGTTGAATCGGAATGATTGGTATGAATGTAAGCCTTATTTTTTGTTGCTTTATAATTCGTACTTTCGGTAGAGTACGTTGTTTTTCGTAGATTCTGGACACAACTCCAACTTTCGTAACTTTTTTGGGGTTCGTTAATTTGTAATTTTCCGTGTCTCTCTCACAATGGCGCTGCCTAATGTGCTTCGAATGGATTTGTACTTTCCTAAATACATAGCGGTTATTTGTAACGATTCGAAATCTCGTATTTTACTTTCGTTTTTGACATGCGGCGATAGGCTCCGCCCCCTGTACACCATTTTGAGAGGGTGTTCAGCACGGTGAGGGAGGAGCAGAGAGCAGAGCGGAGCGTTATTGTGCTTCGAATGGATTCGTACATTCCTAACTTTTTTTTTGGTTCGTTGAATCGTAATTTTCCGTGTCTCTCACAATGGCGCTGCCTAACGTGCTTCAAATGGATTCGTAACTTTTTTTTTTTGGTTCGTTGAATCGTAATTTTCCGTGTCTCTCACAATGGCGCTGCCTATTTATGCCTAACGTGCTTCGAATGGATTCGTACATTCGTAACTTTTTTTTTGGTTCGTTGATTCGTAATTTTCCATGACGGATCACAACAAGTCGACTTGCTGTTGCATTAGGCCGCATTAACGCAACAACGAATTATGCCGAAGGCATTTATTATTTGCGATTATAGTTTATTTCAGATCCGGTTTTATTCGTAATTGCTTTGTTCGGAAATTCGAATGCTTCCAAATGTCCGAAAGTTCCTAAATTCGTATGAATTTCGATTTGTTACGAAACGAATTGCACAAGCCTGGTTGTCACCCGGTAACAGGAAGTGCCTGAACCTCATGGCAGGAGTATACCACTTTAAATTAGGAAGACTGTCCCTCTCCAGTTCCTTGTTAGTGACTCCTGGTCTGAGATCTGTATTTACAGGTGGGTAGAGTTTGGATCAAAGATTAGAATGGTCCCATTAGGGTAGTCGGGGCCGAGTGTTGTCACCCGGTAACCCTGTAACAGGAAGTGCCTGAACCTTCATGGCAGGACCATACTCCTTCAGACTAGGAAGACATTCCCTCTCCAGTAAGTCGTTAGTGACTCCTGGTCTGAGATCTGTAATTACAGTTAGGTAGAGGTTGGATCAAAGATTAGTGTGGTCTCATTACACAGTGGATCATGCCTAGGGCAGACGGGGCAGAGCGTTGTCACCTTATAACAGGAAGTGTCTGGAACCAGGACCTTCATGGCAGGAAGAGCAGAAGTTAGTGAAAGCTGGACGTAGAAAAAGATTGACAATGACTTTTAATACGACAGGAACATGTTACGAGAGTTTAGATTTACGCGTGCGATTCATCTTCCTGTGTTACACAGTGAAGGGGGAGCCCTGAGGAATTTAGGGTGACCACGTGTCCCGGATTGCTGACAGCATACCTCCCAACTGGCATGGATTCTGCGGGTTTTACCCGCATAGGCTCCTCCTTCCCGCAGTCCCGCGAGAGTGTCATTTTTCTTTTCCCGCACAGCAGGAAGCATAAAGAGGAGGAAACAGCAACCAGCAGGTAAGCCCCCCCCCCCCGCGCGCGCGATCCGCGGCCACCACCCCCCCCCCCACGATCCGCGGCCACCACCCCCCCCCCCCCCCACAATCCGCGGCCAAAACAGTGTTTTTTACAGGGACAAAAATTTTTTTACATGTCCCGCGGTGGGACTTTTAAAAGTTGGGAGGTATGCTGACAGTACTTGCCCTGGCCGGGAATGCCTGGAGGAGCACAATCCCCGCCCCCTGCTTGTGATTGGAGAAATCATAAATCCACCCTCTTGTGTCCAATCACTGTGCTGTGATTCGTTACAGCACAAGCTGATTTTTGGGAAGGGGGGGGGAGGGTGTCCCTGAATGGTAGATTGGAAATGTGGTCACCCTACCGAGGATGGATTCACATGAGTCCCCCTGGAACATCTCGGAGAAGACTTGCCGTTCGGACGCACACAGTGCCGGTCTTGTTCCAGTAATGGTGGAGTCAGACTTGTGACCCCCCGTGTGATGGTGACACATAGGAAACCTTGGATGTGACGGACAGGCTCCAAATGTGTCCCCAGGAAGGTGATATTTCATCCCACGCCATGGAGGGACCACGCTGAGCTTTGAAGATCCTTTTGACCGACCATTACCATTACCGACCATTACCATTACCGACCATTACCATTACCGACCATTACCATTACCGACCATTACCATTACCGACCATTACTAATACCGACCATTACCATTACCGACCATTACCATTACCGACCATTACCATTACCGACCATTACCAATACCGACCATTACCATTACTGACCATTACCATTACCGACCATTACCATTACCGACCATTACCATTACCGACCATTACTAATACCGACCATTACCATTACCGACCATTACCATTACCGACCATTACCATTACCGACCATTACCATTACCGACCATTACTAATACCGACCATTACCATTACCGACCATTACCATTACCGACCATTACCATTACCGACCATTACCATTACCGACCATTACCATTACCGACCATTACCAATACCGACCATTACCATTACCGACCATTACCATTACCGACCATTACCATTACCGACCATTACCATTACCGACCATTACCATTACCGACCATTACTAATACCGACCATTACCATTACCGACCATTACCATTACCGACCATTACCATTACCGACCATTACCATTACCGACCATTACCATTACCGACCATTACTATTACCGACCATTACCATTACCGACCATTACCATTACCGACCATTACCATTACCGACCATTACCATTACCGACCATTACCATTACCGACCATTACCATTACCGACCATTACCATTACCGACCATTACCATTACCGACCATTACCATTACTGACCATTACCATTACCGACCATTACTATTACCGACCATTACCATTACCGACCATTACCATTACCGACCATTACCATTACCGACCATTACCATTACTGACCATTACCATTACCGACCATTACCATTACCGACCATTACCATTACCGACCATTACCATTACCGACCATTACTATTACCGACCATTACCATTACCGACCATTACCATTACCGACCATTACCATTACCGACCATTACCATTACCGACCATTACCATTACCGACCATTACCATTACTGACCATTACCATTACCGACCATTACCCAACTGGAATTCTGGATCTCAGACTGGGAGTCACTAATGAGGAGTGGGACGGTCTTCCCAGTCTGTAGGGGTTTGGTGCTGCCACTGAGGTTCAGGCCCTTCCTGGTATAGGGTGACAACACTTTGTCTCTGTCCCCCAATTGCGCTCCTGTGTTGTCACCCCGTCACTGTGGATAGGTACATGTTAATTATTACTATAACAAGTCAAAAGTAAAAGTTGAGATTTGGGGTGATTCCATTTTATGGCCAACTATATACAGGCATACCCCACGTTTAAAGTGGAGCTCCACCCAAAAACTGAACTTCCACTTTTTAGAACCCTCCCCCCCTCCGGTGTCACATTTGGCACCTCTTAAGGGGGAGGGGGGAGAAGATACCTGTCTAATACAGGTATTTGCTCCCACTTCCTGGCATAGATCACCTCGGTGACCTACGCCACTTCCGGCGCCTACTCTGTACCCCCGCTGCCTTCTGGGAGACACACAGTTCCCAGAACACAGCGGGAACCACTGAAGACGCGCAGCGCAACTCGCGCATGCGCAGTAGGGAACCGGGAAGTGAAGCCACAACGCTTCACTTCCTGATTCCCTTACCGAGCATGGCGGCAGCAGCAGCCGAGAGACGAGCGACAGATCAGCTTCGGGTGCCGACATCGCGGGCGCCCTGGACAGGTAAGTGTCCATTTATTAAAAGTCAGCAGCTGCAGTATTTGTAGCTGCTGGCTTTTAATATTTATTTTTTTTAGTGAGACCTCCGCTTTAAGTTTGTACATTGTAATAGCAGATTTGGAGGCATGTAATTATTATTATTTCTTACAGAAAAATTATTATTATAATTATTATTATTATATCTTACAAAGCAAATATTAACATTATTATTACTACCATAATATTTTACACAATAAAAATTACTATTATTATTTATTACAAAGCAATTAATATTAATATTATTATTACTCATATTATTAATACTACCATTATATCTTTCACAATAATTATTATTATTATAATTATTATTATTATTATTATTATAGTTTTCAAAGCAATTATTATTCTTACTACCATTATATAATTAATGAATCATTAATTAATATATTACACAGTAATTATTATTATTATTTCTTACAAAGTAATTATTATTATTATTTCTTACAAAGCAATTCATATTATAATTATTAGTATTAATGCTACTATTATATCTTACATAATAATAATAATAATAATAATAAAAATAATAATTATTATTATTATTATTATTACTATTATTATTATTATTATTATACCTTACAAAGCAAATATTAATATTATTATTGCTACCATTATATTTTACACAATAAAAATTATTATTATTATTTCTTACAAAGTAATTCATATTATGATTATTATTACTCATATTATTAATACTACCATTATATCTTTCACAATAATTATTATTATTATAATTATTATTATAGTTTTCAAAGCAATTATTATTCTTACTACCATTATATAATTAATGAATCATTAATTAATATATTACACAGTAATTATTATTATTATTTCTGACGAAGTAATTATTATTATATCTTACAAAGCAAAAATTATTATTATTATTGCTACCGTTATATATTACACAATAATAATAATTATTATTATTTCTTATAAAGTAATTATTATTATTATTTCTTACAAAGCAATTCATATTATAATTATTAGTATTAATGCTACTATTATATCTTACATAAAAATAATAATAATAATTATAATAATAATAATTATTATTATTATTATTATTATATCTTACAAAGCAAATATTAATATTATTATTGCTACCATTATATTTTACACAATAAAAATTATTATTATTATTTCTTACAAAGTAATTCATATTATGATTATTAGTATTAATGCTACCATTATATCTTACATAATAATAATAATAATAATAATAATAATTAGTATCATTATTATTATATCTTACAAAGCAAATATTAATATTATTATTACTACCATTATATTTTACACAATAAAAATTATTATTATTATTTCTTACAAAGTAACTATTATTATTATTATTATTTCTTACAAAGCAATTAATATTAATATTATTATTACTCATATTATTAATACTACCATTATAGCTTTCACAAGAATTATTATTATTATTATTATAATTATAGCTTTCAAAGCAAATACTATTATTATTACTACCATTATATCATGAATGAATCATTAATTAATATATTACATAGTAATTATTATGCCTATTTCTTACGAAGTAATTATTATTATAACTTACAAAGCAATTATGATTATTATATCTTACAAAGCAAATATTATTATTATTATTGCTACCATTATATATTACACAATAATAATAATTATTAATATTTCTTACAAAGTAATTATTATTATTATTTCTTACAAAGCAATTCATATTATGATTATTAGTATTAATGCTACCATTATAACTTACATAATAATAATAATAAAAATAATAATAATTATTATTATTATTATTATTATTATTATTATTATTATTATATCTTACAAAGCAAATACTATTATAATTATTACTACCATTATATCTTACACAGTAATTCATATTATTATTTTTTACAAAGTAATTATTATTATATCTTACAAATAAATTATTTTTATTATTATATCTTACAACGCAATTATTATTATTATTACTACCATTATATCTTACACAGTAATTAATATTAACATTTGTTACAAAGTAATTTTTATTAAAAGGTCCCATTTCCTTGTTGCTCAGTGACATTTAAGGATTAATAAATCGGTATTAAACCCAAAAACAAAACTGTATTATATTACAGCCTGCCAATCATTAGATGTGGTGGCTGCATTTGATTTCTTTTATAGGCTTTCTTTCCCTTATTTTCACCCAATGATCCTGCCTGCAAGTCTGTTATTGTTTAAATTCATTTACCAAACCAAGCTGTCCAGGGTTGAGACAAACAACTGACAGGGGTGCCTACAATGATCAGCTTTTATTCATTTATGTGAAATCTGCCCGGAAGGTGGCCATGGCCTGTGTACACTGACACTGGATTTTATAGATTATGGGGGGAGGGTGCTCTTCTCTGTACTATCTGGATGCTCTGGACCGCTACCCAGGGAGTCGCAGGTGACACCACCTGTCAAACTCGCCTATTGAGTTCAATGAGAGCGCACCGCGACCATGGGACAAACGCTTGGCACGTGGTTGCAGTGCGTTTTCTTTACTAGCACATCCCCCGTGGGATCGATCACTTTGCAGGTTGTGTGACGTAGACGTTGGACCTACATGGAGCCGCCTTGAAGAGCAGTTTGGTTCCGGTGAGGTTCATCACATCCTCAAATTCTACCCTGTGGGCACCGGGGTGACCGACACACTGCCAGCGCCCAACCGGAGCCATCATCGCGCCCTCTGCACCCAACCGGAGCCACCACTGCGCTCTACAGACCACACATACTCACACACACCTCCCTATCCTCTCTTGGGGGTCACCGGCGCTCACAGAGCCCCCATTCATAGGACCCGGCCTGTAAGAAATCATAAAACACACCAAACTAACCGCAGAACCGCCAGACGCGCCAAACTACAGAAGTCGCAGCTCCAGCCTCTCCGTCTCCTACAACAACTTAACTCCTCGTTATATGGCCAGGAGGAAGAGAAGACTGAAGGTTCGAAATTCACTTTGTAAAGCGCTGCGCAAAATGTTACCGCTATAAAAATCCTGAATAATAATAATAATACTAAATACTACTACTAATAAAAATTATGATGATGATAACTACTACTACTAATAAGGATGATGCTACTACTATTACTACTGATGATGATGATACTACTACTACTAATATTACTAATGATGATGATACTACTACTACTACTACTACTACTACTGATGATGATACTACTACTACTACTAATGATGATGATACTACTACTACTACTACTAATGATGATGATACTACTACTAATGATGATGATACTACTACAAATGATGATACTACTAATGATGATACTACTACTACTAATACTACTACTAATGATGATGATACTACTACTACTACTAATGATGATGATACTACTACTACTACTAGTACTTTTGATGATGATGATACTACTACTACTAATGATGATGATGATACTACTACTATTACTACTGATGATGATGATACTACTACTACTAATGATGATGATACTACTACTACTAGTACTTTTGATGATGATGATACTACTACTACTACTACTACTACTGATGATGATGATACTACTACTACTAATGGTGATGATACTACTACTAATGATGATGATACTACAACTACTAGTAGTACTTTTGATGATGATGATGATGATGATACTACTACTACTAATGATGATGATGATACTACTACTATTACTACTGATGATGATGATACTACTACTACTACTGATGATGATGATGATGATACTACTACTACTAATGATGATGATACTACTACTAGTACTTTTGATGATGATGATGATAATGATGATACTACTACTACTGATGATGATGATACTACTACTACTAATGATGATGATACTACTACTAATGATGATGATACTACTACTAGTACTTTTGATGATGATGATGATAATGATGATACTACTACTACTGATGATGATGATACTACTACTACTAATGATGATGATACTACTACTAATGATGATGATACTACTACTAGTACTTTTGATGATGATGATACTACTACTACTAATGATGATGATGATGATACTACTACTATTACTACTGATGATGATGATACTACTACTACTAATGATGATGATACTACTACTAGTACTTTTGATGATGATGATGATGATAGTACTACTACTACTACTGATGATGATGATACTACTAATGATGATGATACTACTACTACTACTAATGATGATACTACTACTACTACTACTAGTAATTATGATGATACTACTACTACTATTAGTACTGATGATGATGATGATACTACTACTACTACTGATGATGATGATACTACTAATGATGATGATGATACTACTACTAATGATGAAGATACTACTACTACTACTACTACTACTACTACTAATGATGATGATACTACTACTAATTATTATGATGATACTACTACTATTACTACTGATGATGATACTACTACTACTACTGATGATGACGATACTACTACTACAAATGATGATACTACTAATGATGATACTACTACTACTAATACTACTACTGATGATGATGATACTACTACTACTACTGATATTGATGATGATCATAATAATAATACTACTACTAATAATAATGATAATGATGATGATGATAATAATAATAATTAAGGATAATAATTCAACTATAAAAAAAATGACATATGCAGAAAACTTTGCGCTAAAATCACAACAAAACGTACAACGTGATTGGAGTTCCGTTCGGCACCCCAAACATGGTTAGCAGACGCACATTTTTGGCACACAACTAAAGCGCTACAAACGCGGCAAAACACGCACTGGAAAAAATGCACGACGCTCCACATCTACAAACGTGCGGGAGCTTCTTGGGCGTGTTTGTCGCACACACGACAACCCATTCAAATGAATAGACCGCCCCATACGAGACGCATGGAAACCCACTAAAATCTCAACAAAATGTACAACGCGCTTATGCCGCGTACACACGACCGTTTTTAATGTCATTGAAAAAAAACTGAATTTTTCTCGACGTGATTCTTCTCAAGCCTGCCTTGCCTACACACTATCGTGGGGAAAAAAACGCTTAAGCAAAGCGCGGTGACGTACGAAACGTACGACGGCACTATAAAGGGGAAGTTCCATTCGGATGGCGCCACCCTTCGCGCTTTTCAGCCTCCTGCTTTTCAGTCCGTTACAGCGTGACGAATGTGCTATCTCCATTACGAACGCTAGTTTTACCAGAACGAGCGCTCCCGTCTCATCACTTGCTTCTGAGCATGCGCGTTTTTTTCACGTCATTAAAGCCTACACACGGCCATTTTTCATGACGAGAAAAACAACGACGTGAAAAACAACGAGAAAAATTAGAGCATGTTCCAATTTTTTCATGGCCGTTTTTCACGTCATTAAAAACGGTCGTGTGTACGTGGCTATAGAGTGCCATTCATTCTCAATGGCCCCCCAAACGCAGCTAGAAAGTATGCGTTTTGCTGCGTGTTTTTAACGCGCTGAAAATGTGCAGGGGCTTCTTTGGCGTGTTTTTGTCGCGCATAGGGCAACCTATTCAAGTTAATGGGGTTGATCGGGAGCCATTGGGATGGTCTCCTGATCATGTGACTGCTGTGAGAGCCAATTACAGCGGCGACATTATAGACAAGTCCTGCCACCTCCTGGACATTAAGCCAGATAAAGAGCTGTCAGGAGGTGGAGTCAAGGGGGTTAACGGGGGGGGGGGGAAATGAACCCATGACCCTTAACAGGCACAGTAATCTTCAGATTGATACTTCAGTAAATATACAGCTCATGTTCATAGTCACTTCATGTGTTGGCAAGCAGCATGCTGATAGGAGGAGAGAGCAGAGTGACAGAGCGATGAGCTCATCACTGTGCTGCCTCTCCTTTCACTGTCCAGTCACAAGTTGGGGGCTCGTCCGGGACAACCTTGGCTCCGAAGATGTGAGCTGACTGAGACCGAGAACATCTAGTGGCAGAAATAAAAGTACTACAGGGGAAATCTCTGGATGGAAGGTGAATATATACAGTTCATGTTCATAGTCACTTCATGTGTTGGCAAGCAGCATGCTGATAGGAGGAGAGAGCAGAGTGTGCTGCTTCTCCTTTCACTGTCCAGTCACAGGTTGGGGGCTCATCCGGGACAACCTTGGCTCAGAAGATGTGAGCTGACCGAGACATCATAAGGACATCTAGTGGCAGAAAAAAAAGGGACTGCAGGGGAAATCTCTGGATTGAAGGTGAATATTGCAGCAAAAGCTGGTTTAGTTATTATATCTTTTAATGGGGTATCTATTTTTTTTATTTTTTATTTTGGAAGTTCTGGCTCTAACATTCTGCCCTGTATAGTCATAGAACCTTTTACACGTCTGTAGTAGAGCGGTGTCAGAGTTCTACATTTCCTGGGAAGAGAGTCCCAGCCGAACGCAGGGTCAAGCTTCGTACACACGGCCGGTTTTCTCGGCAAGAAAACTGCTGGGAGAGCTTTTTGCCGAGAAAACCGGCCGTGTGTATGGTTTCTCGTCGGAAAAACTGCCGGGAATCTCGACGAGAAAAAATAGAGAACCTGCTCCCTATTTTTCTCGTCGGGATTCTCGTCGGCCTGTTTCCCGGCGAGAAAACCGGTCGTCTGTAGGCTTACCTGTCTCCAGGTAAGCCCGCGCATGCTCGAAAAGACTTTGACGCATTGCGCGGTAGCATACAAGGGCAGTGTAGGGTGTAGCAAGATGTCGGCGACGGCATCGGATGTGACGAGCGCATGCTCGACGTCACCGCGTTCTTGCCATTCAAAAAACCAGCGGTTCTTTTGAATGGCGTGTGTGTACATTCGCCGTGCAAGGAAAAGCTTGCCGGGAATCTCGTCGGGAGAACCGACGTTTTTTTTTTCCCCGACGAGATTCCCGCCCGTGTGTACGAGGGCCTGACCCCCTAACTATGAATTTATGTTTGTGTGTTCACCATTGGAAGGGGTCAGCGAGGTCAGGGGCCCGATGGACATCCATAGTGTGACTAAGACCGCGTGTCAGTATGACTGCGCAGATTACAGGCGAGCGAGCGGAGAGCGCGGGCGGGGGAGGAGGAGGACGGCTCTTATTAGTGGAAGGGAAACTGGCAGAGCAGCAACGGAAATGAAGAGTATAAGGAGTGATTCATAAAAGATTTTTTATATTTAATATGAAGCAGAAGGAAACGAGGCTTGAAGAAGTTCTAGTCGCATCACACTTGCGTCACCGCGGCCAAGAATAACACGGGATATCCCAAAAGTATCGTGTGCTGGCAGGTTCATTTATTTGGGTGGAGGACAGGTGGAGGAGGGGGGGGGGGGGCGGAGTGCAAAAGCTGCACTCCATTATATGACCCCGACATATGGCAGAGGGTTCTCTATGTGAATGGGAAGAGCAGGAGATGTAGCTTTATAAAGGATTGTTATCAGTTATTGGACTTTGTAAACAACGATACAAACATACAACAATGTATCCATTCAATGTCTGTTCTCAGATTTCGGGATGGAAACCAATTCCATTCACCGACTTTTATATTTTAGGTTTAGTATTTTAGAGTTTATACACGCCGAGCGAAATCATTTTTTATTTTTATTTTTTTACGTTTACCGCGAATCTCCCGGCGAAGTGGAAGTGCCGCGTGCAGCTCCCATTTATGTGACTATAAATGGGCCCTTCCGTTTTGATGGAAAGGAAATAAAGAAAACAAATTGTGCGACGGCGAGGTTCACACTTTGCGCGTGTCAGGAACGCACGCAAAAATTGCGCCCTTTCCCAACATGCACTGCCCTTTAGCAGTGGCGTCACTAGGGTTGGTGTCACCTGGTGCGGTAAAATATGGTGTCACCCCCCCACCCCGGTCACTGAGCATGAGCAATCCGGGGCACTGAGCAGGCTAGCGCATCAGCACAGCTCTGCCCCCCTGTGTAATCCCTTAATGTAACCCCCCTGTGCAATACCCCCAATGTTACCCCCCCTGCAATCCCCCTAATGTAACGCCCCCCCTGTGTAATCCCCCTAATGTAACACCCCCTGTGTAATCCCCCCAATGCTACCCCCCCTGCAATCCCCCTAATGTAACGCCCCCCTGTGTAATCCCCCTAATGTAACACCCCCCGTGTAATCCCCCCAATGTTACCCCCCTGCAATCCCCCTAATGTAATGCCCACCTGTGTAATCCCCCTAATGTAACGCCCCCCCTGTGTAATCCCCCCAATGTTACCCCCCTGCAATCCCCCTAATGTAACGACCCCCCGTGTAATCCCCCAATGTAACACCCCCCCTGTGCAATCCCCCCAATGTAACACCCCCCCTGTGTAATCCCCCTAATGTAACGCCCCCCCTGTGTAATCCCCCCAATGTTACCCCCCCTGCAATCCCCCTAATGTAACGCCCACCTGTGTAATCCCCCTAATGTAACGCCCCCCTGTGTAATCCCCCCAATGTTACCCCCCCTGCAATCCCCCTAATGTAACGCCCACCTGTGTAATCCCCCTAATGTAACGCCCCCCTGTGAAGTCCCCCTAATGTAACACCCCCCCTGTGTAATCCCCCTAATGTAACACCCCCCCCTGTGTAATCCCCCCAATGGAACACCCCCCCTGTGCAATCCCCCCAATGTTACCCTCCCTGTGCAATCCCCCTAATGTAACGCCCCCTGTGTAATCCCCCTAATGTTACCCCCCTACAATCCCCCTAATGTAACGCCCCCCCTGTGTAATCCCCCTAATGTAACGCCCCCCTGTGTAATCCCCCTAATGTAACCCCCCTGTGCAATCCCCTTAATGTTACCCCCCCCGCAATCCCCCTAATGTAACACCCCCCTGTGTAATCCCCCTAATGTTACCCCCCCGCAATCCCCCTAATGTAACGCCCCCCCTGTGTAATCCCCCTAATGTAACCCCCCTGTGCAATCTCCTTAATGTTACCCCCCTGCAATCCCCCTAATGTAACGCCCCCCTGTGTATTCCCCCTAATGTTACCCCCCTGCAATCCCCCTAATGTAACACCCCCCTGTGCAATACCCCTAATGTTACCCCCCTGTCACCCGGGTGCGGCCCGCACCCCCCGCTCCCCCCTTACAATGCCTCTGCCCTTTAGCACCAAGTGATCACTCTCCAACAGTCTCTTCGACACCCTCTAATGCCTGCGCACACACGATCGGACATTCCGACAACAAAACCGTCAATTTTTTTTTATCCGACGGAATGTTGGCTCAAACTTGTCTTGCCTACACACGGTCGCACGCACAAATGTTGTCGGAAATTCCAAACGCCAAGAACGCGGAGACGTACAAGACGTACGACGAGCCGAGAAAAGGGAAGTTCCATACCAGTCGTGTTAGTAGAAGTTTGGTGAGAGACGATTCGCGCATTTCAGTCTTTGCGCTTTTCAGTCCGTTACAGCGTGACGAATGTGCTATCTCCATTACGAACGCTAGTTTTACCAGACCGAGCGCTCCCGTCTCGTACTTGATTCTGAGCATGCGTGGAATTTTGTGCGTCTGAATTGGCGACACGCTCGGAATTTATGAGAACGGATTTTGTTGTCGGAAAATTTGAGAACCAGCCCTCAAATTTTTGTTGTCAGAAATTCCGACAGAAAATGTCCGACACACGGTCGGAATTTCCGACAACAAGCTCCCATCGAACATTTGTTGTCGGGATGTCCGATCGTGTGTACGCCGCATAACAGTCTCTTGTACCATAGGGACACTCTCTAATAGTCTCTTGTATATATGAACACTCTGATAGTCTCTTATGCTGGCAGTCTCTTAAAAATGTAGAGTGATTCCCCCCCCCCCCCGCCCTATGGAGCAGGGCAGCTCACTGACAATAGGCCACGCCTCCTCTTAGGATTGGCCCTCGCTCTTATTTTCCCGCGGTTCGCCAATGATCGATGCACTTCTTATCAGACAGCAAATTCCAACATTCATCAGAAGAGGAATTGGATTTATTCTGTGAATACTGTGGCCTGGAACCAGTAAAAGGAGTCATTTTAGAGTGTCAGCTCTTCAGTACAGCATGATAGAGTCTTCCCTATGAGCGCAGGCTCTTTCTGTTCCTTAGAGTGTCAGCTCTTTAGTACAGCATGATAATGTCGTTCCTTTGAGCGCAGGCTCTTTCTGTTTCTTAGAGTGTCAGCTCTTCAGTACAGCATGACAGTCTTCCCTATGAGCGCAGGCTCTTTCTGTTCCTTAGATTGTCAGCTCTTTAGTACAGCATGATAGAGTCTTCCCTATGAGCGCAGGCTCTTTCTGTTCATTAGAGTGTCAGCTCTTCAGTACAGCATGATAGAGTCGTTCCTTTGAGCGCAGGCTCTTTCTGTTCCTTAGAGTGTCAGCTCTTCAGTACAGCATGATAGAGTCTTCCCTATGACCGCAGGCTCTTTCTGTTCCTTAGAGTGTCAGCTCTTCAGTACAGGATGATAGAGTCTTCCCTATGAGCGCAGGCTCTTTCTGTTCCTTAGATTGTCAGCTCTTCAGTACAGGATGATAGAGTCTTCCCTATGAGCGCAGGCTCTTTCTGTTCCTTAGAGTGTCAGCTCTTCAGTACAGCATGATAGAGTCTTCCCTATGAGCGCAGGCTCTTTCTGTTCCTTAGAGTGTCAGCTCTTCAGTACAGCATGATAGAGTCTTCCCTATGAGCGCAGGCTCTTTCTGTTCCTTAGATTGTCAGCTCTTCAGTACAGGATGATAGAGTCTTCCCTATGAGCGCAGGCTCTTTCTGTTCCTTAGATTGTCAGCTCTTCAGTACAGCATGATAGAGTCTTCCCTATGACCGCAGGCTCTTTCTGTTCCTTAGAGTGTCAGCTCTTCAGTACAGGATGATAGAGTCTTCCAATGAGCGCAGGCTCTTTCTGTTCCTTAGAGTGTCAGCTCTTCAGTACAGGATGATAGAGTCTTCCCTATGAGTGCAGGCTCTTTCTGTTCCTTAGAGTGTCAGCTCTTCAGTACAGGATGATAGAGTCTTCCCTATGAGCGCAGGCTCTTTCTGTTCCTTAGAGTGTCAGCTCTTCAGTACAGGATGATAGAGTCTTCCCTATGAGCGCAGGCTCTTTCTGTTCCTTAGTGTCAGCTCTTCAGTACAGGATGATAGAGTCTTCCAATGAGCGCAGGCTCTTTCTGTTCCTTAGAGTGTCAGCTCTTCAGTACAGCATGATAGAGTCTTCCCTATGAGCGCAGGCTCTTTCTGTTCCTTAGAGTGTCAGCTCTTCAGTACAGCATGATAGAGTCTTCCCTATGAACGCAGGCTCTTTCTATTCCTTAGAGTGTCAGCTCTTCAGTACAGCATGATAGAGTCTTCCCTATGAGCGCAGGCTCTTTCTGTTCCTTAGATTGTCAGCTCTTCAGTACAGCATGATAGAGTCTTCCCTATGAGCGCAGGCTCTTTCTGTTCCTTAGATTGTCAGCTCTTCAGTACAGCATGATGGAGTCTTCCCTATGAGCGCAGGCTTTTTCTGTTCCTTAGAGTGTCAGCTCTTCAGTACAGGATGATAGAGTCTTCCAATGAGCGCAGGCTCTTTCTGTTCCTTAGAGTGTCAGCTCTTCAGTACAGCATGATAGAGTCTTCCCTATGAGCGCAGGCTCTTTCTGTTCCTTAGACTGTCAGCTCTTCAGTACAGGATGATAGAGTCTTCCCTATGAGCGCAGGCTCTTTCTGTTCCTTAGAGTGTCAGCTCTTCAGTACAGCATGATAGTGTCTTCCCTATGAGCGCAGACTCTTTCTGTTCCTTAGAGTGTCAGCTCTTCAGTACAGGATGATAGAGTCTTCCCTATGAGCACAGGCTCTTTCTGTTCCTTAGAGTGTCAGCTCTTCAGTACAGGATGATAGAGTCTTCCCTATGAGCGCAGGCTCTTTCTGTTCCTTAGAGTGTCAGCTCTTCAGTACAGGATGATAGAGTCTTCCCTATGAGCGCAGGCTCTTTCTGTTCCTTAGAGTGTCAGCTCTTCAGTACAGGATGATAGAGTCTTCCCTATGAGCGCAGGCTCTTTCTGTTCCTTAGTGTCAGCTCTTCAGTACAGGATGATAGAGTCTTCCAATGAGCGCAGGCTCTTTCTGTTCCTTAGAGTGTCAGCTCTTCAGTAAAGCATGATAGAGTCTTCCCTATGAGCGCAGGCTCTTTCTGTTCCTTAGAGTGTCAGCTCTTCAGTACAGCATGATAGAGTCTTCCCTATGAACGCAGGCTCTTTCTATTCCTTAGAGTGTCAGCTCTTCAGTACAGCATGATAGAGTCTTCCCTATGAGCGCAGGCTCTTTCTGTTCCTTAGAGTGTCAGCTCTTCAGTACAGCATGATAGAGTCTTCCCTATGAGCGCAGGCTCTTTCTGTTCCTTAGATTGTCAGCTCTTCAGTACAGCATGATAGAGTCTTCCCTATGAGCGCAGGCTTTTTCTGTTCCTTAGAGTGTCAGCTCTTCAGTACAGGATGATAGAGTCTTCCCTATGAGCGCAGGCTCTTTCTGTTCCTTAGAGTGTCAGCTCTTCAGTACAGGATGATAGAGTCTTCCAATGAGCGCAGGCTCTTTCTGTTCCTTAGATTGTCAGCTCTTCAGTACAGGATGATAGAGTCTTCCAATGAGCGCAGGCTCTTTCTGTTCCTTAGATTGTCAGCTCTTCAGTACAGGATGATAGAGTCTTCCCTATGAGCGCAGGCTCTTTCTGTTCCTTAGAGTGTCAGCTCTTCAGTACAGGATGATAGAGTCTTCCAATGAGCGCAGGCTCTTTCTGTTCCTTAGATTGTCAGCTCTTTAGTACAGCATGATAGAGTCTTCCCTATGAGCGCAGGCTCTTTCTGTTCCTTAGAGTGTCAGCTCTTCAGTACAGGATGATAGAGTCTTCCCTATGAGCGCAGGCTCTTTGTGTTCCTTAGAGTGTCAGCTCTTCAGTACAGGATGATAGAGTCTTCCCAATGAGCGCAGGCTCTTTGTGTTCCTTAGAGTGTCAGCTCTTCAGTACAGGATGATAGAGTCTTCCCTATGAGCGCAGGCTCTTTGTGTTCCTTAGAGTGTCAGCTCTTCAGTACAGCATGATAGAGTCTTCCCTATGAGCGCAGGCTCTTTCTGTTCCTTAGAGTGTCAGCTCTTCAGTACAGGATGATAGAGTCTTCCCTATGAGCGCAGGCTCTTTGTGTTCCTTAGAGTGTCAGCTCTTCAGTACAGGATGATAGAGTCTTCCCTATGAGCGCAGGCTCTTTCTGTTCCTTAGAGTGTCAGCTCTTCAGTACAGCATGATAGAGTCTTCCCTATGAGCGCAGGCTCTTTCTGTTCCTTAGAGTGTCAGCTCTTCAGTACAGCATGATAGAGTCTTCCCTATGAGCGCAGGCTCTTTGTGTTCCTTAGAGTGTCAGCTCTTCAGTACAGGATGATAGAGTCTTCCCTATGAGCGCAGGCTCTTTGTGTTCCTTAGAGTGTCAGCTCTTCAGTACAGCATGATAGAGTCTTCCCTATGAGCGCAGGCTCTTTCTGTTCCTTAGAGTGTCAGCTCTTCAGTACAGCATGATAGAGTCTTCCCTATGAGCGCAGGCTCTTTGTGTTCCTTAGAGTGTCAGCTCTTCAGTACAGCATGATAGAGTCTTCCCTATGAGCGCAGGCTCTTTCTGTTCCTTAGAGTGTCAGCTCTTCAGTACAGGATGATAGAGTCTTCCCTATGAGCGCAGGCTCTTTCTGTTCCTTAGAGTGTCAGCTCTTCAGTACAGGATGATAGAGTCTTCCCTATGAGCGCAGGCTCTTTCTGTTCCTTAGAGTGTCAGCTCTTCAGTACAGCATGATAGAGTCTTCCCTATGAGCGCAGACTCTTTCTGTTCCTTAGAGTGTCAGCTCTTCAGTACAGCATGATAGAGTCTTCCCTATGAGCGCAGGCTCTTTCTGTTCCTTAGAGTGTCAGCTCTTCAGTACAGGATGATAGAGTCTTCCCTATGAGCGCAGGCTCTTTGTGTTCCTTAGAGTGTCAGCTCTTCAGTACAGCATGATAGAGTCTTCCAATGAGCGCAGGCTCTTTCTGTTCCTTAGAGTGTCAGCTCTTCAGTACAGGATGATAGAGTCTTCCCTATGAGCGCAGACTCTTTCTGTTCCTTAGAGTGTCAGCTCTTCAGTACAGGATGATAGAGTCTTCCCTATGAGCGCAGGCTCTTTCTGTTCCTTAGAGTGTCAGCTCTTCAGTACAGCATGATAGAGTCTTCCCTATGAGCGCAGGCTCTTTCTGTTCCTTAGAGTGTCAGCTCTTCAGTACAGCATGATAGAGTCTTCCCTATGAGCGCAGGCTCTTTGTGTTCCTTAGAGTGTCAGCTCTTCAGTACAGGATGATAGAGTCTTCCCTATGAGCGCAGGCTCTTTGTGTTCCTTAGAGTGTCAGCTCTTCAGTACAGCATGATAGAGTCTTCCCTATGAGCGCAGGCTCTTTGTGTTCCTTAGAGTGTCAGCTCTTCAGTACAGGATGATAGAGTCTTCCCTATGAGCGCAGGCTCTTTGTGTTCCTTAGAGTGTCAGCTCTTCAGTACAGCATGATAGAGTCTTCCCTATGAGCGCAGGCTCTTTGTGTTCCTTAGAGTGTCAGCTCTTCAGTACAGGATGATAGAGTCTTCCAATGAGCGCAGGCTCTTTCTGTTCCTTAGAGTGTCAGCTCTTCAGTACAGGATGATAGAGTCTTCCCTATGAGCGCAGGCTCTTTGTGTTCCTTAGAGTGTCAGCTCTTCAGTACAGGATGATAGAGTCTTCCCTATGAGCGCAGGCTCTTTCTGTTCCTTAGAGTGTCAGCTCTTCAGTACAGGATGATAGAGTCTTCCCTATGAGCGCAGGCTCTTTGTGTTCCTTAGAGTGTCAGCTCTTCAGTACAGCATGATAGAGTCTTCCCTATGAGCGCAGGCTCTTTCTGTTCCTTAGAGTGTCAGCTCTTCAGTACAGCATGATAGAGTCTTCCCTATGAGCGCAGGCTCTTTCTGTTCCTTAGAGTGTCAGCTCTTCAGTACAGGATGATAGAGTCTTCCCTATGAGCGCAGGCTCTTTCTGTTCCTTAGAGTGTCAGCTCTTCAGTACAGGATGATAGAGTCTTCCCTATGAGCGCAGGCTCTTTATGTTCCTTAGAGTGTCAGCTCTTCAGTACAGCATGATAGAGTCTTCCCTATGAGCGCAGGCTCTTTGTGTTCCTTAGAGTGTCAGCTCTTCAGTACAGCATGATAGAGTCTTCCCTATGAGCGCAGGCTCTTTGTGTTCCTTAGAGTGTCAGCTCTTCAGTACAGCATGATAGAGTCTTCCCTATGAGCGCAGACTCTTTCTGTTCCTTAGAGTGTCAGCTCTTCAGTACAGCATGATAGAGTCTTCCCTATGAGCGCAGGCTCTTTCTGTTCCTTAGAGTGTCAGCTCTTCAGTACAGGATGATAGAGTCTTCCCTATGAGCGCAGGCTCTTTGTGTTCCTTAGAGTGTCAGCTCTTCAGTACAGCATGATAGAGTCTTCCCTATGAGCGCAGGCTCTTTCTGTTCCTTAGAGTGTCAGCTCTTCAGTACAGCATGATAGAGTCTTCCCTATGAGCGCAGACTCTTTCTGTTCCTTAGAGTGTCAGCTCTTCAGTACAGCATGATAGAGTCTTCCCTATGAGCGCAGGCTCTTTCTGTTCCTTAGAGTGTCAGCTCTTCAGTACAGGATGATAGAGTCTTCCCTATGAGCGCAGGCTCTTTCTGTTCCTTAGAGTGTCAGCTCTTCAGTACAGGATGATAGAGTCTTCCCTATGAGCGCAGGCTCTTTCTGTTCCTTAGAGTGTCAGCTCTTCAGTACAGGATGATAGAGTCTTCCCTATGAGCGCAGGCTCTTTCTGTTCCTTAGAGTGTCAGCTCTTCAGTACAGGATGATAGAGTCTTCCCTATGAGCGCAGGCTCTTTCTGTTCCTTAGAGTGTCAGCTCTTCAGTACAGGATGATAGAGTCTTCCCTATGAGCGCAGGCTCTTTCTGTTCCTTAGAGTGTCAGCTCTTCAGTACAGCATGATAGAGTCTTCCCTATGAGCGCAGGCTCTTTCTGTTCCTTAGAGTGTCAGCTCTTCAGTACAGCATGATAGAGTCTTCCCTATGAGCGCAGGCTCTTTCTGTTCCTTAGAGTGTCAGCTCTTCAGTATAGGATGATAGAGTCTTCCCTATGAGCGCAGGCTCTTTCTGTTCCTTAGAGTGTCAGCTCTTCAGTACAGGATGATAGAGTCTTCCCTATGAGCGCAGGCTCTTTCTGTTCCTTAGAGTGTCAGCTCTTCAGTACAGCATGATAGAGTCTTCCCTATGAGCGCAGGCTCTTTCTGTTCCTTAGAGTGTCAGCTCTTCAGTACAGCATGATAGAGTCTTCCCTATGAGCGCAGGCTCTTTCTGTTCCTTAGAGTGTCAGCTCTTCAGTACAGGATGATAGAGTCTTCCCTATGAGCGCAGGCTCTTTCTGTTCCTTAGAGTGTCAGCTCTTCAGTACAGGATGATAGAGTCTTCCCTATGAGCGCAGGCTCTTTCTGTTCCTTAGAGTGTCAGCTCTTCAGTACAGGATGATAGAGTCTTCCCTATGAGCGCAGGCTCTTTCTGTTCCTTAGAGTGTCAGCTCTTCAGTACAGCATGATAGAGTCTTCCCTATGAGCGCAGGCTCTTTCTGTTCCTTAGAGTGTCAGCTCTTCAGTACAGCATGATAGAGTCTTCCCTATGAGCGCAGGCTCTTTCTGTTCCTTAGAGTGTCAGCTCTTCAGTACAGCATGATAGAGTCTTCCCTATGAGCGCAGGCTCTTTCTGTTCCTTAGAGTGTCAGCTCTTCAGTACAGGATGATAGAGTCTTCCCTATGAGCGCAGGCTCTTTCTGTTCCTTAGAGTGTCAGCTCTTCAGTACAGCATGATAGAGTCTTCCCTATGAGCGCAGGCTCTTTGTGTTCCTTAGAGTGTCAGCTCTTCAGTACAGGATGATAGAGTCTTCCCTATGAGCGCAGGCTCTTTCTGTTCCTTAGAGTGTCAGCTCTTCAGTACAGGATGATAGAGTCTTCCCTATGAGCGCAGGCTCTTTGTGTTCCTTAGAGTGTCAGCTCTTCAGTACAGCATGATAGAGTCTTCCCTATGAGCGCAGGCTCTTTGTGTTCCTTAGAGTGTCAGCTCTTCAGTACAGGATGATAGAGTCTTCCCTATGAGCGCAGGCTCTTTCTGTTCCTTAGAGTGTCAGCTCTTCAGTACAGGATGATAGAGTCTTCCCTATGAGCGCAGGCTCTTTCTGTTCCTTAGAGTGTCAGCTCTTCAGTACAGCATGATAGAGTCTTCCCTATGAGCGCAGGCTCTTTCTGTTCCTTAGAGTGTCAGCTCTTCAGTACAGGATGATAGAGTCTTCCCTATGAGCGCAGGCTCTTTCTGTTCCTTAGAGTGTCAGCTCTTCAGTACAGGATGATAGAGTCTTCCCTATGAGCGCAGGCTCTTTCTGTTCCTTAGAGTGTCAGCTCTTCAGTACAGCATGATAGAGTCTTCCCTATGAGCGCAGGCTCTTTGTGTTCCTTAGAGTGTCAGCTCTTCAGTACAGGATGATAGAGTCTTCCCTATGAGCGCAGGCTCTTTGTGTTCCTTAGAGTGTCAGCTCTTCAGTACAGGATGATAGAGTCTTCCCTATGAGCGCAGGCTCTTTGTGTTCCTTAGAGTGTCAGCTCTTCAGTACAGGATGATAGAGTCTTCCCTATGAGCGCAGGCTCTTTGTGTTCCTTAGAGTGTCAGCTCTTCAGTACAGGATGATAGAGTCTTCCCTATGAGCGCAGGCTCTTTGTGTTCCTTAGAGTGTCAGCTCTTCAGTACAGGATGATAGAGTCTTCCCTATGAGCGCAGGCTCTTTCTGTTCCTTAGAGTGTCAGCTCTTCAGTACAGGATGATAGAGTCTTCCCTATGAGCGCAGGCTCTTTCTGTTCCTTAGAGTGTCAGCTCTTCAGTACAGGATGATAGAGTCTTCCCTATGAGCGCAGGCTCTTTCTGTTCCTTAGAGTGTCAGCTCTTCAGTACAGCATGATAGAGTCTTCCCTATGAGCGCAGGCTCTTTGTGTTCCTTAGAGTGTCAGCTCTTCAGTACAGGATGATAGAGTCTTCCCTATGAGCGCAGGCTCTTTGTGTTCCTTAGAGTGTCAGCTCTTCAGTACAGGATGATAGAGTCTTCCCTATGAGCGCAGGCTCTTTGTGTTCCTTAGAGTGTCAGCTCTTCAGTACAGGATGATAGAGTCTTCCCTATGAGCGCAGGCTCTTTGTGTTCCTTAGAGTGTCAGCTCTTCAGTACAGGATGATAGAGTCTTCCCTATGAGCGCAGGCTCTTTGTGTTCCTTAGAGTGTCAGCTCTTCAGTACAGGATGATAGAGTCTTCCCTATGAGCGCAGGCTCTTTCTGTTCCTTAGAGTGTCAGCTCTTCAGTACAGCATGATAGAGTCTTCCCTATGAGCGCAGGCTCTTTCTGTTCCTTAGAGTGTCAGCTCTTCAGTACAGCATGATGGAGTCTTCCCTATGAGCGCAGGCTCTTTCTGTTCCTTAGAGTGTCAGCTCTTCAGTACAGGATGATAGAGTCTTCCCTATGAGCGCAGGCTCTTTCTGTTCCTTAGAGTGTCAGCTCTTCAGTACAGCATGATAGAGTCTTCCCTATGAGCGCAGGCTCTTTGTGTTCCTTAGAGTGTCAGCTCTTCAGTACAGGATGATAGAGTCTTCCCTATGAGCGCAGGCTCTTTGTGTTCCTTAGAGTGTCAGCTCTTCAGTACAGGATGATAGAGTCTTCCCTATGAGCGCAGGCTCTTTGTGTTCCTTAGAGTGTCAGCTCTTCAGTACAGGATGATAGAGTCTTCCCTATGAGCGCAGGCTCTTTGTGTTCCTTAGAGTGTCAGCTCTTCAGTACAGGATGATAGAGTCTTCCCTATGAGCGCAGGCTCTTTGTGTTCCTTAGAGTGTCAGCTCTTCAGTACAGGATGATAGAGTCTTCCCTATGAGCGCAGGCTCTTTGTGTTCCTTAGAGTGTCAGCTCTTCAGTACAGGATGATAGAGTCTTCCCTATGAGCGCAGGCTCTTTCTGTTCTTTAGAGTGTCAGCTCTTCAGTACAGCATGATAGAGTCTTCCCTATGAGCGCAGGCTCTTTCTGTTCCTTAGAGTGTCAGCTCTTCAGTACAGGATGATAGAGTCTTCCCTATGAGCGCAGGCTCTTTCTGTTCCTTAGAGTGTCAGCTCTTCAGTACAGGATGATAGAGTCTTCCCTATGAGCGCAGGCTCTTTCTGTTCCTTAGAGTGTCAGCTCTTCAGTACAGCATGATAGAGTCTTCCCTATGAGCGCAGGCTCTTTGTGTTCCTTAGAGTGTCAGCTCTTCAGTACAGGATGATAGAGTCTTCCCTATGAGCGCAGGCTCTTTGTGTTCCTTAGAGTGTCAGCTCTTCAGTACAGGATGATAGAGTCTTCCCTATGAGCGCAGGCTCTTTGTGTTCCTTAGAGTGTCAGCTCTTCAGTACAGGATGATAGAGTCTTCCCTATGAGCGCAGGCTCTTTGTGTTCCTTAGAGTGTCAGCTCTTCAGTACAGGATGATAGAGTCTTCCCTATGAGCGCAGGCTCTTTGTGTTCCTTAGAGTGTCAGCTCTTCAGTACAGCATGATAGAGTCTTCCCTATGAGCGCAGGCTCTTTCTGTTCCTTAGAGTGTCAGCTCTTCAGTACAGCATGATGGAGTCTTCCCTATGAGCGCAGGCTCTTTCTGTTCCTTAGAGTGTCAGCTCTTCAGTACAGGATGATAGAGTCTTCCCTATGAGCGCAGGCTCTTTCTGTTCCTTAGATTGTCAGCTCTTCAGTACAGGATGATAGAGTCTTCCCTATGAGCGCAGGCTCTTTATGTTCCTTAGAGTGTCAGCTCTTCAGTACAGCATGATAGAGTCTTCCCTATGAGCGCAGGCTCTTTGTGTTCCTTAGAGTGTCAGCTCTTCAGTACAGCATGATAGAGTCTTCCCTATGAGCGCAGGCTCTTTCTGTTCCTTAGAGTGTCAGCTCTTCAGTACAGCATGATAGAGTCTTCCCTATGAGCGCAGGCTCTTTGTGTTCCTTAGAGTGTCAGCTCTTCAGTACAGCATGATAGAGTCTTCCCTATGAGCGCAGGCTCTTTCTGTTCCTTAGAGTGTCAGCTCTTCAGTACAGCATGATAGAGTCTTCCCTATGAGCGCAGGCTCTTTGTGTTCCTTAGAGTGTCAGCTCTTCAGTACAGCATGATAGAGTCTTCCCTATGAGCGCAGGCTCTTTCTGTTCCTTAGAGTGTCAGCTCTTCAGTACAGCATGATAGAGTCTTCCCTATGAGCGCAGGCTCTTTCTGTTCCTTAGAGTGTCAGCTCTTCAGTACAGCATGATAGAGTCTTCCCTATGAGCGCAGGCTCTTTGTGTTCCTTAGAGTGTCAGCTCTTCAGTACAGCATGATAGAGTCTTCCCTATGAGCGCAGGCTCTTTGTGTTCCTTAGAGTGTCAGCTCTTCAGTACAGCATGATAGAGTCTTCCCTATGAGCGCAGGCTCTTTGTGTTCCTTAGAGTGTCAGCTCTTCAGTACAGGATGATAGAGTCTTCCCTATGAGCGCAGGCTCTTTCTGTTCCTTAGAGTGTCAGCTCTTCAGTACAGCATGATAGAGTCTTCCCTATGAGCGCAGGCTCTTTGTGTTCCTTAGAGTGTCAGCTCTTCAGTACAGGATGATAGAGTCTTCCCTATGAGCGCAGGCTCTTTCTGTTCCTTAGAGTGTCAGCTCTTCAGTACAGCATGATAGAGTCTTCCCTATGAGCGCAGGCTCTTTCTGTTCCTTAGAGTGTCAGCTCTTCAGTACAGGATGATAGAGTCTTCCCTATGAGCGCAGGCTCTTTCTGTTCCTTAGAGTGTCAGCTCTTCAGTACAGGATGATAGAGTCTTCCCTATGAGCGCAGGCTCTTTGTGTTCCTTAGAGTGTCAGCTCTTCAGTACAGCATGATAGAGTCTTCCCTATGAGCGCAGGCTCTTTGTGTTCCTTAGAGTGTCAGCTCTTCAGTACAGCATGATAGAGTCTTCCCTATGAGCGCAGGCTCTTTCTGTTCCTTAGAGTGTCAGCTCTTCAGTACAGCATGATAGAGTCTTCCCTATGAGCGCAGGCTCTTTCTGTTCCTTAGAGTGTCAGCTCTTCAGTACAGCATGATAGAGTCTTCCCTATGAGCGCAGGCTCTTTGTGTTCCTTAGAGTGTCAGCTCTTCAGTACAGCATGATAGAGTCTTCCCTATGAGCGCAGGCTCTTTGTGTTCCTTAGAGTGTCAGCTCTTCAGTACAGGATGATAGAGTCTTCCCTATGAGCGCAGGCTCTTTCTGTTCCTTAGAGTGTCAGCTCTTCAGTACAGCATGATAGAGTCTTCCCTATGAGCGCAGGCTCTTTGTGTTCCTTAGAGTGTCAGCTCTTCAGTACAGGATGATAGAGTCTTCCCTATGAGCGCAGGCTCTTTCTGTTCCTTAGAGTGTCAGCTCTTCAGTACAGCATGATAGAGTCTTCCCTATGAGCGCAGGCTCTTTCTGTTCCTTAGAGTGTCAGCTCTTCAGTACAGGATGATAGAGTCTTCCCTATGAGCGCAGGCTCTTTCTGTTCCTTAGAGTGTCAGCTCTTCAGTACAGGATGATAGAGTCTTCCCTATGAGCGCAGGCTCTTTGTGTTCCTTAGAGTGTCAGCTCTTCAGTACAGCATGATAGAGTCTTCCCTATGAGCGCAGGCTCTTTGTGTTCCTTAGAGTGTCAGCTCTTCAGTACAGCATGATAGAGTCTTCCCTATGAGCGCAGGCTCTTTCTGTTCCTTAGAGTGTCAGCTCTTCAGTACAGCATGATAGAGTCTTCCCTATGAGCGCAGGCTCTTTCTGTTCCTTAGAGTGTCAGCTCTTCAGTACAGCATGATAGAGTCTTCCCTATGAGCGCAGGCTCTTTGTGTTCCTTAGAGTGTCAGCTCTTCAGTACAGCATGATAGAGTCTTCCCTATGAGCGCAGGCTCTTTCTGTTCCTTAGAGTGTCAGCTCTTCAGTACAGCATGATAGAGTCTTCCCTATGAGCGCAGGCTCTTTGTGTTCCTTAGAGTGTCAGCTCTTCAGTACAGCATGATAGAGTCTTCCCTATGAGCGCAGGCTCTTTGTGTTCCTTAGAGTGTCAGCTCTTCAGTACAGGATGATAGAGTCTTCCCTATGAGCGCAGGCTCTTTCTGTTCCTTAGAGTGTCAGCTCTTCAGTACAGCATGATAGAGTCTTCCCTATGAGCGCAGGCTCTTTCTGTTCCTTAGAGTGTCAGCTCTTCAGTACAGGATGATAGAGTCTTCCCTATGAGCGCAGGCTCTTTGTGTTCCTTAGAGTGTCAGCTCTTCAGTACAGGATGATAGAGTCTTCCCTATGAGCGCAGGCTCTTTCTGTTCCTTAGAGTGTCAGCTCTTCAGTACAGGATGATAGAGTCTTCCCTATGAGCGCAGGCTCTTTGTGTTCCTTAGAGTGTCAGCTCTTCAGTACAGGATGATAGA
This sequence comes from Rana muscosa, assembly GCA_029206835.1. Lineage (NCBI taxonomy): Eukaryota > Metazoa > Chordata > Amphibia > Anura > Ranidae > Rana > Rana muscosa. Next base: position 292,028,639 of record CM055120.1, read on the forward strand.
GTCTTCCCTATGAGCGCAGGCTCTTTGTGTTCCTTAGAGTGTCAGCTCTTCAGTACAGGATGATAGAGTCTTCCCTATGAGCGCAGGCTCTTTGTGTTCCTTAGAGTGTCAGCTCTTCAGTACAGGATGATAGAGTCTTCCCTATGAGCGCAGGCTCTTTGTGTTCCTTAGAGTGTCAGCTCTTCAGTACAGGATGATAGAGTCTTCCCTATGAGCGCAGGCTCTTTGTGTTCCTTAGAGTGTCAGCTCTTCAGTACAGCATGATAGAGTCTTCCCTATGAGCGCAGGCTCTTTGTGTTCCTTAGAGTGTCAGCTCTTCAGTACAGCATGATAGAGTCTTCCCTATGAGCGCAGGCTCTTTCTGTTCCTTAGAGTGTCAGCTCTTCAGTACAGCATGATAGAGTCTTCCCTATGAGCGCAGGCTCTTTCTGTTCCTTAGAGTGTCAGCTCTTCAGTACAGCATGATAGAGTCTTCCCTATGAGCGCAGGCTCTTTGTGTTCCTTAGAGTGTCAGCTCTTCAGTACAGCATGATAGAGTCTTCCCTATGAGCGCAGGCTCTTTCTGTTCCTTAGAGTGTCAGCTCTTCAGTACAGCATGATAGAGTCTTCCCTATGAGCGCAGGCTCTTTGTGTTCCTTAGAGTGTCAGCTCTTCAGTACAGCATGATAGAGTCTTCCCTATGAGCGCAGGCTCTTTGTGTTCCTTAGAGTGTCAGCTCTTCAGTACAGGATGATAGAGTCTTCCCTATGAGCGCAGGCTCTTTGTGTTCCTTAGAGTGTCAGCTCTTCAGTACAGGATGATAGAGTCTTCCCTATGAGCGCAGGCTCTTTGTGTTCCTTAGAGTGTCAGCTCTTCAGTACAGCATGATAGAGTCTTCCCTATGAGCGCAGGCTCTTTGTGTTCCTTAGAGTGTCAGCTCTTCAGTACAGGATGATAGAGTCTTCCCTATGAGCGCAGGCTCTTTGTGTTCCTTAGAGTGTCAGCTCTTCAGTACAGGATGATAGAGTCTTCCCTATGAGCGCAGGCTCTTTCTGTTCCTTAGAGTGTCAGCTCTTCAGTACAGCATGATAGAGTCTTCCCTATGAGCGCAGGCTCTTTGTGTTCCTTAGAGTGTCAGCTCTTCAGTACAGCATGATAGAGTCTTCCCTATGAGCGCAGGCTCTTTCTGTTCCTTAGAGTGTCAGCTCTTCAGTACAGGATGATAGAGTCTTCCCTATGAGCGCAGGCTCTTTGTGTTCCTTAGAGTGTCAGCTCTTCAGTACAGGATGATAGAGTCTTCCCTATGAGCGCAGGCTCTTTGTGTTCCTTAGAGTGTCAGCTCTTCAGTACAGCATGATAGAGTCTTCCCTATGAGCGCAGGCTCTTTGTGTTCCTTAGAGTGTCAGCTCTTCAGTACAGGATGATAGAGTCTTCCCTATGAGCGCAGGCTCTTTGTGTTCCTTAGAGTGTCAGCTCTTCAGTACAGGATGATAGAGTCTTCCCTATGAGCGCAGGCTCTTTCTGTTCCTTAGAGTGTCAGCTCTTCAGTACAGCATGATAGAGTCTTCCCTATGAGCGCAGGCTCTTTGTGTTCCTTAGAGTGTCAGCTCTTCAGTACAGCATGATAGAGTCTTCCCTATGAGCGCAGGCTCTTTCTGTTCCTTAGAGTGTCAGCTCTTCAGTACAGGATGATAGAGTCTTCCCTATGAGCGCAGGCTCTTTGTGTTCCTTAGAGTGTCAGCTCTTCAGTACAGGATGATAGAGTCTTCCCTATGAGCGCAGGCTCTTTGTGTTCCTTAGAGTGTCAGCTCTTCAGTACAGCATGATAGAGTCTTCCCTATGAGCGCAGGCTCTTTCTGTTCCTTAGAGTGTCAGCTCTTCAGTACAGCATGATAGAGTCTTCCCTATGAGCGCAGGCTCTTTGTGTTGCCCCGGGTTGGGTGTCTCTGTAGGACGGAGTCGGTGGCTCTCAGCTGTTGTTCCGCTCGGGTGCCGCAGTAAATCGCTGTGACCGCTGTGTGGAGTTCAGCAGTAAAATTTCACGCTCACTGTATTGTGTCAGCAGAGCGGCGATCCAATCACAGGGCAATGACACGATCTGTCAGCGAGATCCCTGAGATACCAAATATGAGGAGTACCGGCGCCCGCCGACCAACGTCCGCTCTTCACACACATGTCACGGCTCCTCTCCTCGACTGAAACGGCTTCCTCTGGATTCTCCGCACACTGTGAGCTTCTCACCATGTGCATCAGAAGCCACAGCAAGTCAGATAAGAGCCCCGCCCCCATTTCCTGGCTGGAGGACGTCCAGCATCATCTTTTAATCACGGAGGCTTAGAATCATCAAATGAGGGCGTTGCTTATGCAAATACAGTCTGCCTAGGAACGCCCACTGCTCCAGACTGACACCCACCCCATCAAGGCATTATATAGATATTTGATCATTTGCTTAACCCCTCCCACTGCAAATTAGATATTTGATCATTTGCATAACTCCTCCCACTGCTGGTATCAGGACTGAGAGGAGTGCTGTGATGTCTTCGGGAAGCTATGTACAGCAGTCGGGGGCAGGAACTCCCCCTTTCCAAGTCACGCCTTGTCTCCGCCCCCTACCCACCTCTGAGCACCATTTCTTGGTTCCACCCCCTGCCCACCTCCGAAGACCGCCCCTTTTTACAGAATACAGAAGAATGTAACTTTTATGGTACTAAATCATTTGTATGGAACTTGTTATTGATAACAAGAAAAGCAGCCAAATAGATTCCATGCAGCCAGCAACAATAGATCCCCATCCCAGCAACAATAGAACCCCACCCCAGCAACAATAGATCCCCATCCCAGCAACAATAGATCCCCATCCCAGCAACAATAGAACCCCACCCCAGCAACAATAGATCCCCATCCCAGCAACAATAGATCCCCATCCCAGCAACAATAGAACCCCACCCCAGCAACAATAGATCCCCATCCCAGCAACAATAGATCCCCATCCCAGCAACAATAGAACCCCACCCCAGCAACAATAGATCCCCATCCCAGCAACAATAGATACCCATCCCAGCAACAATAGATCCCCATCCCAGCAACAATAGATCCCCACCCCAGCAACAATAGATCCCCATCCCAGCAACAATAGATACCCCACCCCAGCAACAATAGACCCCCACCCCAGCAACAATAGATCCCCATCCCAGCAACAATAGAGCCCCATCCCAGCAACAATAGAGCCCCATCCCAGCAACAATAGATCCCCATCCCAGCAACAATAGAGCCCCATTCCAGCAACAATAGATCCCCATCCCAGCAACAATAGAACCCCACCCCAGCAACAATAGATCCCCATCCCAGCAACAATAGATACCCCACCCCAGCAACAATAGATACCCCACCCCAGCAACAATAGACCCCACCCCAGCAACAATAGATCCCCATCCCAGCAACAATAGAGCCCCATCCCAGCAACAATAGATCCCCATCCCAGCAACAATAGAGCCCCATTCCAGCAACAATAGATCCCCATCCCAGCAACAATAGAACCCCACCCCAGCAACAATAGATCCCCACCCCAGCAACAATAGATCCCCATCCCAGCAACAACAGATTCTCTCAGCAGCAATAGATCCCCACCCCAGCAACAACAGATTCACCAATGAAAAAACAGAGCCCCATCCCAGCAACAACAGATTCTCCCAGCAACAAAAGATCCCCTGCAACAACAACAGATCTCCTTGCAGCCAGCATCGATAGGCACCCAGCAACAATAGATCTCCCCAGCAACAATGGATCACCCACAACAAAATACCCCCTCCAGCAACAATAGACCCCCTGCAGAAACAATGGACCCTCCCAGCAACAATGGACCTCCAGCAACAATGGACCTCCAGCAACAACAGATCTCCCCACAGCCAGCATCGATAGACCCCTCCCCCACAAATAATAGACCCCCAAGCAACTATGGACCACCCACAACAAAATACCCCCTCCAGCAACAATAGACCCCCTGCAGGAACAATAGACACTCCCAGCAACAATGGACCTCCAGCAACAAAATACCCCCCAGCAACAACAGATCTCCCTGCAGCCAGCATCGATAGACCCCCCAAGCAACAATGGACCACCCACAACAAAATACCCCTTCCAGCAACAATAGACCCCCTGCAGGAACAATAGACCCTCCCAGCAACAATAGACCTCCAGCAACAATGGACCTCAAGCAACAAAATACCCCCCAGCAACAATGGACCACCCACAACAAAATACCCCCCTCCCCAGCAACAACAGACCCCCTGCAGCAACAACAGGTCTCCCTGCAGCCAGCATCGATAGACCCCCCAGAAACAATTGACCCCCCCAGCAACAATAGACCACCCACAACAAAATACCCCCCTCCCCCCAGCAACAATAGACCACCTGTAGGAACAATAGATCCTCCAGCAACAATAGATCCCCCCAGAAACAATGGATCACCCGCAACAAAATACCCCCCAGCAACAACAGACCCCTGCAGAAACAATAGATCCCCAACAACAATGGACCATCCGCAACAAAATACCCCCTCCCCAGCAACAACAGATCTCCCCGCAGCCATCATTGATAGACCCCCAGCAACAGTAAATCCCCCCAGAAACAGCAGACCACCCTTCAAAAAGTGGTCCCCTCCTGCGATAATAGATCCCCCAGCAGCCAGCATCAACAGACCCTGCAGCATACCCCAGCACTCCTTGTCATTACATACATTCAGTCCTGGAGATGCCGGAACTGCTTGAAAAAAAGCCCTGATTGCGCCCTACTAGCCCCTCCCACCAGCCACGATCTGCTTGCATTGCATAGAGAAGCACAGAGACCCAGTGATGACATCTCTGGGTACAAAATAAGGGATGTAATGAAAACGGAAAAGGTTTTTATTGATAAATTTTATCAGAATTGGGGAAGGGGGGGGGGGAGCCTCTATTTCCCATTCTACACATTGGAAGGCCGATGCTCCCGGCAGTCATCAGTGCAAAGAGACGAAGGAATTTCACACGGCGCAGACTCGCCGACCTCCGAGGACCATCATCCGCTGTGTACAAAACAAACATCTCCAACTTTTCCTGTCTATTTCCTCTGGAAAGTCCAAGATTTAGCCGGAGCTGTAAAGGAAGGAAGCCGCAATCCAGGGATGAAAATATTTCTGCCACATTCTGCAGACTCCTCCATATCCTCCCCTATAGAGATCCCTGCCTTCCCACCGACCCGGAGATCACATATAGACAACGATCAGACACGGGGCACGGGACACGAGACACGGGACACGAGACACGGGACACGAGACACGGGACACGAGACACGGGACACGGGACACAGACACGGGACACGGGACACGAGACACGGGACACGAGACACGGGACACAGACACAGAACACGGGACACGAGACACGGGACACAGACACGGGACACGAGACACGGGACACGGGACACGGGACATGGACACGGGACACAGACACGGGACACGGGACACGAGACACGAGACACGGGACACAGAACACGGGACACGAGACACGAGACACGGGACATGGACACGGGACACAGACACGGGACACGGGACACGGGACACAGACACGGGACATGGACACGGGACACAGACACGGGACACGGGACACGAGACACGGGACACGAGACACGGGACACAGACACAGAACACGGGACACGAGACACGGGACACAGACACGGGACACAGACACGGGACACGGGACACAGACACGGGACACAGACACGGGACACAGACACAGGACACGGGACACAGACACGGGACACAGACACGGGACACAGACACGGGACACGGACACAGGACCCGGGACACAGGACACGGGACACGGGGCACAGACACGGGACACAGACACAGGACACGGACACGGGACACAGACACGGGACACAGACACGGGACACAGACACGGGACACAGACACGGGACACAGACACAGGACACGGGACACAGACACGGGACACAGACACGGGACACAGACACAGGACCCGGGACACAGGACACAGACACTGGACACAGACACAGGACACGGACACGGGACACAGACACGGGACACAGACACGGGACACGGGACACAGACACGGGACACAGACACGGGACACAGACACGGGACACAGACACAGGACCCGGGACACAGGACACGGGACACAGGACACAGACACGGGACACAGACACGGGACACAGACACAGGACACAGACACGGGACACGGACACGGGACACAGACACGGGACACAGACACGGGACACAGACACGGGACACAGACACGGGACACAGGACACGGGACACAGACACAGGACACAGACACGGGACACGGACACGGGACACAGACACGGGACACAGACACGGGACACAGACACGGGACACAGGACACGGGACACAGGACACGGGACACGGGACACAGACACGGGACACAGACACGGGACACAGACACGGGACACGGACACAGGACACGGATACGGGACACGGATACGGGACACAGACACGGGACAAAGACACGGGACACGGCCACGGGACACAGACACGGGACAAAGACACGGGACACAGACACGGGACACAGACACGGGACACAGACACGGGACACAGACACGGGACACGGCCACGGGACACAGACACGGGACACAGACACAGGACATGGACACGGGACAGGGACACGGACACGGGACATGGACACGAGTCACAGACAAGGGACATGGACACAGGACACAAACACGGGACACAGACACGGGACATGGACACGGGACATGGACACGGGACACAGACACGGGACACAAACACGGGACACGGGACACAGACACAGGACACGGGACACAGACACGGGACACAGACACGGGACACAGACACAGGACCCGGGACACAGGACACAGACACGGGACACAGACACAGGACACGGACACGGGACACAGACACGGGACACAGACACGGGACACGGGACACAGACACGGGACACAGACACGGGACACAGACACGGGACACAGACACAGGACCCGGGACACAGGACACAGACACGGGACACAGACACGGGACACAGACACAGGACACAGACACGGGACACGGACACGGGACACGGACACGGGACACAGACACGGGACACAGACACGGGACACAGACACGGGACACAGACACGGGACACAGGACACGGGACACAGACACGGGACACAGACACGGGACACAGACACGGGACACGGACACAGGACACGGATACGGGACACGGATACGGGACACAGACACGGGACAAAGACACGGGACACGGCCACGGGACACAGACACGGGACAAAGACACGGGACACAGACACGGGACACAGACACGGGACACGGCCACGGGACACAGACACGGGACACAGACACAGGACATGGACACGGGACAGGGACACGGACACGGGACATGGACACGAGTCACAGACAAGGGACATGGACACAGGACACAAACACGGGACACAGACACGGGACATGGACACGGGACATGGACACGGGACACAGACACGGGACACAAACACGGGACACGGACATGGACACAGGACACAGACACGGGGCACGGGACACGAACATGGACACAGGACACAGACATGGGACATGGACACAGACACAGGACAGATACGGGACACAGACACGAGACACAGGACACAGACATGGGACACAGACATGGGACACAGACAGGGGACACGGGACACAGGATGGAGGTTGGCCGATCGGGTACACTGTGTGCTTATTATACACTGACACTCCTGCAGAGGAAAAGAGCTCCAAAAAGACAGAAATCACAGTACATGAAGGAGAATTATCAAATAAAATATAAACTATATTGTCCATAAAAAAAAACACAATAAAATCTGCTATGCTATATATCGGGGGGTGTCCAAACTACGGCCCACAGGCCAAATTTAGCCCGCTGCAACATTATGATGTAAAAGAGGACACGGATGGGGACCCTGATGTAAGGGGGGACTCTGATGGGGACCCGGTTGTAAGGAGGGACTCTGATGGGGACCTGGATGTAAATTTGGAGGAGGGGGGGGTCTGTGCTAGAAGGGTGGATTGGGGGGGTTGTGGTAGAAGAGGTGATATGGTAGAGGGGGGGGCTTGTGCTAGGAGGGGACATTTTTGTTGTGGGGGGGGGGGGTGTATTTGTGCTAGTAAGGATGATTAGGGGGTGTTTGTGTTAGGAAGGGAAATTTGGGGGGGGGGCGGCGGGATTCATTAGTGCTCAGTTTTTTAGGGGGGGATTTTTTTCTGATACATAATTGCTCATACATCTTGGTAGGGGTGCAGCTTGGCATGTTCGCCCCGGGACTCGAGATTTCCTGGTCCCGCCACTGACTCCCGTGTAAGGCAGGACTCTGATGTAATGATATAGACAGGTCCTCTTTATAGGATCCCTCTAGGCCGATGAGCTGGTGGACCTCCACCGTCCCATACAAGTTCTACACTGGATCAGATCATTGGACACTTTTGGCCAGCTTGGGCCGTCCATGAATAAACTTCCCCCGAATATTCTCTCATTAGGTCAGAGGTCTCACACGGTAGCGGCACACAGAAGCATTTCTCTTTTTTCCTGTCTGTTGTCATTGGCTTACTTTCTTTATCGGGACCCATTAGGGGCCCCTGGGGGGGTTATTATCTCCACACATGATGGAATCCTTTCAACAAACACAATCCCGGTGTGAGGAGCGGATCCCACAGATAAGGAGATTTGGAGGGTCCCATGTGGTCACATAATATGTAGGGGGCAGATCACAAGGCGCTAATCCCAACCTTAATCTATGTAAGTGGACAATAAGAGGAAGAGGTCGGCGACCCCTAGAGGTGAGGCAGGAAGTGACAACCAAGAGCCATCCATATCCCAGCGCTGTCCATCCACGGTGACCTCACATCATTAGCTCAGTAATGATCTACATATTGGCCTTGTGACTGAACTCCGCACACGTTCCCCCCGCAGCTCCGCCGACACTTAATAAAGAGCCTTGGAATAATCTGCCAAATGAGCCCCTCCCTGGTGGAGGAAATCCTGTAGCGGCTCTCTGGACCGGGCGGTACCACTGGAAACACGGCATCCTCGAGGACAGGAAGTGACAGAACCATTAATCTGGATCCTGTCGCCAGGAGACGCCAACCATGGACAGTAACACCCATCTGGTAGGTTCTACCCAACAATCGGACATCAGGAGGAATTCCCTGGACATGGTGATAAATGTGGGTGCCGGTAGAACTGCGCGATTCTGGCTAAAATGAGAATCTATATTTTTTTGCTTAGAAGATCGATCACGATTCTCTCACGATTCTCACGGCGTAACATCATCTTTCACATTAAAACAAACAAAAAAATAAAATAAATGGGCTACCTTTACTGTTTCTTTTTTTTTATTATTCATTGAAGTGCGTTTTTCCCCAAAAAATTGCATTTGAAAAAAACGCTGGGCTAATACAGTGTGACATAAAATATTGCAGCAATTGCCATTTTATTCCCTAGGGTCTCTGCTAAAATATATATAATGTTTGGGGGTTCCAAGTAATTTTCTAGCAAAAAAGATTGATTTTAAGTGTCAGAAAAAGATTTATGCTGGCCATACACTATACGAAAAATCGTCCGAACGAACTTTCGAAAAAGGAAAGTTCGTTTGTGAGCGCAAACGATAGTGCCATCATGTAATGACCGATAAATCGTTCAGTGGACATAAATAAAAAAAATTTTTTTTTTTTTTTTTACATATACCTAGTGCAGAAAGTTCGGACGGGAAACACATTAACCTTCCGATTTATCGTTCGTTCGGCAGAAAATTTCCAAACTTGTCCTTCGTTTTTTCGGCTCAAAAACATCCCAAAGATTATCGATTTTGTGCCCATTAACTGTCCGAAAAACGAAAGAACGGTCTGAACGACCGATTTTCGCCCGATTTTTCGTATAGTGTATGGCCAGCATAAGACTTTAAGTGGTTAAACTTCCTGCATTTACACAGAAGTTTGATCTAAGAAGAAAGTTAGTTGCAATGTTTCATGTTGTTAAAAACTTGGCAGACTGCCCGGATTTTTTCTTTACACACAGAAGTTTATCCCTTTGATCTAAAGCCTCGTACACACGGTCGGACTTCCATCGGACTTTTCCGTGGTTTTTTGTCCGAACGGAGTTGGTTGGGAACACCCATAGCATACACACCACAGGACTTTTCTGCAAACTTTCTTAAAACTTCTTACAACATCCCGTGTTTTTTCTGCTCTTTTCTGATCTTTACTGCCACCCTTTGGTCAACTTCTGCTTTTGTTGGTTGATTTTAACATTAGTTGTTTTGTCCATCGGACAAAAGTCCGATGGTTTTCTGTACACACGGTCGGACTTTGCTCCATCGGACTTTTGTTGGCCAAAAGTTTGTTCGTTTGCAGACCCAACTTTTGTCCGATGAAAACAAGAAAAAAGCAAAAAAAGTTTGTCCGATGGAGTGTACACACGGTCGGATTGTTGGTCCAACTTGCTCAAAATGAAGTTTGTTGGCCAAAAGTCCGACCGTGTGTACGGGGCTTATGAAGGAAGCATTAGTTACAATGTTTCCTGTTAAAAACTTGGCAGACTGCCCGGATATTTTCTTTTGACAGCTGATAAGTCTCTCCCCTTGTTATATGAAAGAATCGGCAAACTCTGCATTGGAGATCGTCAGGGGGGTTGAATCGAGATCACGATTTTTTCATGATTAATTGTGCAGCTCTAGGTGCCGCTCCCCGCCACTCTCCATACATTCTTTATACTCATTAAATCTGCACTATGAGGTCCTTCCGTCAATGTAACACCCATCAAAAGTCCCATAAAGTATTTGCTGGGAACTAAACTTCTCTTAATGAACATTCCACATCTCCATGCAACATAGTAGCCATTACACAGAATTCAGTACGTTCTCCCCTATCCATTTCCTTAAATTTCAGAAGTTCCCCTCACCCGCTGTGAAGGGCTTTACTCTTGTGGGTCATAGATGAAGGTCCCAGGGGCCGTGTCTAGGTGATGTGCAGTCATACATTATACAACCGATATCTGCCTAGGAATGGCCCATGTCACTTTTGGTTGGATCCACTGACTGCCCTGCATGACTATATGAGTTTCTCCTTGAAATGCTTCTAGTTTGAAGGGCGGAAAGACTGAGGGATTTTGTCCATAGAAAAGATAGAGGTATGGGGTCCACAGGAGAGAGAGAGAGGGATGGAGGGCCATACATGGGGCTGAGGGATTGGGGTACTTAGGAAGGATAGAGGGATCAGGGTTCGTTGGAGGTTCTTGGGATTGAGGTCCATAGAGACAGAGATTCAAGTTTTTAGGAGTGACAGGAGGATTGGGGTCCATAAAAGGGACAGAGGGATTGGAGTCCATGGGAAGGACAGACTGAATTGGCTACATAGGAGGTACAGAGGGAATAAAGTCCATTGGGCAGAGAAATTGGAGTCCATAGAAGATGCAAGGGGATGGGGGTCTACCAGAGGGACAGAAGGATGGAGATAAGTTGTAAGCAAGGAGATATTGGGGTCCATAGAAGGGACAGAGGAATGGGGGTCTATAGGAAGGAGATTGGGGTCCATAGAAGGAATAGAGGGATTGGGGTCCTTAGGAAGGATAGAGGGATCAGGGTTCATTGGAGGGTCTGAGGGATTGGGGTCCATATGAGAGATAGAGATTCATGTCTTAAAGAGTGGCGGAAGGATTGGGGTCCATAGGAAGGATAGAGGGATTGGGGTCCATATAATGGAAAGAGACACTGGGATCCATAGGAAGGACAGATTGAATGGAGTCCAAAGGAGATACAGAGGGATTAGGGTCCATTGGACAGACAAATTGGAATCCATAATAGGGACATTGGGATAGGGGTCTACAAGAGGGACAGAGGAATGGGGGTATGTTGTAAGCAAGGAGGTATTGGGGTCCACAGAAGAGACAGATGGATGGAGTCCATAGGAAGGATAGTGAGTTTGGGGTTCATTAGAGGGTCCGAGGGATTGGGGTCCATGGAAGTGACACAGGGATTGGGATCCACAGGAAGGACAAATGGAATGGAGTTCATAGGAGATACAGACTAATTAAAGTCCACAGAAGGTTTGGAGGGGTTAAAGTTCATAGGACAGAGAAACTAGAGTCCATAGGAGGGACAAGAGAATGGGGGTCTACAGGAGGAACAGATTGGGGTACATTGGAAGGAAGGATGGATCTATAAATGGGACAGAGGGGTGTGGTCCATAGGAAGGATGGAGGGATTAGGGTCCATACAAGGGACAGAGGTCTTTGAGTCCATAGGAGGGACAGAGGGATTGGGGTCCTTAGAAGGGACAGAGAGATTGGGGTCCATAGGAGGGACAAAGGGGTTAGGGTCAATAGGAGGGCCTGGAGTCCATAGGAGGGACTGAGGGACAGGAGTAAATGGGAGGGACACAGGGGCTGGAGTTCATAGGAGGGACAGAGGGACTGGAGTCCATAGGAGGGACAGAGGGACTGGAGTCCATAGGAGGGAGAGAGGGACTGGAGTCCATGGGAGGGACAGAGTGGCTGGAGTCCATAGGAGGGACTGGAGTCCACAGGAGGGACTGAGGGACTGGAGTCCATGGGAGGGACTAAGGGACTGGAGTCCATAGGAGGGACAGAGGGGCTGGAGTCCATAGGAGGGACAGAGGGACTGAAGTCCATGGGAGGGACACAGGGGCTGGAGTCCATGGGAGGGACACAGGGGCTGGAGTCCATAGGAGGGACAGAGGGACTGGAGTCCATAGGAGGGACAGAGGGACTGGAGTCCATAGGAGGGACAGAGGGACTGGAGTGCATAGCAGGGACAGAGGGACTGGAGTCCATGGGAGGGACACAGGGGCTGGAGTCCATGGGAGGGACACAGGGGCTGGAGTCCACGGGAGGGACAGAGGGGCTGGAGTCCACAGGAGGGACAGTTGCATTCTATGCAGGGCAGATGCACACTGTAAAAGACAAATGGAAAGCACACATCTGCCTGTTGCTGTAATGCCATGGATGCAAAATCAGAAGGATAATATAATGCGCTCAGTCAAAACGATGGAAGTGGTGAGTCATATGATGGACTGATGAGACTTGTAGTCCCCCAACCACTATAAGGCTACAGACTGAATACATTGCTGTAGAGATCCTCATACTCTGCTCCACCTTTCAGTTCTCTATGGACATATCTTTTATATTCCGGATGTTTTCTAACCAAGCTGTGAATATCAGAACTCATAGAGACAAGTCCTTTTGACCCTCCGTTTCCCACAGGAAGCTATCAGTCCCAAGCAATGTACAATGCTGCACAGCTTGTATATACTGTATACTAATGATATATCCCCAGAATGGTGTTCTCTGGAATAGAGTAGAAGGACTGGGAGGGCCGTATTATACTAGTAACAGTGTAGGAGCTACAGATTTCTTCTCTTATTTTCTCTGCCAACTTGTAGCTGGAGACAAAACTTCTCTATGTACCTACAATTCACCAATTCATGGGCGCACCATGGCTATTACCAGCTGTACTGGAACACGAGCAGCTACCGAAGATGATGATTCTGTAGCTCAAAAGTCAATTGCTCATCACTCAACATCTGAGTTCCACACCTCCCCACCACAGTTGTCCAACAACGTAGCCAGCAAGGAGACAGCTGCTTGACACCTAGTGTTTATCTCTGCTCTGAGCACTTGTCCAAGACAAGTGGCAACAAGAAGAATGCAGGAGGAGGGGGCGTGTCAGTCTCCTATCCCTCAGTGCCACATGCAAAAGTAACCAACCAGCCAGGAGATGGGTGACATGGCCAAGGTGACGGTTACTTCAGTAGTAAAGGGGGTTACGTGGTTGGCACCTTCACTAGCAGCCGGTTCCCCACTTTTGGGGGAACGGATTCGCAGCACAGAGTATCTAGGGACTAGCCTGGAGTCACGGGAGAGTGATGAGAAGAAAGGCCTCAGAGTGAGAAAGCAAGCATGGAGAAAGTGCATTTCATGTATCCCATAGGAACAGTGGATTAGTCACTGGGAGTGAGGTGACCCTGCAGTCCTGCAGTTTCCCTGCTAGGGCGCCTTAAGCCACACCCACAAGTGCAACTGTCACTTCTGGTGTTTTGTTCAGAAATAATTAATAATGTAGCTGCAAGTTCCTGAACTACGATAAAAATGCCTGCCCACCACTATGTACAAGAACCAAAGTTCCAGGGTCTCCTCACTATCACTTGCAAACACAGAAGCCTCCCAGATCTACAGATCCTTGCACACACACAAGGTGGGAATGGGTCTCCGGAATCTGAGAGAGAGAACGATCTCCCTGCAAGGTGAGGCAGAGCCGCCTACACAGGGAGGTACTAGAGCATACTAAACTCTGCACTCTGTACACAGCACACTCCTGAATGCTGCACTCTGTGCAAAGGGCACCCCTGGAGCTGCCCTCTGTACCTAACGCACTCCTGAATTCTGCACTCTGTACGCAATGCACTCCTGAATTCTGCACTCTGTACACAGCACACTCCTGAACTCTGCACTCTGTACCTTACGCACTACTGAACTCTCCACGTTGTACATAACACACTCCTGAACTCTGCACTCTGTATGCAACGCACTCCTGAACTCTGCACTTTGTACAAAACGTACACCTCCTGGACTTCAGCACTTTGTACGCAACGCAATCCTGAACTCTGCACTCTGTACATAGCGCACTCCTGAACTCTGCACTCTGTACCTAGCGCACTCCTGAACTCTGCACTCTGTACAAAACACACTCCTGAACTCTGCACTCTGTACCCAGCACACTCCTGTACCCTGCAATCTCTACCTAGCACACTCCTGAACTCTGCACTTTGTACATAACACACTCCTAAACCTTGCACTCTGTACATAACACACTCCTGAACTCTGCACTTTGTACATAACGCACTCCTGAACTCTGCACTTTGTACGTAGCGCACTCCTGAACTATGCACTCTGTACTTAGCTACATCCTGAACTATGCACTCTGTATGTAGTGCACCCCAGATATGACCAGCCCCTTGAAGACAACCACACTGCTTATGCATCCCGCAATGAAATGGAGCTTGACATCCCTGTATTAGGAGAAATTGAGTAGATATCTTTTTTTTTTTTTAAATGATGAAGAGGTCAGAGGGCAGTTTAGCACATCTATGGGTGAAGCGAATTTGGAACATCTATGGGCGAGGCGGATAGGTACATCTATGGGCGAGGTGGATACTCCTTTGGCTGAGGATCAAGCTAAATGCAATCTGGGAGCTCCGCTGGGTTTCTGACTTGTTTGCTTTAAAATAGAGCATTGCTGCCTGCAGAACAGCCGAGGAACGATCAATACAGACCTAATCTAAAACTACAGGAGGCGGCCGGCTCCAGATACAAGCAATACACTCCCAACGTTCCTTTATCTCCCATGGAGCCGAAAAGCCAAATCCTATTTTGTGCCGAACGCTCTACAATGACACATTGTGCTCCGGGGACTCGTCACGCGCCGCCGAGGTGTACATTGTGCCTGCATGTAATTATAATGAGCATTGTCTCCCGGCATTACATAACATGTTACATAATACATATGTTCTGCACACACACGTGTGGCTGTATGGTGGACGGGGGCCCCCCAGCCGTGCGCACACAGACCCAATCACACGCAGATTAGCACGCGCACGCTCCCCTGCACACAAACATTAACACACTCACGCTTCCTCGCGCACACAAACACAATCCCTCCTGGCAGGTAATTATCTTTTCAGGGCAAACTCACAGGGAGAGGGAGGGAGAGCGCAGAGGGGTAGACGAAACAGAGAATTAAATGGTGAATCGCGAAAGCAGGTAAAATTGGGAGATAAGAAGGATCGGGGATGCCAAAAAATACAGTAACGGGAGCAAGCCAAGAGATTTCAGGAAGGAAAACAAAGAATGAAAAATCGAATTTCTTCTAGTAAAGGAGGTGAACGTAAGAAATTCATTGGAAAGGCGTGAAAAAGATCCTCCATAACCAGCAAGACCCATCAATACAAATGATTACAAATAGGAGCCATGCAGGGCAGTGACCTACTATTCATGAGAATACTACCATTGGGACTTGAGATCCGAGCCTAGAACAAACACAGGTCGATAGTAAAACAAAAAAGGGGGGGGGGGGGGGAAAAACAACAAAAACACCTAAAAGATGCAAAAATTAAGAGCAGACTCTGTGGATGAATTGGCCTTTTTCTGCTATCACTCTTCTATTCTTCTACGACCCAAAAGACCCATGTGAGCCGCTCAGGCTCTCAGACGTGGTGTAAATCCTCAATGTCCACCGCTATGAGGGCCGGTCGGGGAGGGAGCTCGTCCTGGCTCCTGTAATCGTTCACATGTGCGGCTAAGGGAGACTTTTCTCATATCCTTCTATTTTTCCAGCTTATTTTATTTTACCACAAAAATGGCAGATTAGCAAATTGTTACTAATAACTGATAAGCTGAACTCAACCACCATGGTGGAAGATTTGGAACCACTTGTCCATAAAAGGCTGCGCTGTCTATAGTGGTGTTACCTGGTCCAAAACCAATTGAACCGCCATGCTGGGAGATCTAGAACCACTGTCCGTAAAATTGTCATGCTGTCTATAGCGGTGTTACCAGGTCCAGAATAAACTCAAATGCCATGGTGGGAAATCTGGAACTCTGTCCATAAATTGTCATGCTGTCTGTAGCGGTGTTACCAGGTCCAGAATTAACTCAACTGCCATGCTGAGAAAGCTGGAACCATTGTTCACAAAATGCAACCCTGTCCATAGTGGTATTACTAGGTCTAGGACCAACTCAACCGCCATAGTGGGAAATCTGGATTTCTGCGCATAAAATACAATGCTGTCTATAGTGGTGACCAGGTCTAGATTCGGCTCAACCGCCATGGTGGAAAATGTGGAACACTGTCCATAAAATGAAATGCTGTCTATAATGGTGTTATCAGGTCCAGAATAAACTCGACCACCATGGTGGTAAATCTGGAACTCTGTCCATAAAATGAAATGCTGTCTATAGTGGTGTTATTAGGTCTAGAACCAATCAACGGCCATGGTGGGAAATCTGGAACCACTGTCCATAAAATGCAATGCTGTCTATGGTGGAGTTATCAGGTCCAGAACCAATCAATGGCCATGGTGGGAAATCTGGAACCACTGTCCATAAAAAGCAATGCTGTCTATAGTGGTGTTACCAGGTTCAGAATAAACTCAACCACCATGGTGGTAAATCTGGAACTCTGTCCATAAAATGCAATGCTGTCTATAGTGGTGTTATCAGGTCTAGAACCAATCAATGGCCATGGTGGGAAATCTGGAACCACTGTCTATAAAATGCAATGCTGTCTATAGTGGTGTTACCAGGTCCAGAATCAACTCAACCACCATGGTGGTAAATCTGGAACTCTGCCCATAAAATGCAATGCTGTCCATAGGGGTGTTATCCGGTCTAGAACCAATCAACGGCCATGGTGGGAAATCTGGAACCACTGTCTATAAAATGCAATGCTGTCTATAGTGGTGATACCAGGTCCAGAATCAACTCAACCACCATGGTGGTAAATCTGGAACTCTGTTCATAAAATGCAATGCTGTCTATAGTGATGTTATCAGGTCCATAACTAATCAACGGCCATGGTGGGAAATCTGGAACCACTGTCTATAAAATGCAACACCGTCTATAGTGATGTTACCAGGTTCAGAAATAACTCAACTGCCATGGCATGGTGGGAAATCTGAAACCATAGTCCATAAAACACACTTGCTATAGCGGTGCTACCAGGTCTAGAGCCAACTCAATCGCCATTGTGGGAAATCTGTAACTACTTTCCATAAAATGCAGCTCTGTCTATAGTGGTGTTACTAGATCCAGAACTAACTCAACCACCACGGTGGGAAAGCTGGAACTATCATCCATAAAATGCAATGCTGTTTATTTGATATTACCAGGTCCAAAACCAACTCAACCGCCACGGTGGGAAATCTGGAACCATTGTCCATAAAACACAACACTGTCTATAGTGGTGTTACCAGGTCCAGAACAAACTCAACCACCATAGTGGGCAATCCAGAACAATTGTCCAGGTCTAGAACTTAAAGCAGGCCTTCACCCATTTACATAACGTTCTCTCACCTGTCTCCTCCCCACTTCCTCTTACACAATTGCAAATTTTATTATTTATTGTAAATACCTTCTTTCTAATTCTTACACGTTCATCTCCTGAACCCTCTCCTAGGTGGGGATGATGTATCTGGCCTCTACCACCTCCTGGGTTGTCTATGTCATATTCCAAAAATGAATTTTGTGAGATCTCACAGGGGAACTGGGGCATGAACAGACATGCTAGTGGTCTCTGCCAGGTCTATAGGACCTGGTAGAGACCGACAGCAGGTCTGCGCATGCGCTGGATTTTGTTTAAACACGGACTATTATTTATTTAACATTTTCTGACAGAGACAAATATTACGGATTTGAAATGTAATTTAGGATGGATAGGGCGAGGTTCCAAAATTTTGTTACTGAAGGGAATTTAATTTTATACATTTTAATGGTTTGTCCATTTTTTAGACGACAACATGCAGCTGTCCTTTACTGCACGCGTTTTTCTTGCTAATGTGGTTTCACAGGCAGACATATTTTATGTCTTAGATTTGCAATGCAAATCCAGTGCTTGGCCATTAACAAGGGCCGTGTACACAAAAAAATTCCAATACACAAAACCCATATGTTGTAATTATTTATACATACTTGATGTATACACTGACTATATAGAGTTCCAGTTACGAGCTTGGGCCACAGTAAAATTAAAACACGTATATCGGGGAAGTGTAAGAGTTAATGGGGGTGCTATTCAACACTACTACTCTTGCTGAACCTTCTTCCGTTATGTTGAGACTTCGAATCCCTAAGATGTGACCCGCACAGCGGGAAAGGGGGCCACATCCCCGACAAGTACACTAAATAAACATCATTATTTATACACCGCAGTGCACAGCTAGACCCTGAGCCCAGCTGAAAATCCACTCACCAGCTCAGGATCCCAACGCCTCAAAAATAACATAGAGGGAGGGAGCTCTGTGATCAAGGACAAAACCAAACCAGAAATTCACACAAAGGCTGAACGGAATCCAGAAATCTCCCGCAGTACAAACACCAGAAATACAGCTTACATTACCGTCCAGTGGCTGCATCTGCTGCAACAATGCCGTCCAAATAATTACAGAATACAATATGTACAAGCAGTCCGCTAAAGGAGCAAATAATTGTTAAGGGACAATTTCGGATTAACAGCTAAACACACAGCCAAGGCAGAGAGGGCCAAAGAAAGTCAGAGAGGATCATAGAATATCCCAGAGAGTCAGGGAAGGCCAAAGTGGGTCAAAGAAGACCACAGAGGGCAAGAGAAGACCAGAGAGGTCCAAGGAGCTCAACTGGACTAAAAGATCGGGGAGGTCTGGAAAAGCCCAGGAAAGTCCAGAGAGGGTCAAAGAGAGTATCGTATATACTCGAGTATAAGCTGACCCGAATATAAGCCGATGCCCTAATTTTACCACAAAAAACTGGGAAAACTTATTGACTTGAGTATAAGCCTAGGGTGTCCATCTGCATGCCTCACTGTGCCTTACTGTGTCCATGTGCATGCCTCACTGTGCCTCACTGTGTCAATGCCTCACTGTGTCCATGCCTCAATATGCCCATGCTTCAGTGTCCATTTCTCACTGTGTCCATGCCTCACTGTGTCCAAGCCTCACTGTGTCCAAGCCTCACTGTGTCCATGCCTCACTGCGTCCATGCCTCACTGTGTCCATGCCTCACTGTGTCCATGCCTCACTGTGTCCATGCCTCACTGTGCCCATGCCTCACTGTGCCCATGCCTCACTGTGCCCATGCCTCACTGTCACTGTGCCCATGCCTCACTGTCACTGTGCCCATGCCTCACTCTGTCCAATCTCCTTCCTGATCTCCTGCGCTGTGTCCATTTGCAGCCTAAGACGAGAAGGAGGCGTGGCTTTGTTACACTGCATGGCCGTCGACTAGACTGACGAAACAGAGAGCCGATTCGACACAGAGAGCAGATTCGACAGAGCAGATTCGACACAGAGAGCAGATTCAACACAGACTCGAGTATAAGCTGAGGGGGGCATTTCCAGCACAAAAAAGTGTGCTGAAAAACTTGGCTTGTACTTGAGTATATACGGTAAGTCCAATTTAGAGAAGACCAGACAGAGTCAGAGAGAAGCAAATAGGATCAGAGAAGACCACAGAAGGCCAAAGAGGTTTAGGGAAGACCAGAGAGGTTCAGAAAGAGCCACACAGGGCTAGAGAAGATCAGGGAGGTCTAGGGAATACCAGGAAAGTCCAGAGAGGCCAACAGAGAGTAAGTGCAATTTAGAGAAGACCAGACAGGGAGAGAGAAAACCAAAAATAATCAGAGGAGACCACAGAGGGCCAGAGAGGTCTGGAGAAGACTAGAGAAGTTCAGATAGAGCCATAGAGGGTTATAGAAGGTCAGGGAGGTCTAGAGAAGCCCAGGAAAGTCCAAGAAGCGTAAGTGCGATTTAGAGAAGATCAGAAAGGGCCAGAGAGAACCAAAAAGGATTAGAGGAGACCACAGAGAGACATAGAGGTTTAGAGAAGACTACAGAGGTCCATAGAGAGCCATAGAAGGATAGAGAAGATCATGCAGCACTGAAGAAGGCCAGAAAAGTCCACAGGGAACCAAAGAGAGGTTTAAAGAAACCCAGATAGAGTCAGAATGAACCAAAGTGAGTCAGAGGAAACCATAGAGGGTCTGGGAAGTCCAGAGATGATCAGATAAGGCTATAGAGGACAAGACAATACCAGAGAGAGTTGGAGAATACTAGAGAGGTCCAAATATAAAACTATAGCGGGCCAGAGAAGATCTGAGAGGTCTCAAGATGCCCAGAAAGATCCAGAGGAAGCCTGAGGGGGGCAGGAAAATACCAGATAGGGAAAGAGGGGACCAGAGAAGGTCATTGAAAAGGAGCGTAGAATGGAGGGAGCCTGAGAGGTCCAGAGTAGATTAGAGTTGACCTGAGAGGGTCAGAAGGAGCCAGATACAATCGGAAAAGACCAATAAAGACCATAGTGAGACAGGGGAATCAGAAAAGACCAAAGAGGGTAAAAAAAATCCAGGGAGGGTAAAAGAGAGCCAGTGGATGCCAGAAAGGGTCTGAGAAAACCAGAGAAATTCAGAGAGACTTCGGGGGGATCTGAGAATACCAGACAGGCCTGGAGGGAGCCACAGTGGTCCAGAGAAGACCGGAGCTGGACTTAGAGAGTCAGAGAATACCAGAGAGGGTCAGATAGGTTCCCCAGACAACAAACTTTGCACACTTGTAGAGGAGAAAAGAGGGTACATGTGTACCAAGCTTCAGGTCCAGGAGACTTACGACCGGCCAGTCCTGGGTCCCCAAAGTCACCGGAGAAATAACCGTTTAACATGGGAGTCTATGGAAGGGGTGCCCGGCTTTGAAAAATCGGTGCTCCCCGGCCGTAGGTCCTCCGAACAACAAACTTTGCACACTTGTAGAGGAAGAGGGGGCTACATGTGTGCCAAGACAGGGGACCTTCGGTGGGCCGGTACCGGGTCCCCAAAGTCCGGGAGGTCAGGCGCAAAAAGGTGACTCGAGTATAAGCCAGGGGGGGCATTTTCAGCACAAAAAAATGTGCTGAAAAACTCGGCTTATACTTGAGTATATATGGTATGTGTATAAATAATTGTAAGCTTGCATGGGGGCCAACATCTCTCCTACCACATTTATACTTATAACTCGGATACAAGGAGTAAATATATCTGAAATGGCTTCTGTCTTCAATTCCTAAACACCAGATGACACAAAATACCCCCCCCCCCCCTCCCTTCTTCCAGAGAAGGAGTCAAATGTAAATTTTCCTCTGAAAGAAGCTTACCTAGTTCATCAATTGTGACCCAGAGGCATCTCCTGAGGGGTCACTTGCAAAATACACTGACATCCCACCTACTTCATCTCCAAGACCTCCACTCTAAGCCTCCATAGAATGCCCCTTGACAGCCTCTGACAGATGGGCAACACCCACTTGCTTAACCCTATCTCGGCCCTCATCCCTTCAAAGACGAACGGCTGAGCAGACACAAAGGGAAAGGCATTGATCATGGGACGCCTGACTGGCAGCTGTCACTCCCACCCGTTCCCTTTTTAAATCACGCATTGGCTACTGGGTGGAGATTAGGCGCTTGTTGATGAATGGCAGATAAACCCAAATCGTGATCTTTGACCTCTCCCAGGTGCTAATCCACCCCAGGCCCACAACACACCGGGGCGATTGTCCAGCACGTCTGGAGAGCGTGAGCTACATTCCTTCACACATTCACATGCAGAATCAAAAAATGTCTTTATTTTGGTTTTAGATGGAGTAGGAAAGCGAGAAACCCCTGTTGGGTTTTTATGTACTGTTTAACTGGGGAAAAAATACTGGTGACACCAGAAGGCGACTTTATTGGAAGATTCCCCCCTCACCTCCTATTCCCATGACCACTCCAAAATTTTGAAATTCTCTTTAGTTCCTGTCCTGTGCCAATGGTCACCAGCAGAGCTGTCTTAATGCCTGGGCACACTTGGGCACTGCCCAGGGGCCCCAGGTGCATGGGGGCCCCATGATAGTCTTGCATTACATCATATTTGCCAACTGTCCCATATCTGCTAGGATAATCATGCATTTTACCAAGTTTTCCCAGGATGATGGCCTTGTCCTGAGCGGAATCCCAGAACTTGTACTTTGCCCTCCTGATGCCATTCTGCCTCCCCCTGTGCTCTTTGTGTTGAATTAGTCTTTGATTTATGGCATGTTTTCTTATTGTTTAAAATCAATTTTATTGAAAGTGCTAATATATATATATATATATATATATATATATATATATGTTTAATTCTATATCAACTATTGATACTTTAATTCTTAAATAGGTGCGTAAATTTGGGGCAGGCTGCCAGGGGCCTCAGTGCATTACTTTCCCAGGGGCCCATGATGCTATTAAGACGGCCCTGGTCACCAGGACAAATAGAGATAGTGAATCTCCACATCGGGATGTGGGGGTTTCATCACTTCCCCATTCCGTCCAAACTTTGAGTAAAAAGTTTTGGCTTTCTATACACTTTAATTTTCTCTTGAATCTGCTGTAAACTGGGAACTTGGCTTCTTGTCAGCAAAGTATAATGTAGACGGAGTTGGAATATATTGTATTTGTATTATATTTTATGTTTCCACCAGAATTTTATACATGTACTTATTATGTAACAGCCTGCATAGCAGCGGTTTGCAGGAACCCATCAAAGCTTTCATTGGTCCATGCACTCTGAGCTTCTAAAAATTTACTTACAATTGTTAAACGGACAATTTCAGGTTAACAGCTAAACACACAACCAAGGCAGAGAGGGCCAAGCAGAGTCAGAGGGGATCAACAAATTCACCAGAGAGTCAGAGATAGCCAAAGAGGGTCAAAGAAGACCACAGAGGGCAAGAAAGGTATAGAGAAGACCAGAGAGGTCCAGAGAGCTATACAGAGCAAGAGTAGATAAGGGAGGTCTGTAAGAGTCTAGAGAGGGCCAAAGAGAGTAAGTGCAATTTAGAGAAAACCAGACATGAGCGTGCAGAAAACGCACAGAAACGTGCATGCGCTACGTTGCACCTGCATGGTGTGAATGGAGCATTGCCAAGGCTACTGCAATAAAGACCAAGTGAAAATAAAACTCATCAGGGCTACTACTTTTTCTTTGATCTTTTTTCTCAGTCCATCCTGATCTTTCTGATCAATGGAAATGTAAATCAGTCTGATCAATTGAAATGATTATAAATCAATCTGACCAATGAAACCATCAAACCATCTGGCCAATCAATCCAATCAAATCCGATCCATCAATCAAACCATCCGATCAATCAAATTAAATGTAAATTAATCCGATCAATGTAATGTAAATCAATCAGATCAATGAAATGTAAATCAATCAGATCAATGGCTCAACCAAATGATCTGTTCAATCAATGAAATGAAATCAAATCCATCAATTAACCCATCTGATCAGTTAAATTAAACATACATCAATCTGATCAATAGAGATAAATGTAATTCAATCCGATTAATGGATCTATTAATCAAATACAATAAAACCCATCAATCAAACCATCTGATCCATCAAAATAAATGTAAATCAATCTGATTAATGGATCAATCAAATCAAATAGGATCCATCAATCAAGCTGTCTGATCAGTCAAATTAAATGTAAATCAATCTGATGAATGGATCAATAAATCAAATAAAATAAAATACATTAATCAAACCATCTGATCCATTAAATAAATGTAAATCAATCTGATCAATAGAATGTAAATAAATCCAATCAATGGAATGTAAATCAATCGAATCAATGGCTCAATCAAATCATGAAGAGGAATGGCATTGGCATTGCAGCGCGGCGCATTGGGCGCCTGTCAACAGCGTTTTGGGCGCCATTAACAAGCACAATGCATGTTCGCAGCACGTTTTTTGAAATACGCAACCAAACTTGCTTTTTTTTTTTGGTCAATCAATCAAATGAAATTAGATCCACCAATCAGACCTTCTGATTTGTCAAATTAAATGCACATTGATCTGATCAATGGACATAAACGTAAATCAATATGAGTAATCGATCAATCAAATCAAATCCATCAATCAAACCATGTGATCAGCCAAATTAAAATTTAAATCAATCTGATCAATGGCTCAATCAATCAAATCAAATCCATCAATCAAACCATCTGATCAATCAAATTAAATGTACATTGATCTGATCAATGGACATAAATGTAAATCAATGTGATTAAAAGGATCAATCGATCAAATCAAATCCTTCAACTAAACCGTCTGATCCATCCAAATAAATGTAAATCAATCTGAACAATGGATCAATCAATCAAATCAAATAAAGTCCTTCAATCAAATGATCTGATCAACCAAATTAAATGTAAATCAATCCGATCAATGGACATGAATCAATCTGATTAATGAATTAATCAATCAAATCAAATAAGATCCATCAATCAAACCACTTGATCCATCAAATTAAATGTAAATCAATCTGATTGATGGATTTTATTTTATTTGACCGACTGATCCATTAATCAGACTGAGTTACATTTAATTTGATGGATCAAGTGGTTTGATTGATGGATCTTATTTGATTTGATTGATTAATTCATGTCCATTGATCGGATTGATTTACATTTATTTGATGGATCAGATGGTTTGATTGATGGGTTTTATTTTATTTTATTGATTTATCCTTTAATCTGATTGATTTACATTTAGTTTGACTGATCAGATGGTTTGATTGAAGGATCTGATTTGATTTGATTGATCGATCCCTTAATCTGATTGATTTACATTTATTTTGATGGCTCAGGTGGTTTGATTGATGGATTTTATTTTACTAATCAATCAAATGAAATGTCAATCATCCCGATTAATGGAAATGTAACTCTCTGCTACAAGAGAAGAGGGAAGGCCAATGTTAGCCAATCAGACGGGGGATTTGTCTCTATGGGGCTCGGTAAAGGCCCCCGTTTGATAACGACCTTGATCGTTCAGGTGCCTGGGCGATAACGGGTTAAGGAGTGGCGCAGGACCCCCTCCCCCTCCCGCCGGTACCCCTAGGAAATCAGTGTGCCAGGGAAACCCATTACATCCTGTCTGTGTCAATTAGCTTCTAATTATGGGCTTGTAATGCTCGGGAGATAATTAACATGTAAATGACATTACAGTGTTTATAGTCAATAAAGTCTCGCTGGGACATCTCGTGTCACCTGACGCGCGCCGTATCAGAGAGGTGCACGGGGCGCCGAGGTTCAGGGATGAGAGGAGGGGGGGGTGATAAATCGCAGAAGGGGGGTGGGGAGTGATAAATCGCAGAAGGGGGGCGGGGGGGGTAATAAATCCCAGAAGGGGGGCGGGGGGGTGATAAATCCCAGAAGGGGGGCAGGGGGGGTGATAAATCCCAGAAGGGGGCGGGGGGGTGATAAATCCCAGAAGGGGGGCAGGGGGATGATAAATCCCAGAAGGGGGGCGGGGGGTGATAAATCCCAGAAGGGGGACAGTGGGGTGATAAATCCCAGAAGGGGGCGGGGGGGGTGATAAATCCCAGAAGGGGGGCGGGGGGTGATAAATCCCAGAAGGGGGGCAGGGGGGTGATAAATCCCAGAAGGGGGGCGGAGAGGGTGCTAAATCCCAGAAGGGGGGCGGGGGGTGCTAAATCCCAGAAGGGGGGCGGGGGGGTGATAAATCCCAGAAGGGGGGCGGGGGGGGGTGAAGAGGAATGGCAGAGAATTATCAGCATGCAGAGCACAGACGCAGCTGACGGGTTTATATGGAGGGGGAGGGGCGTTTTCCAGCATCTCCTCTACGACTACCGCGCCGTGCGGGAAGAGATCCCGCACCCCACCTACAGCGTGACTTCCAGGATTAGCGCAAAGGTTCCAATGATTTTCCAGATGCACGCCGACACCGTCTGGCTTGATGCATTTAAATGTGAAATATTATGGGATGGGCTGTACTGACTGCGCACATTTATGTCGCATAGCATACTAGCTCATTATGAATTACTTACCTTAGATCGAAGTCCGCGCTCCCCCCTCCGGCCGGCAACATCTCTCGGGGGTTACTTCTGGGTATCGCGGCTCCGGCGCTGTGATTTTGTCCGGAGCCGCAATGACGTCACTCCCGCGAATGCGCGCGGGAGCCGCCGGTAACAGCAGACTGACTGAAGCAACGGCGCATAGGTTAGCTTTAGTGCGCATGTGCCGATGAGATCAGCACATGCAGGGGACAGGGGATATCTCCTAAACTGTGCAGGTTTAGGAGATATCCGGGGTAGCTACTGGTAAGCCTTATTATAGGCTTACCTGTAGCATAAAGTGGTTGTAAAGGGTTTACAACCACTTTAATAAGTGATTAAACAGTACTGACTGGCATATTCAAGGCTTTGGGTATATTTTTATATCCTTTTCCCTCTTTATAAAGTTCCATTACCTTGTTACGCAGGTCTTTTGACTGTTCTTTTCTACCTCCTCATGGCTCAGTGTCTAGCCAGCCTAGTGCATCCATGTGAGCGCCAACAAACTCATTGACTATTTATACACAGACACTAATTGTGATTTCAAAAGCCACAATAACCTTTAAATTGGCATTTTAACCCGTGTGTGCCACCTTCTGTGTCTGTACCAAAGCCAAACGTTCCAGGGTATGTAAACTTTTGATCAGAGACATTTGGGTGATTTCTGTTATCATTATGATTTTAAAAAGGATCCAAAAAACTATGTCATAATAAATGGCTTCATGTGATCGCTATCCTTGAATAAAAGACAGGTTTTTTTTGGCACGATCAGTCATATTTTCAATATACCGTATATACTCGAGTATAAGCCGAGCCGAATATAAGCCGAGGCACCTAATTTTACCACAAAAAACTGGGAAAACGTATTGACTCGAGTATAAGCCTAGGGTGTCCATCTGCATGTCTCACTGTGTCCATGTGCATGCCACACTGTGCCCATGACTAGACTGACGTTTAACATGGGAGTCTATAGAAGTGGTGCCCGGCTTTGAAAAATCAGTGCTCCCCGGCTGTATGTTCCTTAGACAACAAACTTTGCACACTTATAGAAGAGGAGTGGGGCTACATGTGTGCCAAGTTTCCGGTCCAGAGGACCTAGGACCGGCCGGTACCGGGCCCCCAAACTTACCGGAGAAATGACCGTTTAACATGGGAGTCTATAGAAGGGGTGCCCGGGTTTAAAAAATCGGTGCTCCCCGGCCGTAGGTCCTCCAGACAACAAACTTTGCACACTTGTAGAGAAAGAGTGAAGCTACATGTGTGCCAAGTTTGGGGTCCAGAAGACCTACGACTGGCCGGTATCGGATCCCCAAAATCCGGGAGATCAGGCGCAAAAAGGTGACTCGAGTATAAGCCGAGGGGGGCATTTTCAGCACAAAAAAAATGTTCTGAAAAATTCGGCTTATACTCGAGTATATACGGTAAATGCCAAAATTTCACAATTTCTGCCAGGGTATGCAAACTTTTGAGCACAACTGTATTTAATCTTCCTCACAGAGATCGCAGTACTCAGCCTTGACAATACCTTCATCTGCTTTTCTCTTCAGAAGGACGGTGCCATCTTTGTTCAGGCATTGTATATGTATATATATGATGACAGGTCCACTTTAAGGGGAACTGAGCCCAGGACCTCCATGCCAACCACAAGGCCACAACCTCAAGGCCACTGTGCCGCCTGTTGCAGTCATTGTTGCTATCGGTGTTACTTTAAGGAATCCTCCAGCATGTGCAGATGATTTCCGCACTCCATATCACACCATATGTGGAGTATTAAGTCTCTCAATATTACACCATATGCCGGGGATTACCCCCAGGAACAGGATTCCATATGTGGAGTATTACAGCGCGCCGCGCGCCCGAGGTACGCCGCCATATGTGGAACGTTACGGAAACACATGCACCGTATTACCTGCGGATACAATGTTACCTCCAGGAATATCCCTCTTTATTGACGATCACTGGAAGGTTTAATGATCGGGAGGGAGAAGCTGACAATCTGGGAAAAAAAAGGGGGGGGAGGGGAGGGGAAGCGATTGTCGGATTCAATCGTTCTGTAGAGACGGCAATTTAAAAGCAATTTTGGAAGTAGACCAAAAAAAAAAAAAACACGGCAAAGCTTTCTGGGTGGTTCCTGATTTCTGGGGGGGAATGTTTACTCTGTATAATGAGGATGATGTCATCCGTATTGGCGAGGACGCAATGACGTCAGCGATGAAATAAATGAGTGACAAATCGAGGCGACGGGGACTGGGGGGAAGCGGTCACCCTTATCCCAGGGAACGTCTTTTTTTTTTTATTCGATTCGTAGATCTCTCTGTGGTCGGTGTACCTGTGGGTGCGGCAGAGAGCAGACGGGGAGAGGGAAGGGGGCCCTTGATTTGCTTAATATCAGGTTGGGGAAGGTTGGTGAGCCACAAGCCGCTCTTAGTGGGAGAAGAGAAAGCCCTGAGATTGGCAGATAATTATAACCGCTCGTACCGCGGCTGTCATGGGACCCCCTACACTCACTCATTACCGGAGAGGAGGAAGGGAGGGGGGGTGGGGAATACAAAAAAGGAGGGGGGGCAAACACCTTGCCATTGTGAGGGTGGAGGGAAAAGACAATGCAGCTGGGAAAGAGAAGGAGCAGATGAGAATGCTACAGAGCAGGGAAGGAAAACTGGCAATTTGGGGGCCCTTGTGCTCCTTCTTTGTGGCCCTTGAGGATAAAGTGAATTAGCTCCAGCCCCCCCCCCCCCCCCCTTGATGTTCTCCAGTAGATACGTTACGCTTTATGACATCGTTTTACAGCCAAACAGTTCCAGAAATGTTTTATGGCCCCCTTTATATATTGCAAATTGCAATTTTTTTACTATAATGTTAAAGGAACAGTCCAATAAAAAAAATGTGCATTTGTTACATTATTGCATTCAAGTCTGCAGAGCATTGTAACTGCGATCATTACATCACAAGTTTACAGAATTTTTCACCCCCCAGGTCTGTACAGAGGAAGGAAACATTGGACTACAAGTGCGTCACGGCCCTGCTGAGTCCTTGTGCTGCGATAAAAAAATGGGATTTGTAGTCCTCTTATTATTCACCGATCTTTCAGGATGATGGGACTGTAGTGTTAGGGCCAGGCGGCACAGGTGCACTAAATTCAAATAACACCAATCCGGAGGAGCGCTTTGAGGGTTGGAGAATTCGACCATGTTTTATGTTGCACCCTAAGGCACTGTGGGAGGTTGTGGGGCACTGTGGAGGCTTAGGGCTCTCAGGGGCCCTGGAGGCCACTATAGGAAGTTGTGGAATACTATAGGAGCTGGGAAATACTGTGTGAGGTGGGGGGGGGATACTGTGGAGGCTGAGGGCTCTCAGGGGCCCTGGAGGCTTCTCTGGGAGGTTGGGGAACACTAAAATTGCTGGGAGGTACTGTGTGAGATTTGGGGGTATTGTGGAGGCTGAGGGCTCTCAAGGGTCCTGAAGGCTGCTATGGGAGGTTGTAGAACAATATAGGAGCTGGGAGATACTGTGTGAGGTTGAGGAGGGGGGGTACTGTGGAGGCTGAGGGCTCTCAGGAGCCCCGGAGGCTGCTATGGGAGGTTGGGGAACACTATAAGTGCTGAGAGGTACTGTGTAAGGTTGGGGGGGAACTGTGGAGGGTTAGAGCTCTCAGGGGTCCTGGAGGCTACTATTGGAGGTTGGGGAACACTATAGGACCTGGGAGGTACTGTGTGAGGTGGGGGGTACTGTGGTGGCTGAGGGCTCTCAGGGGCCCTGGAGGCTGCTATGGGAGGTTGGGGAACACTATGTGAGCTGAGAGGTACTGTGTGAGGTTGGGGGGTACTGTGGAGGTTTAGGGCTCTCAGGGGTCCTGCAGGCTGCTATTGGAGGTTGGGGAACACTATAGGAGCTGGGAGGTACTGTGTGAGGTTGGGGGGGGGTACTGTGGAGGCTGAGGACTCTCGGGGGCCCTGGAGGCTTCTATGGGAGGTTGGGGAACACTAAAGTTGCTGGGAGGTACTGCGTGAGGTTGGGGGGTACTGTGGAGGCGGTGGGCTCTCAGGGGTCCTGGAGGCTGGTATGGGAGGTTGGAGAACACTATAGAAGCTGGGAGATACTGTGTGAGGTTGGGTGGTACTGTGAAGGCTGAGAGCTCTTAGGAGCCCTGGAGGCTGCCATGGGAGGTTGGGGAACACTATGAGTGCTGAGAGGTACTGTGTAAGGTTGGGGGTACTGTGGAGGCTTAGGGCTCTCAGGGATCCTGGAGGCTGCTATGGGAGGTTGGAGAACACTATAAGAGCTGGGTGGTACTGTGTGAGGTAGGGGGTACTGTGGAGGCTGAGGGCTCTCAGGGGTCCTGGAGCTACTATGGGATGTTGAGGAACACTATGAGTCTGGGGGGCTTTGTAGGAGGTGAGGAGGTCTGCAGCTGACTGGAGGCTCGGGAGAGAGGAGGCCCAACAGTGGCCACAGCCCCATGGCTGAGAACTAGTGCTATAACAATGAATTCTACCAGAAAGTAAATCAGGGGATGAGGAGACACAAATATGGCAAAAAAAGTAATAGAGCGACCAGGAAGATTCCATGTTTCTATCAGAATATACTAAATGGTTATTTTACAACAACAGAGAGATAAGCTTTGTGACGGATCGCTCATCCGCCAGCCGGAGGCCCTCAGAAAATTCTCCGCCGAGCGGAGTGTCATTATTTCGTACTTAACGCCGCCGTTCTGCAATATTTGCGTTTCTGGGGAAAGCCGCCTGGCGGGCCGTGGGGTTTAGCGATAATGCTTCATTTCATTGCTTCCATGTAAGATTTATTATCCTCAATCTCAATGTAATTGTTCACAATTCCGCTCGGCGTGGAGAACGGTTTGAATGGGTTTATTGTTTTGTCGTTTTTTTTTTTTTGTAATAAGAGCAGCAACATCGGCGGTAATCTGAAATCACAATATGAATATTACATCGCCTGCATAGGCAGCGGCTGTGCGCAGACACCGAGCCTTGGAGGTCACGTTTAAAATGGAACTCCGAGCAAACAAGAGAAAGCGCCCTGAATTCTGTGTGTGTATTGAAAAATGTTACATTTGTTTTACAATATTCTGATGCAAATTATCTGCTGGAAACATATTATCTTCCTGTAATCATCTGTATTGTGGGAATGATGCTCAGACAGGGCCGTGGATAAGGGGGGTACCACCAGGCCTCCTGTACAGGGCCCAGGGTAGCAGGGGGGCCCAGGCAACTGGGTGAATCTGATGTAGGCAGGGAGATCAGTGCAACAGGGGGGCAATTACTGGAATCGATTCCCCTGTATGATTCTCTCTGCAGCAGCTAAAATCTGGCTTCTTCCCCTCTCCCTCCCATCGGCTTTCAGCTGCTGCAGAGAGAGCCATACAGGGAGGCCTGGTGGTATCCCTTTATCCACGGCCCTGACGGCAGGGGGGCAATTACTGGAACAGATTCCCTGTATGGCTCGCTCTGCAGCAGCTGAAAGCTGGCTTCTTCTCCTCTCCCTCCTGCTGGCTTTCAGCTGCTGCAGAGAAAGACCATACATGGATCTGTTCCAGTAATCGCCCCCCTGCCATTAGGGCCGTGGATTAAAAGGATACCACCAGGTCTCCTGTGCGGGGCCCAGGCAGCTGGGTGAATCTGATGTAGGCCGGGAGATTAGTGCGGCAAGGGGGTTAGTTACTGAAATCGATCCCCTGTATGATTCTCTCTGCAGCAGCTGAAAGCTGGCTTCTTCCCCTCTCCCTCCTGTCGGCTTTCAGCCGCTGCAGAGAGAGCAATACAGGGGATCAGTTCCAGTAATCACCCCCCATGCTATACCAATCACCCTCCCTGTGCACCATACATTTCCCCCCGCTGCCCAGGCCCCCGTGTGCCCCTCCCTCCTTCCACTGTGCTGCCGGCTTCCCTCCACTCCTTCCCAACAGCAGCTGCAAAGACACAATAGGACCCTGTAGGATGGAGAGTTGGGAATATACTGGAGAGTTGGGAAAGGGTTCAATAAATATGTCACATTTAACAGCCCCCTTCCTTTCCCGAATGAACACAATGAGTGATCGGTACCGATCACACGCTGTGTTCGTTCCTAACTGAAGCATAGTAAATTGTGTTTATTTGGGGGGGCCTGTCAGGTTGGCTTTATGGGGCACTGTGATTTCTGACAGCGGTCGTGTGCTCAGACTGGAGTACCTGCACTGTGGGACAATCTGGCTCTGCTGGATCACTTGACCCCTTATGCCTTGTACACACGATCGGATTTTTCGTCGGGATAAACTCCGACAGATTTTTCCGACGGAATTCCGTTCAAGCTGTCTTGCATACACACTGTCACACCAAATTCCGACCGTCAAGAATGCGGTGACGTAACAACACTACGACCAGCCGAGAAAAATGAAGTTCAATGCTTCCGAGCATGCGTCGACTTGATTCTGAGTAAGCGTGGTTTTTTCTCCGTCGGAGTTCCATACAGACGGACGGAATTTCCGCTAGGAATTTTTTCCATTGGAAAAAAAGAGAACATGTTCTCTTTCTAAATTCCGACGGAAAAAAGTCCGATGGGGCCCACACACGGTCGGAATATCCGATGAAAAAATTCCGTCTGACTTTTTTCATCGGGAATTCCGACCTTGTGTACAAGGCATTACTCTAACGCTGACCATACACGGTCAGTTTTTTTAGGTTCAGATAGGTTCATCAAGGTAGATAAGGTCCTATGTTCGCTTGGATCGCCTAGGTCAGGGGTTCTCAACCCCGACCACAAGTACCCCCAACAGGCCATGTTTGCAGGTTTTCCTTTATTTTGCACAGGTGCTTTAAATCAGAGTCAATGGCTTTGGTATTTTGGACAGCTATAGGTTCACACTGCTGCGAATTTTATTGCGAATTTGAGCCGTTGCGATTGCTCAAATTCGCAAGTCATTAAA
Organism: Rana muscosa; assembly: GCA_029206835.1. NCBI lineage: Eukaryota > Metazoa > Chordata > Amphibia > Anura > Ranidae > Rana > Rana muscosa. Next base: position 292,062,176 of record CM055120.1, read on the forward strand.
ATAACATTGTTTTCCATTAGTGCCATTCACATCAGTGCAGTGCGAATCTAAGCTGCGGGAAAGAAGGGTCCTGTGCGAGTTTGATCCGTGTGAGATGCAAATTCAGCTCTGTAGACTGGTATTCCCTGAAATCGCAGGCGCGAATCGCTGCAAATTCGTGGCAAAAACGCAGCCGCGAAATCGCGGCAAAATCGCGCAATTTTGAATTCGCAGCAATGCGAACCTAAAGAAATTCCCAAAACATGGCCTGTTGGGGGTACTTGAGGACAGGGTTGAGAACCACTGGCCTATTTGATCTGAGCTGAAGTGGGAGTGGGTACCTATCAAAATTATTTAATTTAATGTGCCAAAAGAGAGCGGGGGGGGGGGGAATGAGAAACGCAGAAAAAATGCCCCTGACTCTTTTCCAAACACATATCACACCGTGGTGCTGCAGTAACAATGAATGGCACCGCCAAGGACAGCGCATTTCTCTCCTTGTCGGGAAAGCTTGCGATTTTGCGCAGATTCCTGGCACGCAACGATCTGAACCCATCCTAAGGAAAGGCAATCTGCAATACATTCATTTTTTGTTTTCCGGTTTACACACAATTACAGTCCAATGGTAGTGATGAGCCGAACACCCCCGGGTTCGGTTCGCACCAGAACCCGCGAACGGACCGAAAGTTCGTACGAACATTAGAACCCTATTAAATACAATGGATGCGAACGTTCGAATTCTAAAGTGCTAATTATAACAACTATTATGCATGTTATTGTCCTAAAAAGGGTTTGGGAACCCGGGTTGTGCACCAGGGGACATGTATCAATGCAAAAAGAAGTTTTAAAAACGGTCGTTTTTCGGGAGCAGTCATTTTAATGATGCATAAAGTGAAAAAAAAAAAGTCAAATATTCCTTTAAATATCGTACCTGGGGGGGTGTCTAAAGTATGCCTGTGAAGTGCCACGTGTTTCCCGTGTTTAGAACTGTCCCTGCACAAAATGACACTTAAAACTGCTTGCGGCTTTAATGTAATGTCTGGTCCCGGTAATATGGATGAAAATCTTTAAGAAAAATGGCATAGCTACCCCATGACCCCCCCCCCCCCCCCTACCCCAGCCCATTACCAGCCCCTTTGGGTCTTGTATGGATATTAAGGGGAACACCGCACATAAAATAAAAAAGGCCCTATATACTCTGAACAGCCGTATACAGGCGGTGCATACAAGACAGGGACTGTAGGTTTGTTCTTATGTAGAATCTGTTTGTAATTTTGAACAGGTACATTGTTTAAGTGTAGCTCCAGCCCAAAAATCTATTTTTAAACTTTTTGGAAAACATAGGTAAGGGTTATCACCCCTGTAACATTTGTTTTGCTGTCTGTGCCCCTGTTCAGAACATTTCACCTCACTTTCCGTCCCAATGACAACTGTTTTTGAAATGTGGTGTTTTTCTTGAAACAAGGATTGGTGATAAAGCATCAGTACAGAGGAGACACCTTTCTCCCATATTTATTCTTACAGGAGAGAATTTTCCTTCCTAGGGGTAGATTTCCTCTCACTTCCTGTTGTCTTCTTGCGTTTGCAAGTAGGAGTCGTTTGTAAGTTGGATGTTTGAAAGTAGGGACCTGCCGTATATACTCTGCAGAAATAGGCCCCTTAGTTGTTGGTGTTGGCACAACACTGTAAGCACTCACAGTTACTCTTGGTTGGTGCTGGAACGCCCTGCTGTCAACTATTATATCAGGAATTTTAATTACATATAATTGTTGAACAGTGGTAGTAAAAATTGGGCCTTTGATGGTGGTGCTGGTGCCACAACACTGTAAGCCCTGACAGTTACTCTTGGTGGGTGCAGCAATGGGCCCTGCTGTGAATTATTAGATCAAGAATTGTAATTGCATGCCCCTGTTGAACAGGGGCTGAAAAATTGGGCCTTTCGTGGTGGTGGTGGTGGTGGCGTTGCCACAACACTGTAAGCCCTCAGAGTTACTCTTGGTGGGTGCAGCAATGGGCCCTGCTGTGAATTATTAGATCAAGAATTGTAATTACATGCCCCTGTTGAACAGGGGCTGAAAAATTGGGCCTTAGGCACTGGTGGCACAACACTACAACCCCTCACAGATACTGTACTTGGAGCACAGCAATGAGCCCTATGGCAAATTATTGCTAAAAAAATTGTAATTACACGCCCCTGTAAAACAGGGGCTGAAAAATTGGGCCTTAGCCACTGGTGGCGGCACCCATAAACAAAAATGATTTTCCAAGCTATCATCATCAATCGTATCATTGAGGACTCGGAGGAGGAGGATAGCCAGTCAACATAACAGCACAGGCACTCAGCATCAGCATCAGTCTTGAAGGGATGTGACATGTTAAAATCAATTAGTCTGTTATATCAGCATCAGGTGTGTGGTAGCTGGTGGTGATCCAAGACTGGTCCATCTTGATGAAAGTCAGTCGATCAACCGAGTCGGTGGACAGGCGCACCCTGTGATCCGTGACAAATCCTCCAGCAGCACTGAATGTGCGTTCCGAAAGAACGCTGGATGCAGGACAGGCCAGTAGCTCAATTGCATACTGTGCAAGCTCTGGCCAGTGATCCATCCTCAAGACCCAGTAAGCCAGAGGATTTTCGGTGGGGAAGGTGTCCAAGTCTGACCTTGCCCCTAGATATTCCTGCACCATGTTTATCAGACGCTGGCGATGGTTGCTGGAACCGATCATACTTTGGGGCTGCGGACTAAAGAATTGTCTGAACGCATCGGTCAGACGGCCACCTTCCCCACCGCTCCTTCTTTGACTGGCCGAAGCCTCAGCAACTCGTTGTCCAGGACCAGGAGTTTGTAACCTCCCAGTCTCTGGGAACGCGTTGCACAGACCTTTCTGCAAGGCCTCCCGGAGTTGTCTCATCCTCTGCGACGGTAACATAAGGTCCGCAACCTTACCCTTGTACCGTGGATCAAGGAGAGTGGCCAGCCAGTAATGGTCCCTCTCCTTGATCCGAAGAATACGAGGATCCTTCCGCAGACTTTGCAGGATCAGGGAGGCCATGCAGCGTAGGTTTGCTGAGGCATTCGCTCCAGAGTCCTCTGGGTCACTAAGGACGACATGATCCGCAGCCACCTCCTCCCAGCCACGTACAAGTCCACTGGTTTCTTGGGACTGTAAATCATCCCTAAAAGACTGCTGCTGATGATGCTGAGTGCCAGCCTCCACCTCCATGCTGACACAATCCTCCTCCTCCTCCTCCTCCTCCTCTTCCTGTGCGATGGGTGGGACAGAAGGAACACTGTCTGGGTAAAGGGGACCTTGAGAGGCAAGGAAGTCCTCCTCTTCCTGCCTCTGTTCTGCCTCAAGTGCCCTGTCCATTATTCCACGCAGCGTGTGCTCCAACAGGTGGACAAGAGGTACAGTGTCACTGATGCATGCACTGTCACTGCTCACCATCCTCGTGGCCTCCTCAAATGGTGCCAGGACAGTGCATGCATCCCTGATCATGCCCCACTGGCGTGGAGAAAAAAAAACAAGCTCCCCTGACCCTGTCCTGGTGCCGTAGTCGCACAGGTACTCATTGATGGCCCTCTGCTGCGTGTGCAGCCGCTGCAGCATGGCCAACGTTGAGTTCCACCTGGTGGGCATGTCACATATAAGGCGGTTCTTGGGCAGGTTCAACTCCTTTTGCAGCTCAGCCAGGCGAGCACTGGCATTATAAGATCTGCGGAAATGCACACAGACTTTCCTGGCCTGCCTCAGGACATCCTGTAAGCCCGGGTACCTGCCCAAGAACCGCTGCACCACCAGGTTAAGGACGTGAGCCACACAAGGCACATGGGTCAGTTGTCCCTGTCGGAGGGCGGAGAGGAGGTTGGTGCCATTGTCGCAAACCACCATTCCTGGCTTAAGCTGGCGTGGCGTCAACCACCTCTCGGCCTGGCCCTGCAGAGCAGACAGGACCTCTGCCCCAGTGTGGCTTCTGTCCCCCAGACACACCAGCGCAAGCACGGCATGGCATCTTTTTGCCTGCGTACTTGCGTAGCCCCTTGAACGGCTACGGAGCACCGCTGGTTCATAGGACAAACCACAGGAAGAGGCCATGGAGGAAGAAGAAGAGGAGGGGGTGGAGGAGAGAGGTGTGTCACAACCAGTAGTAGCATTTTGGAGGCGTGGCGGTGGAACAACCTCCAACACTACTGCACCTTGTCCTGCATCCTTCCCAGCTGCCAAAAGAGTGACCCAATGGGCCGTGAAAGAAAGGTAACGTCCCTGTCCATGCCTGCTGGACCATGAGTCAGCGGTAATATGCACCTTACCGCTGACCGCCCTGTCCAGCGAGGCCAAGACATTGCCTTCCACATGCCGGTAGAGAGCCGGAATAGCCTTCCGTGAGAAAAAGTGGCGTTTGGGAACCTGCCACTGAGGAACCGCACATTGCACAAACTCACGGAAGGGGGCCGAGTCTACCAACTGAAAAGGCAGCAGTTGAAGCGCTAGCAATTTAGCCAAGCTAGCATTCAACCGCTGGGCATGTGGATGGCTGGGAGTGAACTTCTTTCGACGGTCCAGCAGCTGGGGCAGGGAAATTTGCCTGCTGGAATCGGACGTCGGTGTACTGCTAGCAGAGTGGCCGCAAGTACTTGGCTGTGACACACCTAATTCTACACCTTCATTCCTCTCAGTGCATGTTTCAGAGAGGACTGAAGTTATAGTGGGGTTGGAGATCCCAGCTGATGCGGTGCAAGGAGAGGTCCGCTTTGTTCTTTGGTGTGGGTCTTTGAGGTAGGCTTGCCAACGAGCTGCATGGCAGGTCAACATATGTCTGGTCAGGCATGTGGTACCCAAGCGGCTGATGTTTTGGCCACGCGATATACGCTTGAGACATATGTTTCAAACAGCAGCTGTGCGATCTGATGCACTAGCCTCAAAAAAGGCCCACACCAAAGAACTTTTTGAATGACGGGCAGAGGCAGCGCCCTGCACAGGCGGAGCTCTGCGGTGTGATTCCGTCGGTGTACTGCCCTTACATTGGCCACCAAAGGGCATCCTGCCTCGTTGGAGATGTGCCTCCTCCTCATCCTCCTCCTCCTCTCTCCTATTAGGCACCCACGTGGAGTCAGTGACCTCATCATCCCCTCCCTCCTCATCACTGGAGCCAATCTGGCAGTATGCTGCAGCTGCTGGAACATGACTGCCAGATTGGTGTCCTTCTTGAGCATCCCCTCTGTCTGCTCTCACGCTACTGCCTTCCTGTAGCTGGGTTTCATCATCAGACCCTTCGAAACGCTGGGCATCCTCCTGGAGCATGTACCCAACACTGTGCTCAAACAGTTCGGGGGACTCCTCAGGAGGAGGACATGGTGGGTCTAGGGAAGGAATGACTGATGATGAGTCTGACATTGATACCAGGGAAGAGGACGCTTTGGCAGCTGCTTTGCCAGTACCCTGAGCCTGGGTGAGAGAGGATGAGGAGGAGGAGGAGGGCTTGGTCATCCACTCTACCAAGTCTTCGGCATGATGTGGCTCAACATGTCCAGCTGCCGAAAAGAAGGACAAGCGTGTCCCATGGCCATGTGCTGATGACAATGCACCGCGTCCACGACCAGCACTGTTGCCCCCAGACACAGAGCCTGCTTGCCCTCTTTTATTGCCTCCTGACTGTCTGCCTCTCCTTGTTTGCCTTCCAGACATTCTAATAGATGGCCTGCAGGGAGATGGGAAAAAAGCAATAAGGGCTACCTTCAGGTGTCCTTCTCTGTCCCTTTACTTAAGGATTTCTAAATATGGTTGAGGATGATTGCTTTTGCACAGAATAGCACAACGACAATTTCCCTGACTGTCCAAAAAACAAGGATTTCAAAGATGGTTGATGAGGAATGCTTTAGCACACTATAGCACAAGGAGAATTTCCCTCACTGTCCTTCCCTGTCCCTAGAAACAAGGATTATCACAGTGAAAGAAACTGACACTCTTCCTACCTATAGTTTTCTGTCCCTAGAAAAAATGTTTTTTTAAAGCACACTATAGCACAAGGAGAATTTCCCTCACTGTCCTTCCCTGTCCCTAGAAACAAGGATTATCACAGTGAAAGAAACTGACACTCTTCCTACCTATAGTTTTCTGTCCCTAGAAAAAATGTTTTTTTAAAGCACACTATAGCACAAGGAGAATTTCCCTCACTGTCCTTCCCTGTCCCTAGAAACAAGGATTATCACAGTGAAAGAAACTGACACTCTTCCTACCTATAGTTTTCTGTCCCTAGAAAAAATGTTTTTTTAAAGCACACTATAGCACAAGGAGAATTCCCTCACTGTCCTTCCCTGTCCCTAGAAACAAGGATTATCACAGTGAAAGAAACTGACACTCTTCCTACCTATAGTTTTCTGTCCCTAGAAAAAATGTTTTTTTAAAGCACACTATAGCACAAGGAGAATTTCCCTCACTGTCCTTCCCTGTTCCCAGAAAAAAGGATTATCACAGTGAAAGAAACTGACACTCTTCCTACCTATAGTTTTCTGTCCCTAGAAAAAATGTTTTTTTAAAGCACACTATAGCACAAGGAGAATTTCCCTCACTTTCCTTCCCTGTCCCTAGAAACAAGGATTCGCACAGTAAAACACACTGACACTCTCCCTACCTATAGTTTTCTGTCCCTAGAAAAAATGTTTTTTTAAAGCACACTATAGCACAAGGAGAATTTCCCTCACTGTCCTTCCCTGTCCCTAGAAACAAGGATTATCACAGTGAAAGAAACTGACACTCTTCCTACCTATAGTTTTCTGTCCCTAGAAAAAATGTTTTTTTAAAGCACACTATAGCACAAGGAGAATTTCCCTCACTTTCCTTCCCTGTCCCTAGAAACAAGGATTATCACAGTGAAAGAAACTGACACTCTCCCTACCTATAGTTTTCTGTCCCTAGAAAAAATGTTTTTTTAAAGCACACTATAGCACAAGGAGAATTTCCCTCACTGTCCTTCCCTGTCCCTAGAAACAAGGATTCGCACAGTAAAACACACTGACACTCTCCCTACCTATCCTTCTCTTTCCCTAAACTAAAGGAATCCAGGTTAAGCAAGAAAAAATAAATGTCACTGTCCCTGCCTATGTTTCTCTTTCCCTGCTCCGGAACACACTACACTAGGCCGCCGTGCTGGCGGCCTTTTATAGTGTGGGGCGTGTACTAAACACCCTCAGCAATAATTGGCCACAGGCATCCTGCCTGTGGCCAATCATTGCTCTCCTCGCTGCCGGCGCTGTGATTGGCCAAGCATGCGGGGTCACAGTGCATGCTTGGCCAATCACAGCGCCTGGATGACACTGCGATGGCGTAGTGCATTGTGGGCCGTTTGCGTCACTCGAATTTGGCGCGAACGGCCCAAATCGTTCGATCTTCGTCGAACGATCGAACAGCCGATGTTCGAGTCGAACGTATGTTCGACTCGAACACGAAGCTCATCCCTATCCAATGGGCACGCAAGTGACACAGGGTGGTACAAATCTTCAATGCCGATTAGCAGTGTCACCTTCCTGCCTGTGCAGGGGCCGAGGTTGTTTGAATTATGGAACAAAATGACAAATATTTTGGTGGATAAAACATTCCCCCCCATACGGCTTTTAAATGTGTTCTTAGCAGTTTAGCTGGAGCTCTACTTAAAGGAACGCATGCAGGCGGCCAATGTTTATCCCTCCTTTGGAAAGAAGCTCGCTCCCTTTGCCGTCACGCTGATCTGACCGTTTCAATACTTTGCGTCACTGACCCGGAACAAGTATGCAGAGCAGGTGTCCTGACCCCAATCCGCCTTTCCTTTCAGATCGAATAAACCAGAGGAAGCATTTTCAGGAGCTCAGCAAAAGGCCTTCGCATTTCTACCGGTCTGGGTCTCCTTTCAACAAACTCAGCGATTCCTAAAAAGACTAATGTAGGCGCTCTGCCTTTCACCGGAGTGCCCCTACTCTCAATGTAGTGTTTGTAGCTAGGGTGCAGCCAGCTTGAGCTTTGTTCATGTTATCTGGGATCATTGGGTTTCTCCTAAACTCAAGGACATTGTTTGCTTCTGCCTGCTGCTGGGGAGTGTTCCCCAATTGAGTGAGAAGATGCAAGGGGGTTGATTTACTAAAACTGGAGCACTTAGAATCTGGTTCAGCTGTGCATGGCAGCCAATCAGCTTCTAACTTCAGCTTGTTCAATTAGGCTTTGATAATCAGTCCCCAGTTCACATTGGGGCGATTTGACATGTCAAATCGCCGCCTATTGCCGGCAACGACACCCCCTGAATCAGTGCAACGCCGACTTTGCGGGGCGCCGCACCGATTCCCAAAAGTAGTTCCTGCACTACTCTTGGCGACTTCGAGGGCAAATTCAATAGACATCTGTGCATGACCCCGCACAGATGTCTCTCAAATAACCCCCCGAACTCGCACAATTTCAAACCCGTATTCAGTGTGAGCCTAGGCTAAAACCTGGAAGCTGAGTGGCTACTGTCCAGTTTTAGTAAATCAACCCCAATGCATTGGGTTATGAATCTTTATTCTACCTTGGCCAACCACTGAAGGGTTTATGCCAGTGAGGTGGGCATAAAGCAGTGGTTGTCAACTTAAATGGGGGCCGCCAATGCGCCCCCTGACATCACCAAAGGGCCACACATAATGTTCAATACCTGTAATGCTTGAGAGGACTGTCATAAACTGCAGAGTAGAGCAAATGAGGGTCAGAGAGTGTAAAGACAGAATACATTGTTGGCTGGCGATATGCTGCAGAAGACAACAGGAAAACTGGGAACATGTTACATGAGGCTAGTAGAGATCAATGCTATTAGCCTAATCAATGTTCCCACTACAGGGAACCTACTGCTGAGGTCCGAGGGCTGCACAACCGTGTGCGGCCCTTGGGCCACAGGATGGTCACCAGGGGCATAAAGGGTCCTTGCCCTGCCTGCTGAGGATGTGCGGTTAAAGTGTCCAGGCTTAGCCTACAGGGAAGGGAGTTCAGAGGTCCTAGCCTCATAGGTCTGTTGCCTAGGAAGGGTGTAACTGCAGAAAGGTATCGTATTTCCCTCCTAGGTCATTGCCCGAGAAAAGATGGTGAACTGAGAAGAGTTCTGTTCAGATAGTTGCCTATCTGGGCTAAAAGACCCGAAACTGGCCTGTGAGCGGGGTCTAAACTGGTCTGTGGCAGGAAGGCACATAAAGTTAGTCACCCATCTGAGCCTGCAAAGGTCTACATTAGCCTTTAGCATAGGCAAGGAGATACTACCAAATTTTTATGCTGTTTTTGCCCCACGTTGGGCGCCAGTTGTAATGGTTGTGAACCTCAAAGGGGTTCAAGTGGATTTCTGCTGCTGGTTCAAATTTGTTTGGAGATACGTGCACGTGGGAAGCAAAACACTGGACATCCGTACAGTTCAGTTACTTCCTAATCTCTGCTTTATTACAGGCAGTGCTAAGCTCTTTTTACACACAGCATGATACGTCACTATTATGTTAATGTGGATCTAAAAAGCACATCTGATTGGCTGAAACACAAGAAGAGTACAAAAACGTGATGGTCAAAGATTGATTGTCCTCTGGTATCTCTTCACTTCCGCATATTTCAGGATGCGTGGGTAAAAGGGGTACCCGCCATTTCTGTCTTCTACAATCATCTCGATGGGAGGGGGTGTTATTAGAGGCCAAATTGAGTAAGGAAAAGTTAAAGCAGTTGTGTACATACAAAAGCAATATAGACTTTATAGTATAGAAAAGATGCATAGAAAGTAGGCATTTTCTGGTTATCATTATACTCATCACATTCCTTCACAGTACTCCGAACCCTCTCTGCCTAGACCAGTCATTCTCAACAAGGGTTCTTCTAGAGGTTGCCAGGGGATGCCTTTATAGTGCCTGAGTGGTTCTGGAACCAATACCACTTGGCAAAGCCACCAGCAGCATGATACCAACTATCTTTTTAGCTATCTGTAAGGGTTGCATTCTTCCTATTGACCATTAACGTAAGAGGCATTTTTCCCACTGGCCCCCAATGGGTTTTAGTAAGGGTTCCCCGGAGACCTGAAAATTATATTAGGGGTTTCTTTGGGATGAAAAGGTTGAGAAAGGCTGCCCTAGAAAATCAAGCCAATATGTTTTGCAAAAGAAGATTGGAGGCTTTGAAGACCAACTGTTGCTAGTGGGGGGGGGGGGGGGTGGTAAGTGTCTGGTGCAGCTTCAGGGTGGGTCAATAGTAAGAAAAGCAGAAAAGTCAATAAGTGAGTCCAGAGGTCCTAGCCTCCCAGGCAGCATTGTGTAACTGCAGAAAGGTCCAGAATTTGCTTCTTAGGCCTTTGCCTGGGAAATTATGGTGAAGCCAAGAAGAGTTCTGTTCAACTACTTGCCTGTCTGGGCTTAAAGGTCCAAACCCGGTCTTTGAAAGAGGTCTGAAGAGTCCTGAACTGATCTATGGCAGAGCCTGAAGGCACCTAAAGTTAGTCACCCATCTGAGCCTGCAAAGGTCTACATTAGCCTTTGGCACAGGCAAGGAGATACTACCAAATTTTTATGCTGTTTTTGAGTATCCTGTACTCCGAACCCTCTCTCCCTAGACCAGCCATTCTCAACCAGGGTTCTTCCAGAAGTTGCCAGGGGTTGCCTTTATAGTGCCTGAGTGGTTCTGGAACCAATACCACTTGGCAAAGCCACCAGCAGCATGACACCAGTTATCTTTTTAGCTTTCAACGTGAGAAGCATTTTTCCCACTGTCCCCCAATAAATTGGTTTTTAGTAAGGGTTCCCCCGAGACCTGAAAATGATGTTAGGAGCTTCTTTGGGATAAAAAGGTTGAGAAAGGCTGCCCTGGACAACTGAGCCAATATATTTTGCAAATGAAGATTGGAGGCTTTGAAGACCAACTGTTTCTACTGGAGCGGTGGTGAGTGTCTAGTGCAGCTACAGGGTGGGTGAATAGTAAAGAAAGCAGGAGAGTCCATGAGCATCTCCTTGGGGGTCATTGTTATACTAGTATGTAATAATGACAATTCTATGGATTGGTTTTCATGAAAGTTATCATGTAAATCCGTGTTGAGCAACATATCTTATTCTGTAGCATCCACAGGCGGCCCCGACACACCACTACTGAACAGATGTCCTTCAATGTCCAGTGGTGTACACAAAAGCAGTTCCAGTACTTCAGTGACATGCCATCTGTCATTATTACACTGTGTGACAGTGCAAGGCTCCACCATGGTATGAGTTTAGTAATTTGGCATAGAGATGACACAGGATTCTCCAAAGGTTCCATTTGAAAAGCTCCAGCATGTGGATTGTAAGCGGAGAAAGCTCTGTTTTAAGTTTTCTCCTGGTTTGGTAATCCCGGATCGGGGCCTGGAGTTTGAAAGCTCTGAAGAACTTTGGGTGGGAAGGAACCTTCAATCCTGTGCCCGGCCTTTTCGAGACACCTGCAGCCTGTGTGAGTGCACAGGTGTGTAGGGTCGTAAAAAGCCTGGTCAGAGCTACAGCAGTTGCTGCTATTCGGAAACACAGTCAGTGCGTGGGGATAGAAGGGTACTCCAGCCATAAGAGCCACATGACCTACTGGGGAGGCGATGCTGGAGAGATTCCCTTACCCACAGGATCAGGAGAGTTGGGACAGCTAAGCGGGTCGGCAGATGACCAAGAGAGCTTCTGCAGCTAGATAGTCCATGTGGATATCTGTAAGCAGGGTCATCTTTAATATTGATTGGGCCCTGGACAAACATTTTCTTGGCCACCCCCCCATCATTACACAGGACCCCTCTCCATACTACCCCCATCATTACACAAGACCCCCTCCCCCATTCGGAGTCCCGACTCCCCGCCAGCGCCATCCACCCGCAGCCCGCTCCATGGTGTCAGACGTTGTACCTCCATCATGCTCCCATCTCCACCAAGCCCCGCCGCTCCGCTAGACACACAGCGCCGTACCAGAGCAGAGGGACAGGCGGAGGGGAAGACAGCGGCCCCGGCGGCTCACACTTCTAGTGCTTGTCTCCCGCCGCCATGTACATTATTTCCCGGCGCACTGTGATTGGGCGTATGGCGGTCATGTGCGGAGGCGGGACTTGTAGAGTGATCACGGACAGGCCAGCCCAACGCCGCAAATGACCCCCATACACCCCACTCACAGGGCGCCGGACACTAAACATGGCGGCCGGAGAACGGGGACACAGGAGATGAAAATTAGGAGGAGGCACAGGATTTCACCCCCCTAAATGTCGCGCCTGGGGCCACGGCACCCCTTGCCCCCCCACGCTACGCCACTGCCCATACTACCCCCATCATTACACAGGGCCCCTCCCCCATACTACCCGCATTATTACACAGGGCCCCTCCCCCATACTACTACCATCATTACACAGTACCCCTCCCCCCCATACTATCCCCTTAATTACACAGGACCCCCTCCCACATCATTACACAGAACCCCCTCCCCCATACTACCCCTATCATTACACAGGACCCCCCCTATACTACCCCCATCATTACACAGGACCATCTCCACTCCCTCTACGGACCCCTGCATTGCCACCCCCGCCAGCAGTCTCACATTGATAGTGTCCAGAGTATGTCAGATGAACACCAGGCACACTCTACCAAACCCTAAAGAAGTTCTTCAGTGGGCCAATGACTTGTCGGACATGGTGAGAGAGAGGGGTCGTTGTGACTGTGCCTGGGACTAACAGGCGCTCTCCCTGGACAAGGTGTACCCTACCAAGCTGGCCAATCTCCGCGCAGGCTGCAGACATTCCACCCAACTAATCATCAGCGCCCCCAACATTTAATTGTGCCCTCTGCTACTAAGTGATAGCCAAATCCACTTATCAACTATTTGCGGGCAGCGTTTTTCTCAAGGGGCAGCTGCTTTGGACCCCACGACAATGACTGGTGCCTTGGGCAGCTGTCCTCTTTTGCCCTTCGTTGAAAATGGCCCTGTCTGTAAGTCTTGAGCGGGAGATCCTGGGGTGCTGGGAGACCCTATCTAGAGCCCAGGAGTGGGCCGGCACAGCAAAAAGCTATGAAAAAAAAGCTAAGTGGGCCTTAGGAACCCATGGTCCCGGGGGGCCATCTTCTTTTTTTTTTTGCTTGTTCTGTTGTGTGATGCCGAACCCCTGATTGGACTTTCTTTTTCTTTTTAATAAAAGAAGGGTGCCGTCCCTTTAAACCGCAAGTTCGGATTGACGTGGACCACACTGAGTCTAATCACCCCATATCACAACTTATATAAAAGGCAGAGAAATGTTAGGGGGAGGAGGGGAGCACTCAGCAAATATTGCTCCCTGGATGCCCTCATTCCCTGGACCCCACTGCCAGACGAGGTGGCTGCTGGTGGTCTCGAGGCCTCCAGTTGGGCACCAACATCTGGAAAGATCCCTCAACCCCAGTCAAAGGAGAACATGTGCTCCGATGTTCACGAAGTTGGAAAGTTTACAGCAAATAATAAACATGAAAAGAATATTTCAAAATACTGCTGAGTGTTCCTCAGAACTTATTTATAACAATCAAATTTTGTTTAACTGATGTTTTCCAGTGATAAACTCCAATTTCCGCACACATGGGAGCGTTGCGTAAACATAACCCGCATACACAAAGAACCGTGACAGCTAGAAGATATATACCGCCTCGCGTGACATTCACCGGTATATCTGCACATCACAACTCAGGAGAGCCAACAGGGGAGGCCGATCAGTCTTGCAGGTTACATGACGGCTATGAGAAAAATCATTTTTTTCCCCCAGCACACGAGGGGTTAACACCGAGTTGCCTGATCTATGATGGGCTGGATAACCTGCATTGATTGCACTAACCCTCCTTCCATAACTTCCTCCTCTCCTCCGGGAAAAGATCCCACAGACTGGCTGAGAAATGGCCATAACAAATGTCGGATTAACCCCTTCAGCTCAGCGGCGTGGAATTCCAGAAACATTCTTACCTCTGAAGGAGAGCTGCACCCGTGGGGTTGGCGGAGAGAATTCCTTGGCAGTGGCGTAGTACAAGGTTAGCAGGGCGCTGGCCAAAACTAGCAGGTCCTGGGGTTGCATGGCGCAGGGAATGGACAATCCAGGGAACCTGGGAAGAGAGGAGAAACAATGCGTCATTAATCAGAAAATCCAAATAATAACATTTTTATTTAGAAATAAGGAAAAAAAAATAATCACATTTGGATACACTATGGCAAGGGGTCTCCAAACTTTCTAAACAAAGGGCCAGTTTTCTGTCCTTCAGATTTTAGGGGGGGCGGACTGTCGCCAGTGGGGGTAGAAAAGGTCCCTACATCAGTGGGAATGAACAATGCCCTATCGTTGGTGTCAGTGGAAAGAATTGTGCCCCATTATAAACAGAAAAAACTGCGCTAATAAATTAAATATACAAAACAGGCAGCAATTATGGTGGTATAAACACAAACAGAAATAAAACAGAAAAAATTGCGCCAATAATAACCAAACGATAGTATCCAGGGGCTTATCTGTGTAAAGCACCGCACAGCACACCGATTACAGCCACTGGCAGACCAGGGAATTATATGAAAGCCCAAAAGTTGGCCTATAAATCAAGACCTTAAATTAATAAAAGTCCCATAAACAGCTAGAGGATATCCGGTGAGGGGTTAAACACAGATGGTAGATGACAGCAGCACCCGGTGATCACAGCAGACTAACAGTGCCTTCCACCACATAAATTGGCAGCTTACCAACGATAAGCCCATGATTAGCATTCGACTGTGACCCAGCCGCGGCCTTGAGTTGATGGACCAGCAGGATAAGGAACCAGCACACAGCACCGCAAAAACACTCTTTCCCCGATCCTCCCGATTACAGGTAATCAATAGGCAGACCGGTATAAGGAGAGGACATAGACCATAGGGTGATATCGTACAGTCCAATTTATTAAATAAAAAGATAAAACACTTACATCAACGAAGTGAATAAAAGCTTTAGAAAGTAAGCCGGCCGGCAAACAAATGAACACCCTTCCCTTGAATCAGCGTGGTGACGTCAGCACGTCGCTCCCATACGCGTTTCGTCATGATGGACGTTGTCAATGAGGATATCATCTAGCTGTTTATGGGACTTTTATTAATTTAAGGTCTTGATTTATAAGCCAACTTTTGGACTTTCATATAATTCCCTGGTCTGCCAGTGGCTGTAATGGGTGTGATGCGCGGTGCTTTACACAGATCAGCCCCTGGATACTATCGTTTGGTTACAATTGTGCCCCATTGTTGGTGTCAGTGGGAGGAATTGGTGTTAGTGAGAGGAATTGTGTGCACCTTCATTGGTGTCAGTGAGAGGAATTGTGCCCCATCATTGGTGTCATTGTGAGGAATTGTGCCCCATTGTTGGTGTCTGTGGGAGGAATTGTGCACCTTCATTGGTGTCAGTGAGAGGAATTGTGCCCCTTCATTGGTGTCATTGGGAGGCATTGTGCCCCATTGTTGGTGTCTGTGGGAGGAATTGTGCACCTTCATTGGTGTCAGTGAGAGGAATTGTGCCCCCTTAATTGGTGTCATTGGGAGGAATTGTGCCCCATTGTTGGTGTCTGTGGGAGGAATTGTGCACCTTCATTGGTGTCATTGGGAGGAATTGTGCCCCATTGTTGGTGTCCTTGGGAGGAATTGTGCACCTTCATTGGTGTCAGTGGGGGAATTGTGCCTCATAATCGGTGTCATTGGGAGGAATTGTGCCCCATCATTGGTGTTACTGGGAGGAATTGTGCACCTTCATTGGTGTCAGTGGGGGATTGTGCCTCATAATCGGTGTCACTGGGAGGAATTGTGCCCAATCATTGGTGTTACTGGGAGGAATTGTACCCCATCGTTGGTGTCAGTGGGAGGAAATGTGCCCCAGTGTTTGTGTCACTGGGAGAATTGTGCCCTATTGTTGGTGTCAGTGGAAGGAATCGTGCCCCATCGTTAGCGTCATTGGGAGGGATTGTGCACCATCATTGGTGTCAGTGTGGGGAATTGTGCCTCATAATTGGTGTCATTGGGAGAAATTTTGCCCCGTTGTTGATGTCATTGAGAGAAATTGTGGCCCATTGTTGGTGTAACAGGGGGGAATTGTGCCCCATCGTCTGTGTCAGTGGGAAGAATAGTGCCTCATAATTGGTGCTATTGGGAGATTTTGTGCCCCACCATTGGTTTCATTGGGAGGATTTGTGCCCCATTGATAGTGTCAGTGGGTGGAATTGTGCACCTTCCTTTGTGTCAGTGGGGGGAATTAGGCTCCATTGTTGTTATCTGTGGAAGAAATAGTGCCACAAGGGCCAGATAACAGCAAGGAAAGGGCCACGTCTGGCCCTCGGGCTACAGTTTGGAGACCACTGTGTTGAATGACAAGAAGATACAGACAGCAAACTAGAAGTTCGTTCTGATCTGTTGGTCCTCTGATCTGATGGACAACCTCTCTGATCAATAAGGAGGTTTGAATGGTGGAAAGGGACAAGTTATACTTTTACAGAAAAAGCTGAGATTTCTATAATTCCAGCTGCTGGTGTCTTTGGAATTACGGGTGATTTTAGCCGTCACCACTTTACATTGACTTTACAGGCTTATAGCAGGTTTATTTGAACCATATCTTTGAGGGTCTCTGAACAGAACGCAGGTTTGTAAATACGTTTCTTTGTCACTTTTTTTTGTGGAATGCTTTAAAGGACGCAAAAGACTCCGAAATGTATTTAGGGGGAATTCCTGACCAAAATGCCGGATAATTGAAGTATGGACAGTACAGTACCTGGGGCAAATACTAAAAAAAGGCTAGATTCAACTAGATCTATGCACATTCTGGTCTAATCTATCAATTGGATTTGAGAAATATTTGACAATTGCCTTTGGGTAATGGATGACTGTGACTTTGCAGGTAAAAATTCTTCCCTTTAGATAAAGTTTAAAAGCGGAAAGACATGCCTGTACCACCACGGGTAACAGAAAACGGCGTTCTGCAGTTCCTTCCATCCATCAGATTTTACAGACAGTTTTGTGTTTTGCTTTGAAGGTAAAGTGCATTCAGGCTAACATAAAGTGAGGGTGAGCCATGGACATCGGATTAGGAGGGGCTATGGACATCAGATGAGAGTGGGCCATGGATATCAGATTAGGAGGGGCCATGGACATCAGATGAGAGTGGGCCATGGATATCAGATTAGGAGGGGCCATGGATATCAGATTAGGAGGGGCCATGGACATCAGATTAGGAGGGGCCATGGACATCAGATGAGAGTGGGCCATGGATATCAGATTAGGAGGGGACATGGATATCAGATTAGGAGGGGCCATGGACATCAGATTAGAAGGGGCCATGGACATCAGATTAGGAGGGGCCATGGACATCAGATGAGAGTGGGCCATGGATATCAGATTAGGAGGGGACATGGATATCAGATTAGGAGGGGCCATGAACATCAGATGAGAGTGAGCCATGGATATCAGATTAGGAGGGGCCATGGACATCAGATTAGGAGGGGCCATGGACATCAGATGAGAGTGGGCCATGGATATCAGATTAGGAGGGGACATGGATATCAGATTAGGAGGGGCCATGAACATCAGATGAGAGTGAGCCATGGATATCAGATTAGGAGGGGCCATGGACATCAGATGAGAGTGAGCCATGGATATCAGATTAGGAGGGGCCATGGATATCACATTAGGAGGGGCCATGGACATCAGATTAGAAGGGGCCATGGACATCAGATTAGGAGGGACCATGGATATATGAGATTAGGAGGGGCCATTGATATCAGATTAGGAGGGGCCATGGATATCAGATAAGGGTGTGTCAGACATCATGTGAGTGTGAGCCATAGACATCAGATAAGGGTGAGCCTTGGACATCATACAAGGGTAAGCCATTTAGATCAGATGAGGGTGTGTTATATACATCATATGAGTGTGAGCCATGGACATCAGATAAGGGTGAACCGTAGACATCCTACAAACAGGAGCCATGGACATTAGAGTGAGCAATGGACACCATATGAAGGGTGAACCATGAACATCATATGAAGGTGAACCATGGACATCATATGAAGGTGAACCATGAACATCATATGAGGGTGAACCATGAACATCATATGAAGGTGAACCATGGACATCATATGAAGGTGAACCATGAACATCATATGAAGGTGAACCATGAACATCATATGAGGGTGAACCATGGACATCATATGAAGGTGAACCATGAACATCATATGAAGGTGAACCATGGACATCATATGAGGGTGAACCATAGACACGATATGAGGGTGAACCATGGACATCAAATGAGAGTGAACCATGGACATCAAATGAGAGTGAACCATAGACACCATATGAGGGTGAACCATGGACATAATATGAGGGTGAACCATGGACATCATCTGAAGGTGAACCAAGAACATCATATGAGGGTGAACCATAGACACCATATGGGGGTCAACCATGGACATCTAATGAGAGTGAACCATGGACATCAAGTCCTACTACAATGTTGCCATATATTCATTCTCTTTATTATTTGTTCTACCTCATAACAGATATGATGATTGTGCATCTGCCCCTGATGAGCGAGTAGAGCTCGCGAAACGCGTAGGGCTTACCTGATGCCCCATCCATCTGATCTACCCAGTATCTGTGCTACTGTACTTCAATTACCATATATGCCAACACTATGTGTACCTCACATGAATTCATGTACTTTTATATTGTGTGCAATTTACTCACTGGTCTTTCTGTATATGTACATTTACCTTTTATCATTGTTATATGGATGTTTTGTTGCTTGTTTTTTATCCATGTTCTGTACTTTTGCTGTACATCACGGCCACTATGCCTGGTGACACACACTCATTGTTGTCTCCTCCTTTGATGTACAGACATATCTGTTACGAATAAAATAGATTACATCACAATTTCTCCTTGCCTTACATGTGCCTATCTCTTCCACCTCATACAAAGTCCCAGGGCGTCTCTCTTTGGGTTTGGACATCAAGTAAGGGTGAGCAATGGACTGGACATCATATGAGGGTGAACCATGGACAGAATATGAGGGTGAACCAGGGACATCATATGAGGGTGAACCATAGACACGATATGAGGGTGAACCATGAACATCATATGAGGGTGAACCATGGACATCATATGAGGGTGAACCATGGGCATCATATGAGGGTGAACCATGGACACAATATGAGGGTGAACCATGGACACCATACGAGGGTGGACAATAGACACAATATGAGGGTGAACCATGAACATCATATGAAGGTGAACCATGGACATCATATGAGGGTGAACAATGGACACCATACGAGTGTGAACAATAGACACCATATGAGGGTGAACCATGAACATCTAATGAGAGTGAACCATGAACATCAAGTGAGGGTGAGCAATGGACATCATACGAGGGTGAGCCATGGACATAATTTCAAGGATGAGACATTGACATCATACATGAGTGAACCATGGACATCAGGTCAGGGGGAGCTATGGATATCATTCCTGAGTGAGTCATGGACATCATTTGTGGATGAGCCATGGACATTTTACGAGGGTGGGCCGTGGACATCAGTTGAGGTGAGCTATGGAAATCAGGTGAGGGTGAGCCATGGACATTATACAAGGGGGAACATGGTCATTAGGTGAGGGTGGGCCATGGACATTAGGTGAGGGTGAGCCATGGACATTATATGAAGACGAACCATAGACATTATACAATGTTGGGCAGTGGACATCAGGTGAGGGTGAGTAATGGACATCAGGTGAGGGTGAGTAATGGACATCAGGTGAGGGTGAGCCATGGACATCAGGTGAGGGTGAGCCATGGACATCAGGTGAGGGTGAGCCATGGACATCAGGTGAGGGTGAGCCATGGACATCAGGTGAGGGTGAGCCATGGACATCAGGTGAGGGTGAGCCATGGACATCAGGTGAGGGTGAGCCATGGACATCAGTTGAGGGTGAGCCATGGACATTATAGGAAGACGAACCATGGACATTATACAATGTTGGGCAGTGGACATCAGGTGACAGTGAGCCATGGACATCAGGTGAGGGTGACCCATGGACATCAGGTGAGGGTGACCCATGGACATCAGGTGAGGGTGACCCATGGACATCAGGTGAGGGTGACCCATGGACATCAGGTAAGAGTGACCCATGAATGTCAGATGAGGATGGGCTCAGCACTGGGCAACGACCAACAAAAGGTTGTGCCACGAATCAGAAGAACTGCTCTTTTATTTATCCAAGGATGCAAAGTGTTCCCAGCGCACAAACAGACGTCGTTTTTTTTTCTTTACTAGGAGAACATTTTAGAAAAGCTGTCTGTATTCTGAGGAGCAAACAAAGCCCTCAGCATGCAGATAGGCACAATAAAAAGCTGTATAATTAAAAGCTTAAAACATAAGAGACACGTGAATGACATTCAGACCTTGTTCCGCTCACTCCCATGCGCTTTTTCATTACAATGTGAATCAAAACAAGCCGCTAACTAAACCCGTATTATACTAACTGCCGTATCCATCTTTTATGTGTCTGCCTGCAGTTATCAGTGTGGATTGAATTTCCTTCTTTTTTACAGCGCTGACATTTCCTCAGCAGTTTACAAAGAACTACTCAGCAACTTGCATCTGTTTCGACCCCCAAAAGGAGCTTACACTCTAGTTGGTCTAACACATACAAGGATCTATGTCCTAAACTGCCCCATAGAGGAGATAATATACACATCCTAAAGAGGACCTGTCATTGGTACTGTTGCCAGGCCCAATGGTTTGCCATGGAAATCAAGTGAGGGTAAACTGTGGATATTATACAAAGATTGGCCATGATCACAAAGTAAGGGTAAGCCGTGGACATCAAATTAGGGTGAGCCATGGACATCAGATGAGGGTAAGCCGTGGACATCAAATTAGGGTGAGCCATGGACATCAGATGAGGGTGAGCCATGGACATCAGATGTGGGTGAGCCATGAACATCAGATGAGGGTGAGCCATGGACATCAGATGAGCGTAAGCCATGGACATCAGATGAGAGTGCCCCTATGGAGGAGATATGCAAATCATAAAGAGGACCTCTCATTGGTACTGTTGCTAAACCCAATGGTTTGCCAGGGACATCAAGTGAGGGTAAACCGTGGATGTTATACAAGGGTGAGCCATGGTCATATGGTGAAGGTGAGCCATGGACATAAGATGAGGGTGCCCCCATGGAGGAGATATACACATCCTAAAGAGAACCTGTCATTGGTACTGTTGCTAAACCCAAGGGTTTTGCCATGGACATTAAGTGAGGGTAAACCGCGGACACTATACAAGGGTGAGCCATAGTCATAAGGTAAAGGTGAGTCATGGACATCAGATAAGGGTGAGTCATGAACATCAGATGAGGGTGTCCTCATGGAGGAGATATACAAATCATGAAGAGGACCTCTCATTGGTACTGTTGCTAAACCCAAGGGTTTGCCATGGACAGGGTGAGGGTAAACCGTGGACACTATACAAGGGTGAGCCATAGTCATAAGGTGAAGGTGAGCCATGGACATCAGATGAGGGTGAGCCATGGACATCAGATAAGGGTGAGCCATGGACATCAGATGAGGGTAAGCCATGGACATCAGATGAGGGTGAGCCATGGACATCAGATAAGGGTGAGCCATTGACATCAGATGAGGGTAAGCCATGGACATCAGATAAGGGTGAGCCATGGACATCGGATGAGGGTGCCCCCATGGAGGAGATATACACATCCTAAAGAGGACCTGTCATCGGTACTGTTGCTAAACCAAAGGATTTGCCATGGACATCAAGTGAGGGTAAACCGCGGACACTATACAAAAGTGGGCCAATGGTCATAAGGTGAAGGTGAGCCATGGATTTCAGATAAGGGTGAGCCATGGAAATTAGATGAGGATAAGCCATGGACATCAGATGAGAGTGCCCCCATGGAGATGATATACACATCCTAAAGTGGACCTGTTATTGGTACTGTTGCCAAACCCAGGGGTTTGCCATTAACATCAAGTGAGGGTAAACCGTGAACGTTATAGAAGGGTGGGCCATAATCATAAGGTGAGGGTGAGTCATGAACATCAGATGAGGGAGAGTCATGGACATCAGATAAGGGTGAGACATGGACATCAGATGAGGGTGCCCCCATGGAGATGATATACACATCCTAAAGAGGACCTGTCATCGGTACTGTTGCTAAACCAAAGGATTTGCCATGGACATCAAGTGAGGGTAAACCGCGGACACTATACAAAAGTGGGCCAATGGTCATAAGGTGAAGGTGAGCCATGGATTTCAGATAAGGGTGAGCCATGGAAATTAGATGAGGATAAGCCATGGACATCAGATGAGAGTGCCCCCATGGAGATGATATACACATCCTAAAGTGGACCTGTTATTGGTACTGTTGCCAAACTCAGGGGTTTGCCATGGACATCAAGTGAGGGTAAACCATGGACACCAGATGAGGGTGAGCCATGGACATCAAGTGAGGGTAAACCGTGAACGTTATAGAAGGGTGGGACATAATCATAAGGTGAGGGTGAGTCATGGACATCAGATGAGGGTGCCCCCATGGAGGAGATATACACATCCTAATGAGGACCTGTCACTGGTACCATTGCTAAACCCACGGGTTTGTCATGGACATCAAGTAAAGGTAAACTATGGACACCAGATGAGGGTGAGTCATGGACATCAAATTAAGGTGAGCCATGGACATCAGATGAGGGTGCCCCCACCCTTCTGGAGAGAGAAGCAGATCAAGGCATAGTTGGGGGGATTACTGTGGTCTCGGTGAGAGGTATAAATACCTGGAAGGATTACTGAGCATGCTGCACTTATCACGAAAACAAAATAGTTCTGATGAGAGGTCCACTTCAGAACGATGGTTCTGTGTCTCTACCAATGCTGCTGGGAGGGTAGTAAAGGGTGACTAGTGGTTAGTCGGAGTTTATTATTCCTCAGGATTCTATTTCACTTGAGAGGCGCCATGTTTAGTCTTGCTCCCACTGACCCCTCCCCCGACATCTGTCACCCAGCTGCGATTACCACTTGACGCGACCCCCTCCGCCCCCCACGCGCCGTTCTCAGCCACTCTCTTGTCACTCGTTCTGAATACAATGTCCACTTCCCTCTTGTCCCCTACATAATGGAGCGCCAATTTAAAGAGAAGACAACGGGGAAGGCGTCCGGCGACCTCCACGTGCGGCGGACGCGGCGTGCAGCCCGCTTTCTCTCCCTGCTCGCTTTGGCTTTTTCCTGGGAAGCGGCCACGTGGTTACCAAGAGTGACAGAAATTAGGCGAACGCATAAACAAACAAAGTCTGCCAGCGCCATCCGTCTTCATCAATCCTCCCCCCATCCATTTCCCTTTCTCCACTTATCTCCACCAACAATTCCCCTCCTGGGGGGGACACAAAGCGCAGAAATGTGTGCCTGTCTCTTTAAATGTCTGCAGAAATTCTGGAGCTACCCTTTTGCTGCCAAACGCACGGCGGACCCCGGCGGAACAAAAAAAAAAATGGATTGTACGGTCCCGCTGTGCGCTCGGGGAAACGGCTTCAATACGCGCAACAAAGAATCCCTTTTATTGCGCCTGTCACTTAATTGATACTTTGTATGAAGTCCTTTATAATAGGTAGCGCGGGATGGGGGGGGATGGGAAGTGCGACGGGAGGAATGAAAGGAGAAATGGAATTTCTAGAGAGAACGCAGACGCATGTGACAGACTGGAGGTGACACCTGACAAGACAAGGTGACACCCAGGTGAGGGAGTGACAGACACCCCGTTGGAGTGGCTGGTGTCAGATCGGAGCCGGGGGAGGGGAGAGAGGGGGGCTCTCTCAGCTGAGCGCGGCGGTGCGTCTTGGCTCAGGAAAGGCTTTAGTGCCGGTTCGCGTCACATTTGTGCGTCCAATTGCGCGTATCCGCTGGCGTGTTTTTAGCGGCCCATTCATTCCAATGGGCTGACAAAACGCGCAAAATTATGTAAAAAACGCACGTTACTGCATCGGTGTCGCAGCGGCTTCAAAAGGGTTCCTGCACTGATTTGATGCAACTTGGGTGCCATAAACCGCAATGTAAACTCTCAAAAGCCGAATCTTAACCGCTTAGCCGCCGCCCACATTTACTGCGCCAATGGCGGCCGCTCTGTACTGGATCACGTACCTAGCATGTAATCTGACACTTCCGGGTCTGGGGCCGCCAGCAACCCGTTCCGGATGTGATTGGACACAGCGTGAGCCAATCAGCAGGTACGGCGGACGGACTCGATGTCCGCCGGGACCCGCCGATCATTCTGGAAAGAAGCAGATCTGACACTTCTGGGTCTGGGGATTTGCGTGCGCGCTGCCGGCGACCCGCCCCCGCTGTATCCAACCACTTGATGTCCGCCGGGACCCGCCGATCGTTTTGGAAAGAAGCAGATCTGACACTTCCGGGTCTGGGGCTTGCACGGGCGCTGCCAGCGACCCGCCCCCGCTGTATCCAACCACTTGACTTCCGCCGGGACCCACCGATCGTTCTGGAAAGAAGCAGATCGGACACTTCCGGGTCTGGAGCATGCGTGCGCGCTGCCGGCGACCCGCCCCCGCTGTATCCAACCACTCGACTTCGGCCGGGACCCGCCGATCGTTCTGGAAAGAAGCAGATCTAAAACTTCCATGTCTTGGGCGTGCGCGCTGCCGGTGACCCGCCCCCGCTGTATCCAACCACTCGATGTCCGCCGGGACCCGCCGATCGTTTTGGAAAGAAGCAGATCTGACACTTCCGGTTCTGGGGCGTGAGCGCTGCCGGCGACCCGCTCCCGCTGTATCCAGTCACTCGATGTCCGCCGGGACCCGCCGATCATTCTGGAAAAAAGCAGATCTAAAACTTCCGGGTCTGGGGCTTGCGTGAGCGCTGCCGGCGACCCGCCCCCGCTGTATCCAATCACTCGATGTCCGCTGGAACCCGCCGATCCTTCTGAAAAGAAGCAGATCTGAAACTTCCGGGTCTGGGGCGTGCGTGCGCGCTGCCGGCGACCCGTTCCCGCTGTATCCAACCACTCGATGTCCGCCGGGACCCGCCGATCGTTTTGGAAAGAAGCAGATCTGACACTTCCGGGTCTGGGGCTTGCGCGGGCGCTGCCGGCAACCCGCCCCCGCTGTATCCAATCACTCGATGTCCGCCGGGACCCGCCGATCGTTTTGGAAAGAAGCAGATCTGAAACTTCCGGGTCTGGGGCGTGCGTGCGCGCTGCCGGCGACCCGTTCCCGCTGTATCCAACCACTCGATGTCCGCCGGGACCCGCCGATCGTTTTGGAAAGAAGCAGATCTGACACTTCCGGGTCTGGGGCTTGCGCGGGCGCTGCCGGCAACCCGCCCCCGCTGTATCCAATCACTCGATGTCCGCCGGGACCCGCCGATCGTTTTGGAAAGAAGCAGATCTGACACTTCCGGGTCTGGGGCTTGCACGGGCGCTGCCGGCAACCCGCCCCCGCTGTATCCAATCACTCGATGTCCGCCGGGACCCGCTGATCGTTCTGGAAAGAAGCAGATCTTAAACTTCTGGGTCTGGGGCTTGCGTGAGCGCTGCCGGCGACCCGCTTCCGCTGTATCCAATCACTCGATGTCCGCCGGGACCCGCCGATCGTTTTGGAAAGAAGCAGATCTGACACTTCCGGTTCTGGGGCGTGCGCACGCGCTGCCGGCAACCCGCCCCCGCTGTATCCAACCACTCGATGTCCGCCGGGACCCGCTGATCGTTCAAGAAAGAAGCAGATCTGAAACTTCCGGGTCTGGGGCGTGCGTGCACGCTGCCGGCGACCCGCTTCCGCTGTATCCAATCACTCGATGTCCGCCGGGACCCGCCGATCGTTCTGGAAAGAAGCAGATCTGAAACTTCCGGGTCTGGGGCGTGCGTGCGCGCTGCCGGCGACCCGCCCCCGCTGTATCCAATCACTCGATGTCCGCCGGGACCCACCGATCATTCGTTAAAGAAGCAGAACGGCGGTCTGCCTATGTAAACAAGGTAGACTTGTTCTGTCAGTAGGAAGGTAGTGATCCTGAGTCTCTGCTAAGCATAGTACAAGCACCTCCCCCACACAGTTGGCACTCCCTAGGCACACACTTAACCCTTTGATTACCCCTGTTAGCCCTTTCCCTGCCAGTGTCATTAGTACAGTGACAGTGCATATTTTTAGCACTGATCACTGTATTGGGGTCACTGGTCCCCAAAAAAAGTGTCACTAAGTGTCCGATTTGACCGCCGCAATGTCGCAGTCCCGCTATAAGTCGCTGCTATTACTAGTAAAGAAAAATAAAAAATATCCCATAGTTTGTAGATGCTAAATCAATATCCACTTATTGGGATTTTTTTTTTTTTACCAAAAATATGTAGCAGAACCCGTATGTAGGAATTTGGCCGCACTGCGTCCATGGAATGATATTCCTGCGGTCAGGAGGAGTGCGGAGGCTGCAGGACAAAGTGTGAGAACTTCCAGGCTAAAACATGTGCAGGGAAGTGGAGCTGCCCTCACATAGATCTTCATGCTCAGGGCATGTATACTATTTGTATCACTTCCATGTGTTTATTACCTCTGACAAGACTACCCCCTGACATTGCCTCCATCGGCTGTTCTCTCCAGAAGGGCGGCGCCATCATCATCCACGGCCCCCATCTGCCCCCTGCTGCAGCCTCTCACCTTGTGACTTGCTACAAAGTTACAATGTACAGTCTGATCACTGGGGGAGGGGAGACTGAGGAAATGCTTCCTCCTCCTTCTACAAAGTTACAATGTACAGTCTGATCACTGGGGGAGGGGAGACTGAGGAAATGCTTCCTCCTCCTTCTACAAAGTTACACTGTACAGTCTGATCACTGGGGGAGGGGAGATTGAGGAAAATCTTCCTCCTACCTGCAGCAGACAGATAACATCTTCCCAGCCTAGGCAAAGTCACTGACTGGAGCTCAAGGACAGCTTTTTAATGATAAAAGATGGAGCTTTTCAATTTCTCTCCCCTTAAAACAATGAATGTAAATAATTGCATAATACAGAATGACGAGTTTAAAGCAGAACTCCGGGATCAGCAAATATCATCTAAATCCATCGGTCGTGTGTCTTCTTCCTGAATCTCGGTGATCTTCGTGTATTTCTCCCAGATCTGAGCAGTAATCCAGTGTGAGACTTCCTGTAATAAAGACCGCCCACTGCTGCTTTCTCTCCTTGTGCAGCGGGTCTGGCCTTGTCTCCGCCCCCTCCTGTCGTTTTCTATAGTGGGTGGAGATTTTTGGCTCCTCCCACAGCTGTACTCTCTCTACTTGTGCAAGGGGACTGGTCTTGTCTCCGCCCCCTCCTGTAGTTTTCTGCAGGAAGCCTGTAGTGGGTGGAGCCTGCTGGGCCCCTCCCCCCAGCTCCACTCTCTGCACAGGCTATATACAGCCCAGTGATAAAGTCACTGCTACTTTTACAAGGTAATATATGGGTTTGCAAAACCATTTAGTGTTCACAGAGTGGATTTATATAAATGAAAGTTTTTTGTGCCCGGAGTTCAGCTTTAAAAATGCACATATGAAATACATGTGCCGGTAGGTGACCATCGGCTGCGGCGTAGTTCTGCCCCCCCCCACCCCAATATACCATCTCCCTGTGCCTCCCCCTCCTCTCTTCACACCCGCTCCCCCCTCGCTCCCCCTCCTCTCTTCACACCCGCTCCCCCCCTCCCTTCACACCCGCACCCCCCTCGCTCCCCCTCCTCTCTTCACACCCGCTCCCCCCCCCTTCACACCCGCTCCCCCCTCGCTCCCCGTCCTCTCTTCACACCCGCTCCCCCCCTCCTCCCTTCACACCCGCTCCCCCCTCGACCCCCCTCCTCCCTTCACACCAGCTCCCCCGCTTCACACCCGCATCCCCCCTCCCTTCACACCCGCTCTCCCCCCCTTCACACCCGCTCCCCCCTCCCTTCACACCCGCTCCCCCCTCGCTCCCCCTCCTCTCTTCACACCCGCTCCCCCCCTCCCTTCACACCCGCTCCCCCCCTCCCTTCACACCCGTTACCCCCTCGGCCCCCCT
Organism: Rana muscosa; assembly: GCA_029206835.1. Lineage (NCBI taxonomy): Eukaryota > Metazoa > Chordata > Amphibia > Anura > Ranidae > Rana > Rana muscosa. The sequence continues at coordinate 292,090,201 of CM055120.1, forward strand.
CCTCTCTTCACACCCGCTCCCCCCCTTCACACCCGCTCCCCCCTCGCTCCCCCTCCTCTCTTCACACCCGCTCCCCCCTCCTCCCTTCACACCCGCTCCCCCCTCGCTCCCCCTCCTCTCTTCACACCCGCTCCCCCCCCCTCCCTTCACACCCACTCCCCCCTCGCTCCCCCTCCTCTCTTCACACCCGCTCCCCCCCTCCCTTCACACCCGCTCCCCCTCGCTCCCCCTCCTCTCTTCACACCCGCTCCCCCCTCCTCCCTTCACACCCGCTCCCCCCTCGACCCCCCCTCCTCCCTTCACACCAGCTCCCCCGCTTCACACCCGCATCCCCCCTCCCTTCACACCCGCTCTCCCCCTTCACACCCGCTCCCCCCTCCCTTCACACCCGTTACCCCCTCGACCCCCCTCCTCTCTTCACACCCGCTCCCCCCTCCTCCCTTCACACCCGCTCTCCCCCCTTCACACCCGCTCCCCCCTCCTCCCTTCACACCCGCCCCCCCCATTCACACCCGCTCCCCCCCTCCCTTCACACCCGTTCCCCCCGACCCCCTCCTCTCTTCACACCCGCTCCCCCCCTCCTCCCTTCACACCCGCTCCCCCCTCCACACCCACTCCCCCCTCTCTTCACACCCGCCCCCCCCCTCCTCCCTTCACACCCGCCCCCCCCCTTCACACCCGCTCCCCCCCTTCACACCCGTTCCCCCCCTCCCTTCACACCCGTTCCCCCCCGACCCCCACCTCTCTTCACACCCGCTCCCCCCTCCTCCCTTCACACCCACTCCCCCCTCTCTTCACACCCGCCCCCCCCTCCTCCCTTCACACCCGCCCCCCTTCACACCCGCCCCCCCTCCTCCCTTCACACCCGCCCCCCCTTCACACCCGCTCCCCCCCTTCACACCCGTTCCCCCCGACCCCCTCCTCTCTTCACACCCGCTCCCCCCCCTCTCTTCACACCCGCTCCCCCCTCTCTTCACACCCGCTCTCGGTTTCTCTTCCATTCTGCGGATTTTCTTGCTAAAACAAACATGAAAGGGAGAGTGCGGGGGAGGGAGGCATGGCCAGGCTGGAAAGGATGAGTCAATGTGGGGGGAGAGCCGGGAAGAACCTGCCGAGGTGGAGAAGAAGGTCGGAGACGATGGGACAACCTCAGGTGACTTCTGGGTGTAATACGGAGAATTTCATATAGTATGTTAAAGAGGAACCCCGGGGTGAAGATTTAGAGAATGGCTATAGATTCACTAAATCTGAACTCCAGGCAGAGCTAAAAGACCCAATTAATACAACTCTGTAATCATTAATACATCAATAAAGGTAAGTACCTGAATGTGACTTGTTGCCAGCCTCTTGCTATCCCTATACAGCAGAGCTCAGACTGAGTGAGGAAGAAGCAGCACAAGGAGCCATTCTGCACATGTGCTGTAAAGAAAGCATGCTGCTAGGAGGAGAGATCAGAGAGAAGATCTGCTTCTCCTTTTACTGTCCAGTTGCTGGTGACTAGAGGTGGGTCCAGGAAGTGGGCTGAATGATGCAGTCTCTTGCAAACTCTTGTATAGCAGAGTTTAGACGAGGAATGGGAAAAGCAGCGCAAGTAGCCATTTAGTGTTGCCACAGGTACAGAGGGACCTGCTGATAGTAGGAGAGAGCAGAGCGACAGAGATATGAGCTGCTTTTCCTTTCACCCTCCAGTCACAAGCTGGGGGTGTATCCAGGAAGACCTGGGCTCTGAGAAATTAGCAGCTTCTCCTTTCACCCTCCAGTCACAAGCTGGGGGTGTATCCAGGAAGACCTGGGCTTCGAGAGATGAGCTGATTCTCCTTTCGCCCTCCAGTCACAAGCTGAAGGTGTATCCAAGAAGACCTGGGCTCCGAGAGATGAGCTGCTTCTCTTTCCTCCCTCCAGTCACAAGCTGGAGGTCTATCCAGGAAGACCTGGGCTCTGAGAAATTAGCAGCTTCTCCTTTCACCCTCCAGTCACAAGCTGGGGGTGTATCCAGGAAGACCTGGGCTCTGAGAAATTAGCAGCTTCTCCTTTCACCCTCCAGTCACAAGCTGGGGGTGTATCCAGGAAGACCTGGGCTTCGAGAGATGAGCTGATTCTCCTTTCGCCCTCCAGTCACAAGCTGAAGGTGTATCCAAGAAGACCTGGGCTCCGAGAGATGAGCTGCTTCTCTTTCCTCCCTCCAGTCACAAGCTGGAGGTCTATCCAGGAAGACCTGGGCTCTGAGAAATTAGCAGCTTCTCCTTTCACCCTCCAGTCACAAGCTGGGGGTGTATCCAGGAAGACCTGGGCTTCGAGAGATGAGCTGATTCTCCTTTCGCCCTCCAGTCACAAGCTGAAGGTGTATCCAAGAAGACCTGGGCTCCGAGAGATGAGCTGCTTCTCTTTCCTCCCTCCAGTCACAAGCTGGAGGTCTATCCAGGAAGACCTGGGCTCTGAGAAATTAGCAGCTTCTCCTTTCACCCTCCAGTCACAAGCTGGGGGTGTATCCAGGAAGACCTGGGCTTCGAGAGATGAGCTGATTCTCCTTTCGCTCTCCAGTCACAAGCTGAAGGTGTATCCAAGAAGACCTGGGCTCCGAGAGATGAGCTGCTTCTCTTTCCTCCCTCCAGTCACAAGCTGGAGGTCTATCCAGGAAGACCTGGGCTCTGAGAAATTAGCAGCTTCTCCTTTCACCCTCCAGTCACAAGCTGGGGGTGTATCCAGGAAGACCTGGGCTTCGAGAGATGAGCTGATTCTCCTTTCGCTCTCCAGTCACAAGCTGAAGGTGTATCCAAGAAGACCTGGGCTCCGAGAGATGAGCTGCTTCTCTTTCCTCCCTCCAGTCACAAGCTGGAGGTCTATCCAGGAAGACCTGAGCTCTGAGAAATTAGCTGCTTTTCCTTTTACCCTCCAGTCACAAGCTACAGGAGAATCCAGGAAGACATGGGCTCCAAGAGATGAGCTGCTTCACCTTTCACCCTCCATTCACAAGCTGGAGGAAAGTACAGGAATACATGGGCTCCAAGAGATGAGCTGCTTCTCCTTTCACCCTCCAGGCACAAGCTGGACGAGAGTACAGGAAGACATGAGCTCCGAGAGATGCGCTGCTTCTCCTTTCGCCCTCCAGTCACAAGCTGGAGGAGAGTCCAGGAAGACATGGGCTCCGAGAGATGAGCTGCTTCTCCTTTCACCCTCCAGTCACAAGCTGGACGAGAGTACAGGAAGACATGGGCTCCGAGAGATGAGCTGCTTCTCCTTTCACCCTCCAGTCACAAGCTGGACGAGAGTACAGGAAGACATGGGCTTCGAGAGATTAGCTGCTTCTCCTTTCACCCTCCATTCACAAGCTGGAGGAGAGTACAGGAAGACATGGGCTTCGAGAGATGAGCTGCTTCTCCTTTCACCCTCCAGTCACAAGCTAGAGGTGTATCCTGGGAGACCTGAGCTCTGAAAAATGAGCTGCTTCTCCTTTCACCCTCCAGTCACAAGCTGGAGGAGAGTCCAGGAAGACATGGGCTCCAAGAGATGAGCTGCTTTTCCTTTCGCCCTCCAGTCACAAGCTGGAGGAGAGTCCAGGAAGACGTGGGCTCAGAGAGATGAGCTGCTTCTCCTTTCGCCCTCCAGTCACAAGCTGGAGGAGAGTACAGGAAGACATGGGCTCCGAGAGATGAGCTGCTTCTCATTTCGCCCTCCAGTCACAAGCTGGAGGTGAGTCCAGGGAGACCTGGACTCTAAAAGACGGGCAGCTTCTCCTTTCACCTCTCAGTCACAAACTACAGGTAAGTCCAGGAAGACCTGGGCTCAGAGGAATGAGCTGCTTCTCCGTTTACTTCCAGTCATGCGCTGGAGATGGGTCCAGGAAGGCCTGAGTTCAAAGGAAGTGGGTTGAATGACTGTATAGAGCGTATTTAAGCATTTTCTTTTACCCTGGTGGTCCTGCCAGTAACAGTACTTCCTGTCTCAGGGTGACAACACTAAGCCACCGCCTCGCAATCGGCAGCAGCGTTGTCAGCCTGCCATGTGAGCCCCTTTGTTATCAGGTCTATGAATGCCTTCAGCTGGCAGCCTGATGGCCAGTTGAATCGGTGCATGTACCAGGCTGACCAGGAATGTCTGTAGAGCGGACGGAACGCTATTCCCAATGTAGGGGGAAGATGGGGGGCGCACGTACCAGGCTGACCAGGAATGTCTGTACAGCAGACAGAACGCTATTCCCAATGTAGGGGGAAGATGGTGGGCGCACGTACCAGGCTGACCAGGAATGTCTGTACAGCAGACAGAACGCTATTCCCAATGTAGGGGGGAGTTGGGGGGGGGGCGCACGTACCAGGCTGACCAGGAATGTCTGTACAGCGGACAGAGCTCTATTCCCAATGTAGGGGGGAGTTGGGGGGCGCACGTACCAGGCTGACCAGGAATGTCTGTACAGCAGACAGAACGCTATTCCCAATGTAGGGGGAAGTTGGGGGGCGCACGTACCAGGCTGACCAGGAATGTCTGTACAGCAGACAGAGCGCTATTCCCAATGTAGGGGGAAGTTGGGGGGCGCACATACCAGGCTGACCAGGAATGTCTGTACAGCAGACAGAACGCTATTCCCAATGTAGGGGGGAGTTGGGGGGCGCACATACCAGGCTGACCAGGAATGTCTGTACAGCGGACGGAACGCTATTCCCAATGTAGGGGGAAGATGGGGGGCGCACGTACCAGGCTGACCAGGAATGTCTGTAGAGCAGACGGAACGCTATTCCCAATGTAGGGGGAAGATGGGGGGCGCACGTACCAGGCTGACCAGGAATGTCTGTACAGCAGACAGAACGCTATTCCCAATGTAGGGGGAAGATGGTGGGCGCACGTACCAGGCTGACCAGGAATGTCTGTACAGCAGACAGAGCGCTATTCCCAATGTAGGGGGGAGTTGGGGGGGCGCACGTACCAGGCTGACCAGGAATGTCTGTACAGCGGACAGAGCTCTATTCCCAATGTAGGGGGAAGATGGGGGGCGCACGTACCAGGCTGACCAGGAATGTCTGTACAGCAGACAGAACGCTATTCCCAATGTAGGGGGAAGATGGGGGGCGCACGTACCAGGCTGACCAGGAATGTCTGTACAGCAGACAGAGCGCTATTCCCAATGTAGGGGGGAGTTGGGGGGCGCACATACCAGGCTGACCAAGAATGTCTGTACAGTGGACGGAACACTATTCCCAATGTAGGGGGAAGATGGGGGGCGCACGTACCAGGCTGACCAGGAATGTCTGTACAGCAGACAGAGCGCTATTCCCAATGTAGGGGGGAGTTGGGGGGCGCACATACCAGGCTGACCAGGAATGTCTGTACAGTGGACGGAACACTATTCCCAATGTAGGGGGAAGTTGGGGGGCGCACGTACCAGGCTGACCAGGAATGTCTGTACAGCGGACGGAACGCTATTCACAATGTAGGGGGGAGTTGGGGGGGCGCACGTACCAGGCTGACCAGGAATGTCTGTACAGCGGACAGAGCGCTATTCCCAATGTAGGGGGAAGATGGGGGCGCACGTACCAGGCTGACCAGGAATGTCTGTACAGCAGACAGAACGCTATTCCCAATGTAGGGGGAAGTTGGGGGGCGCATGTACCAGGCTGACCAGGAATGTCTGTACAGCAGACAGAACGCTATTCCCAATGTAGGGGAAAGTTGGGTGGGCGCACGTACCAGGCTGACCAGGAATGTCTGTACAGCAGACAGAGCGCTATTCCCAATGTAGGGGGAAGTTGGGGGGCGCACGTACCAGGCTGACCAGGAATGTCTGTACAGCAGACAGAGCGCTATTCCCAATGTAGGGGGAAGATGGGGGGCGCACGTACCAGGCTGACCAGGAATGTCTGTACAGCAGACAGAACGCTATTCCCAATGTAGGGGGAAGTTGGGTGGGCGCACGTACCAGGCTGACCAGGAATGTCTGTACAGCGGACAGAACGCTATTCCCAATGTAGGGGGAAGTTGATCTTCCAGACGCGCGCAGCGTGAAGAATAAAGGACTCCGGGGTCCATCTATTACAGTTAAGTCCTTTTGCAGTAATATCCATTCCCGATGGGTGAGGGATGACAGAGGTGATGGATGACTCGGGGTGAGAGGTCTCCCCATAGATAATAAATAGAGAGGAATGAAGTGAGAGGGATAAAATCCCCGATGTGTGAAGAGTGAGCGGAGTCGATGAATGAGCCCCCACCCCCCCCCACCCCCACCCTTCCCAGGCTTCCTATGTATTGTTTTCTTTTCCAGCATCCTGGGGGGCCAGGAAAGCCAAATGTGACAGAGGGAAGCGGGCAGGCGGAGGGGCACAGATGTACTGGGGGGGGCATTCACATCTGAGGGGCACAGATGTACTGGGGGGGGGGGGGCATTCACATCTAATTTTGAGGGAACGCTGTCTGGATCAGACCGGTGATCTGTTGTCACATGAAAGTCCCAATGAAGTCTGACCAAAGAAGGGGCATGGAAGGCCAGAGAGGGGGCAGGCTGACCAAAGAAGGGGCATGGAAGGCCAGAGAGGGAGCAGGCTGACCAAAGAGGGGGCAAGTATGGCCAGAGATGGGGCAGGCTGACAGAGAGGGGGCAGACTGACCAAAGAAGGTGCAAGTATGACCAGAGAGGGGGCAGGCTGACCAAAGAGGGGGCAAGTCTGACAGAGAGGGGGCAGGCTGACCAAAGAAGGGGCAAGTATGGCCAGAGAGGGGGCAGGCTGACCAAAGAGGGGGCAAGTCTGACAGAGAGGGGGCAGGCTGACCAAAGAGGGGGCAAGTCTGACAGAAAGGGGGCAGGCTGACCAAAGAAGGGGCATGTATGGCCAGAGAGGGGGCAGGCTGACCAAAGAGGGGGCAAGTCTGACAGAGAGGGGGCAGGCTGACCAAAGAAGGGGCATGTATGGCCAGAGAGGGGGCAAGTCTGACAGAGAGGGGGCAGGCTGACCAAAGAGGGGGCAAGTCTGACAGAGAGGGGGCAGGCTGACCAAAGAAGGGGCATGTATGGCCAGAGAGCGGGCAGGCTGACCAAAGAGGGGGCAAGTCTGACAGAGAGGGGGCAGGCTGACCAAAGAAGGGGCAAGTATGGCCAGAGAGGGGGCAGGCTGACCAAAGAGGGGGCAAGAAAGTCTGACAGAGAGGGGGCATGTTTGTCCAGAGAGGGGGGGGGTGTCTGATCAGAGAGGGGGTGTGTCTGACCAGAGAGGGGGTTTGTTTGTCTAGAGGGAGGGCGTGCTTGTCCAGAGAGGGGGTGTGTCTGACCCGAAAGGGGGCATGTTTGAACATAGTGGGGCATGTTGGACCAGAGAGGGGGTGTGTCTGGGCAGGAAGGGGGTGTGTATGATAAGAAGGGGAGCGTCTGACTGGAGATAGGACATGTCTGACCAGAGAGGGGGGGGTGTCCGACCAGAGAAAGGTTGTCTCTGTCCAGAAAGGGGGCGTGTCTGACCAGAGACAAGGGGCGTGTCTGACCAGAGAGAAGGGGCGTGTCTGACCAGGTCTTGTTCCATTAATGAGTGCAGTGGTCAATGTGTGTCCAGACTCTGGTGCCTGTTGGACTGTGCTGTGATTCTAAAGCCATTTACACACCGATGTGGTGCAGTTGGAACACATCGTGGGTGTAGCGCAGTGTACCTGCGGGTTTAGTGCAAGTTCAATGCACTTTTCCATAGAGTTCTAATATGTCCTGTGGTTTTGGTGAGCTTTCAGAAATCGCACCAAAATCACAGGACATAATAGAACTCTATGGGACCCCTTGAGAACGTCCATTTGGACAAAACTAGTCGGGGCGGAATCTCAGTGCTGACGCCAAGCCGCTACACGCGGGTCATCAGCGGCCCTCTAGGTGAGATTTTACTCAGTGTTTTTTTTCAGACTCATTACAATACGCTTATATAGTCCACTTACACTCACTGTGGTCTACTGAAATATACAATATCACACCTGGTGGGTATTCCGGTACCTACCTGACGTAGCAGAACAGCCCCCACCCCGACATTCATTCTATGTCTTATGGTGTCTGTTATCTATAGGAGATCAGCTACTTGTCATCTCTGTCAGGAATACATCCAATTATTACTCAATGTAACGAGATATCGGGCCACCTTCCCGGGGTGGAATTATCATTACATATAAACACGTGTGAATGATGTGATTACATGGAAGAAGACATGAAACGTGTTGGGACAAATCAAAGGAGAAATGTATCATCTTTACTACTGAACACCCGCCAGGCTTCATCTATACCAGTGGAGTGCCGCCAGTATTCCTGGGTTACATAGCCTGTGATTGGCTAAAAGAGGAGCCTCAGTTCACCCACAAGGTTAGCCTTAAGTTCTCACCATCTGAGTATCCACAGGCAGAGAGACCAGTGAGGGGTATTTACAGTACAAGCAGAGAGATATCAGTGAGGGGTATCTACAGTACAGGCAGAGAGATCAGTGAGGGGTATCTACAGTACAGGCAGAGGGATCAGTGAGTGGTATCTACAGTACAGGCAGAGAGATCAGTGAGTGGTATCTACAGTACAGGCAGAGAGATCAGTGAGGGGTATCTACAGTACAGGCAGAGAGATCAGTGAGGGGTATCTACAGTACAGGCAGAGAGATCAGTGAGGGGTATCTACAGTACAGGCAGAGAGATCAGTGAGTGGTATCTACAGTACAGGCAGAGAGATCAGTGAGTGGTATCTACAGTACAAGCAGAGAAATATCAGTGAGGGGTATCTACAGTACAGGCAGAGAGATATCAGTGAGGGGCATTTACAGTACAGGCAGAGAGATCAGTGAGGGGTATCTACAGTACAAGCAGAGAGATCAGTGAGTGGTATCTACAGTAAAAGCAGAGAGATCAGTGAGGGGTATCTACAGTACAAGCAGAGAGATCAGTGAGTGGTATCTACAGTAAAAGCAGAGAGATCAGTGAGGGGTATCTACAGTACAGGCAGAGAGATCAGTGAGTGGTATCTACAGTACAGGCAGAGAGATCAGTGAGGGGTATCTACAGTACAGGCAGAGAGATCAGTGAGGGGTATCTACAGTACAGGCAGAGAGATCAGTGAGGGGTATCTACAGTACAAGCAGAGAGATCAGTGAGGGGTATCTACAGTACAGGCAGAGAGATCAGTGAGTGGTATCTACAGTACAGGCAGAGAGATCAGTGAGTGGTATCTACAGTACAGGCAGAGGGATCAGTGAGTGGTATCTACAGTACAAGCAGAGAGATCAGTGAGTGGTATCTACAGTACAGGCAGAGAGATTAGTGAGGGGTATCTACAGTACAAGCAGAGAGATCAGTGAGTGGTATCTACAGTACAGGCAGAGGGATCAGTGAGTGGTATCTACAGTACAGGCAGAGAGATTAGTGAGTGGTATCTACAGTACAGGCAGAGAGATCAGTGAAGGGTATCTACAGTACAAGCAGAGAGATCAGTGAGGGGTATCTACAGTACAAGCAGAGAGATCAGTGAGAATTATCTACAGTACAGGCAGAGGGATCAGTGAGTGGTATCTACAGTACAAGCAGAGAGATCAGTGAGGGGTATCTACAGTACAGGCAGAGAGATCAGTGAGTGGTATCTACAGTACAGGCAGAGGGATCAGTGAGTGGTATCTACAGTACAGGCAGAGAGATTAGTGAGGGGTATCTACAGTACAAGCAGAGAGATCAGTGAGGGGTATCTACAGTACAGGCAGAGAGATCAGTGAGAATTATCTACAGTACAGGCAGAGAGATCAGTGAGTGGTATCTACAGTACAAGCAGAGAGATCAGTGAGTGGTATCTACAGTACAGGCAGAGGGATCAGTGAAGGGTATCTACAGTACAAGCAGAGAGATCAGTGAGGGGTATCTACAGTACAAGCAGAGAGATCAGTGAGTGGTATCTACAGTACAGGCAGAGGGATCAGTGAGTGGTATCTACAGTACAGGCAGAGGGATCAGTGAGTGGTATCTACAGTACAGGCAGAGAGATTAGTGAGTGGTATCTACAGTACAGGCAGAGAGATCAGTGAAGGGTATCTACAGTACAGGCAGAGAGATCAGTGAGGGGTATCTACAGTACAAGCAGAGAGATCAGTGAGGGGTATCTACAGTACAAGCAGAGAGATCAGTGAGGGGTATCTACAGTACAAGCAGAGAGATCAGTGAGTGGTATCTACAGTACAGGCAGAGGGATCAGTGAGTGGTATCTACAGTACAGGCAGAGAGATTAGTGAGGGGTATCTACAGTACAAGCAGAGAGATCAGTGAGTGGTATCTACAGTACAGGCAGAGAGATTAGTGAGTGGTATCTACAGTACAGGCAGAGGGATCAGTGAGTGGCATCTACAGTACAGGCAGAGGGATCAGTGAAGGGTATCTACAGTACAGGCAGAGGGATCAGTGAAGGGTATCTACAGTACAGGCAGAGGGATCAGTGAAGGGTATCTACAGTACAGGAAGAGAGATCAGTGAGGATTATCTACAGTACAAGCAGAGAGATCAGTGAGTGGTATCTACAGTACAGGCAGAGGGATCAGTGAAGGGTATCTACAGTTCAAGCAGTCAGTACCTGAGTATGTACAGCCGGAGCCAAACGTTTTATGAATTACACAAATATTAATCTTCACAAAGTCTGCTGCCTCAGTTTGTATGATGACAATTTGCATAAACTCCAGAATGTTATGAAGAGTGATCAGATGAAGTCACTCTTTGCCATAAAAATGAACGTAATCTCATGAAAAACATTTCCTCTGCATTTGTGAAGAAGAATTCAGGGCGTCCCAAAAAAGTCCAGGAAGCACCAGGACCGTCTCCCACATTTGATTCAGCTGCGGGATCGGGGGCACTACCAGTGCAGAGGGGGGGATCGGGGCACCACCAGTGTAGAGGGGGGGGGGGGGGGTTGGGGCACCACCAGTGTAGAGGAAGGGGATCGGGGCACCACCAGTGCAGAGGGGGGGATCGGGGCACCACCAGTGTAGAGGAAGGGGATCGGGGCACCACCAGTGCAGAGGGGGGGATTGGGGCACCACCAGTGTAGAGGAAGGGGATCGGGGCACCACCAGTGCAGAGGGGGGGGATCGGGGCACCACCAGTGCAGAGGGGGGGATCGGGGCACCACCAGTGTAGAGGAAGGGGATCGGGGCACCACCAGTGCAGAGGGGGGGATCGGGGCACCACCAGTGTAGAGGAAGGGGATCGGGGCACCACCAGTGCAGAGGGGGGGATCGGGGCACCACCAGTGCAGAGGGGGGGGATCGGGGCACCACCAGTGCAGAGGGGGGGATCGGGGCACCACCAGTGCAGAGGGGGGGATCGGGGCACCACCAGTGCAGAGGGGAGGATTGGGGCACCACCAGTGCAGAGGGGGGGATTGGGGCACCACCAGTGCAGAGGGGGGATGGGGGCACCACCAGTGCAGAGCTTGGGATTGGGGCACCACCAGTGCAGAGCTTGGGATTGGGGCACCACCAGTGCAGAACTTGCTCAGGAATGGCAGCAGGCGGGGGTGAGGACATCGGCATGCACAGTGAGGAGAAGACTTTTGGAGAACGGCCTGGTGTCAAGAAGGGCAGCAAAGAAGCCACTTCTCTCCAGGAACAAACATCCGGGACAGACTGATATTCTGCAGGAGGTCCAGGGATTGGACTGCTGAGGACTGGGGAAAGTCATTTTCTCTGATGAATTCCCTTTTCCCATTGTTTGGGGGATCTGGAAAAAACCTTGTCCAGAGAAGAAAAGGTGACGCCACCATCAGTCCCGTGTCATGCCAACAGTAAAGCGTCCTGAGACCACTCATGCGTGGGGTTTCTTCTCAGCCAATGGAGTGAGGAGCTCACTCACAATGTTACCTAAGAACACTAAGAACCCCGCCATGAATAAAGAATGGTACAAAAACATCCTCCGAGAGCAACTTCACCCAACCATCCAAGAAGAGTTTGGTGAGGAACAATGACTTTCCCAGCATGATGGAGCTCCTCGCCATAAGGCAAAAGTCATAACTAAGTGGCTTGGGGAACAAAACATGGAAATTTTGGGTCCATGGCCAGGAAACTCCCCAGACCTTAATCCCATTGAGAACTTGTGGTCAAGAGGCGGATGTAACCCTTTCAGTCAGGATGTGGCCCAGAAGTGGACATCATGTCAGGGGAATCGCAGAGGTCTTGAAAAAGAAGGATCAACACTGCAAATATCAACTCTTTGCATAAACTTCATGTCATTGTCAATAAAAGCCTCTGACACTTATGAAATGCTTGTAATTATACTTTAGTATCCCATAAAGCATCTGACAAAAAGATCTAAAAACCCTGAAGCAGCAGACTTTGTGAAAATTAATATTTGTGTCATTCGCAAAACTTTTGGCCGCGGCTGTAGATGGTTAGTATCCCAGTATGTAAAGTACAGACAGTTGGCGAGTATGTACAGTACAGACAGTTGGTGAGTATGTAAAGTACAGACAGTTGGCGAGTATGTACAGTACAGACAGTTGGCGAGTATGTACAGTACAGACAGTTGGTGAGTATGTACAGTACAGACAGTTGGCGAGTATGTATAGTACGGACAGTTGGCGAGTATGTACAGTACGGACAGTTGGCGAGTATGTACAGTATAGACAGTTGGCGAGTATGTACAGTACAGACAGTTGGCGAGTATGTATAGTACGGACAGTTGGTGAGTATGTACAGTACAGACAGTTAGTGAGTATGTATAGTACAGACAGTTGGTGAGTATGTACAGTATAGACAGTTGGCGAGTATGTACAGTACAGACAGTTGGCGAGTATGTACAGTACAGACAGTTGGCGAGTATGTACAGTATAGACAGTTGGCGAGTATGTACAGTACAGACAGTTGGCGAGTATGTATAGTACGGACAGTTGGCGAGTATGTATAGTACGGACAGTTGGTGAGTATGTACAGTACAGACAGTTGGTGAGTATGTATAGTACAGACAGTTGGCGAATATGTACAATATAGACAGTTGGCGAGTATGTACAGTACAGACAGTTGGCGAGTATGTACAGTATAGACAGTTGGCGAGTATGTACAGTACAGACAGTTGGCGAGTATGTACAGTATAGACAGTTGGTGAGTATGTACAGTACAGACAGTTGGCGAGTATGTACAGTATAGACAGTTGGTGAGTATGTACAGTATAGACAGTTGGCGAGTATGTACAGTATAGACAGTTGGTGGGTATGTACAGTATAGACAGTTGGTAAGTATGTACAGTACAGACAGTTAGTATCTGAGTGTGTACAGTACAGACAGTTGGCAAGTATGTATAGTACAGACAGTTAGTTATTTGTATAGTACAGACAGTTAGTATGTGAGTGTGTATAGTACAGACAGTTAGTATGTGTATAGTACAGACAGTTAGTATGTGTATAGTACAGACAGTTAGTATGTGTATAGTACAGACAGTTAGTATGTGTATAGTACAGACAGTTAGTATGTGTATAGTAGGGACAGTTAGTATGTGTATAGTATAGACAGTTAGTATGTGTATAGTACGGACAGTTAGTATGTGTATAGTACGGACAGTTAGTATGTGTATAGTACGGACAGTTAGTATGTGTATAGTACGGACAGTTAGTATGTGTATAGTACAGACAGTTAGTATGTGTATAGTACAGACAGTTAGTATGTGTATAGTACAGACAGTTAGTATGTGTATAGTACAGACAGTTAGTATGTGTATAGTACAGACAGTTAGTATGTCTATAGTACAGACAGTTAGTATGTGTATAGTAGGGACAGTTAGTATGTGTATAGTACAGACAGTTAGTATGTGTATAGTACAGACAGTTAGTATGTGTATAGTAGGGACAGTTAGTATGTGTATAGTACGGACAGTTAATATGTGTATAGTATAGACAGTTAGTATGTGTATAGTAGGGACAGTTAGTATGTGTATAGTACAGACAGTTAATATGTGTATAGTACAGACAGTTAGTATGTGTATAGTACAGACAGTTAGTATGTGTATAGTACAGACAGTTAGTATGTGTATAGTACAGACAGTTAGTATGTGTATAGTACAGACAGTTAGTATGTGTATAGTACAGACAGTTAGTATGTGTATAGTACAGACAGTTAGTATGTGTATAGTACAGACAGTTAGTATGTGTATAGTAGGGACAGTTAGTATCTGTATAGTACGGACAGTTAGTATGTGTATAGTACAGACAGTTAGTATGTGTATAGTACAGACAGTTAGTATGTGTATAGTACAGACAGTTAGTATGTGTATAGTATAGACAGTTAGTATGTGTATAGTATAGACAGTTAGTATGTGTATAGTATAGACAGTTAGTATGTGTATAGTATAGACAGTTAGTATGTGTATAGTATAGATAGTTAGTATGTGTATAGTACAGACAGTTAGTATGTGTATAGTACAGACAGTTAGTATGTGTATAGTAGGGACAGTTAGTATGTGTATAGTACAGACAGTTAGTATGTGTATAGTAGGGACAGTTAGTATGTGTATAGTAGGGACAGTTAGTATGTGTATAGTAGGGACAGTTAGTATGTGTATAGTACGGACAGTTAGTATGTGTATAGTACAGACAGTTAGTATGTGTATAGTACAGACAGTTAGTATGTGTATAGTACAGACAGTTAGTATGTGTATAGTACAGACAGTTAGTATGTGTATAGTACAGACAGTTAGTATGTGTATAGTACAGACAGTTAGTATGTGTATAGTACAGACAGTTAGTATGTGTATAGTAGGGACAGTTAGTATGTGTATAGTACAGACAGTTAGTATGTGTATAGTATAGACAGTTAGTATGTGTATAGTACAGACAGTTAGTATGTGTATAGTATAGACAGTTAGTATGTGTATAGTACGGACAGTTAGTATGTGTATAGTAGGGACAGTTAGTATGTGTATAGTACGGACAGTTAGTATGTGTATAGTACGGACAGTTAGTATGTGTATAGTACGGACAGTTAGTATGTGTATAGTACAGACAGTTAGTATGTGTATAGTACGGACAGTTAGTATGTGTATAGTACGGACAGTTAGTATGTGTATAGTACGGACAGTTAGTATGTGTATAGTACGGACAGTTAGTATGTGTATAGTACGGACAGTTAGTATGTGTATAGTACGGACAGTTAGTATGTGTATAGTACGGACAGTTAGTATGTGTATAGTACGGACAGTTAGTATGTGTATAGTACAGACAGTTAGTATGTGTATAGTACAGACAGTTAGTATGTGTATAGTACAGACAGTTAGTATGTGTATAGTACAGACAGTTAGTATGTGTATAGTACGGACAGTTAGTATGTGTATAGTATAGACAGTTAGTATGTGTATAGTACGGACAGTTAGTATGTGTATAGTACAGACAGTTAGTATGTGTATAGTACGGACAGTTAGTATATGTATAGTAGGGACAGTTAGTATGTGTATAGTACGGACAGTTAGTATGTGTATAGTACAGACAGTTAGTATGTGTATAGTAGGGACAGTTAGTATGTGTATAGTACAGACAGTTAGTATGTGTATAGTACAGACAGTTAGTATGTGTATAGTACAGACAGTTAGTATGTGTATAGTAGGGACAGTTAGTATGTGTATAGTACAGACAGTTAGTATGTGTATAGTAGGGACAGTTAGTATGTGTATAGTATAGACAGTTAGTATGTGTATAGTATAGACAGTTAGTATGTGTATAGTACAGACAGTTAGCATGTGTATAGTAGGGACAGTTAGTATGTGTATAGTATAGACAGTTAGTATGTGTATAGTACAGACAGTTAGTATGTGTATAGTATAGACAGTTAGTATGTGTATAGTACAGACAGTTAGTATGTGTATAGTATAGACAGTTAGTATGTGTATAGTACATACAGTTAGTATCTGTATAGTACAGACAGTTAGTATGTGTATAGTATAGACAGTTGGTATGTGTATAGTATAGACAGTTAGTATGTGTATAGTACAGACAGTTAGTATGTGTATAGTACGGACAGTTAGTATGTGTATAGTACAGACAGTTAGTATGTGTATAGTAGGGACAGTTAGTATGTGTATAGTAGGGACAGTTAGTATGTGTATAGTATAGACAGTTAGTATGTGTATAGTATAGACAGTTAGTATGTGTATAGTACGGACAGTTAGTATGTGTATAGTATAGACAGTTAGTATGTGTATAGTATAGACAGTTAGTATGTGTATAGTACAGACAGTTAGTATGTGTATAGTACGGACAGTTAGTATGTGTATAGTACAGACAGTTAGTATGTGTATAGTAGGGACAGTTAGTATGTGTATAGTAGGGACAGTTAGTATGTGTATAGTATAGACAGTTAGTATGTGTATAGTATAGACAGTTAGTATGTGTATAGTACGGACAGTTAGTATGTGTATAGTAGGGACAGTTAGTATGTGTATAGTAGGGACAGTTAGTATGTGTATAGTAGGGACAGTTAGTATGTGTATAGTACAGACAGTTAGTATGTGTATAGTATAGACAGTTAGTATGTGTATAGTATAGACAGTTAGTATGTGTATAGTACGGACAGTTAGTATGTGTATAGTAGGGACAGTTAGTATGTGTATAGTATAGACAGTTAGTATGTGTATAGTACAGACAGTTAGTATGTGTATAGTACAGACAGTTAGTATGTGTATAGTACAGACAGTTAGTATGTGTATAGTAGGGACAGTTAGTATGTGTATAGTACGGACAGTTAGTATGTGTATAGTAGGGACAGTTAGTATGTGTATAGTACAGACAGTTAGTATGTGTATAGTACAGACAGTTAGTATGTGTATAGTACAGACAGTTAGTATGTGTATAGTACAGACAGTTAGTATGTGTATAGTAGGGACAGTTAGTATGTGTATAGTATAGACAGTTAGTATGTGTATAGTACAGACAGTTAGTATGTGTATAGTACAGACAGTTAGTATGTGTATAGTACAGACAGTTAGTATGTGTATAGTAGGGACAGTTAGTATGTGTATAGTACAGACAGTTAGTATGTGTATAGTACAGACAGTTAGTATGTGTATAGTACAGACAGTTAGTATGTGTATAGTATAGACAGTTAGTATGTGTATAGTAGGGACAGTTAGTATGTGTATAGTAGGGACAGTTAGTATGTGTATAGTACAGACAGTTAGTATGTGTATAGTATAGACAGTTAGTATGTGTATAGTACAGACAGTTAATATGTGTATAGTACAGACAGTTAGTATGTGTATAGTACAGACAGTTAGTATGTGTATAGTACAGACAGTTAGTATCTGTATAGTACAGACAGTTAGTATGTGTATAGTACAGACAGTTAGTATGTGTATAGTACAGACAGTTAGTATGTGTATAGTACAGACAGTTAGTATGTGTATAGTAGGGACAGTTAGTATGTGTATAGTACGGACAGTTAGTATGTGTATAGTAGGGACAGTTAGTATGTGTATAGTACGGACAGTTAGTATGTGTATAGTAGGGACAGTTAGTATGTGTATAGTACAGACAGTTAGTATGTGTATAGTACAGACAGTTAGTATCTGTATAGTATGGACAGTTAGTATGTGTATAGTACAGACAGTTAGTATGTGTATAGTACAGACAGTTAGTATGTGTATAGTACAGACAGTTAGTATCTGTATAGTACGGACAGTTAGTATGTGTATAGTACAGACAGTTAGTATGTGTATAGTACAGACAGTTAGTATGTGTATAGTACGGACAGTTAGTATGTGTATAGTAGGGACAGTTAGTATGTGTATAGTACAGACAGTTAGTATGTGTATAGTACAGACAGTTAGTATGTGTATAGTACGGACAGTTAGTATGTGTATAGTATAGACAGTTAGTATGTGTATAGTATAGACAGTTAGTATGTGTATAGTACAGACAGTTAGTATGTGTATAGTACAGACAGTTAGTATGTGTATAGTACAGACAGTTAGTATGTGTATAGTACGGACAGTTAGTATGTGTATAGTACAGACAGTTAGTATGTGTATAGTACGGACAGTTAGTATGTGTATAGTACAGACAGTTAGTATGTGTATAGTACAGACAGTTAGTATGTGTATAGTACGGACAGTTAGTATGTGTATAGTACAGACAGTTAGTATGTGTATAGTACAGACAGTTAGTATGTGTATAGTACAGACAGTTAGTATGTGTATAGTACAGACAGTTAGTATGTGTATAGTATAGACAGTTAGTATGTGTATAGTATAGACAGTTAGTATGTGTATAGTATAGACAGTTAGTATGTGTATAGTATAGACAGTTAGTATGTGTATAGTACAGACAGTTAGTATGTGTATAGTACAGACAGTTAGTATGTGTATAGTAGGGACAGTTAGTATGTGTATAGTATAGACAGTTAGTATGTGTATAGTATAGACAGTTAGTATGTGTATAGTACAGACAGTTAGGATGTGTATAGTATAGACAGTTAGTATGTGTATAGTATAGACAGTTAGTATGTGTATAGTATAGACAGTTAGTATGTGTATAGTACAGACAGTTAGTATGTGTATAGTACAGACAGTTAGTATGTGTATAGTATAGACAGTTAGGATGTGTATAGTATAGACAGTTAGTATGTGTATAGTACAGACAGTTAGTATGTGTATAGTACAGACAGTTAGTATCTGTATAGTACGGACAGTTAGTATGTGTATAGTACAGACAGTTAGTATGTGTATAGTACAGACAGTTAGTATGTGTATAGTACGGACAGTTAGTATGTGTATAGTACAGACAGTTAGTATGTGTATAGTACGGACAGTTAGTATGTGTATAGTAGGGACAGTTAGTATGTGTATAGTACGGACAGTTAGTATGTGTATAGTACAGACAGTTAGTATGTGTATAGTACAGACAGTTAGTATGTGTATAGTACAGACAGTTAGTATGTGTATAGTACAGACAGTTAGTATGTGTATAGTACAGACAGTTAGTATGTGTATAGTACAGACAGTTAGTATGTGTATAGTATAGACAGTTAGGATGTGTATAGTATAGACAGTTAGTATGTGTATAGTACAGACAGTTAGTATGTGTATAGTACAGACAGTTAGTATCTGTATAGTACGGACAGTTAGTATGTGTATAGTACAGACAGTTAGTATGTGTATAGTACAGACAGTTAGTATGTGTATAGTACGGACAGTTAGTATGTGTATAGTACAGACAGTTAGTATGTGTATAGTACGGACAGTTAGTATGTGTATAGTAGGGACAGTTAGTATGTGTATAGTACGGACAGTTAGTATGTGTATAGTACAGACAGTTAGTATGTGTATAGTACAGACAGTTAGTATGTGTATAGTACGGACAGTTAGTATGTGTATAGTATAGACAGTTAGTATGTGTATAGTATAGACAGTTAGTATGTGTATAGTACAGACAGTTAGTATGTGTATAGTACAGACAGTTAGTATGTGTATAGTACAGACAGTTAGTATGTGTATAGTACAGACAGTTAGTATGTGTATAGTACGGACAGTTAGTATGTGTATAGTACAGACAGTTAGTATGTGTATAGTATAGACAGTTAGTATGTGTATAGTATAGACAGTTAGTATGTGTATAGTATAGACAGTTAGTATGTGTATAGTACAGACAGTTAGTATGTGTATAGTACAGACAGTTAGTATGTGTATAGTAGGGACAGTTAGTATGTGTATAGTATAGACAGTTAGTATGTGTATAGTACAGACAGTTAGTATGTGTATAGTACAGACAGTTAGTATGTGTATAGTAGGGACAGTTAGTATGTGTATAGTATAGACAGTTAGTATGTGTATAGTACAGACAGTTAGTATGTGTATAGTATAGACAGTTAGTATGTGTATAGTAGGGACAGTTAGTATGTGTATAGTATAGACAGTTAGTATGTGTATAGTACAGACAGTTAGTATGTGTATAGTACAGACAGTTAGTATGTGTATAGTACGGACAGTTAGTATGTGTATAGTATAGACAGTTAGGATGTGTATAGTATAGACAGTTAGTATGTGTATAGTACAGACAGTTAGTATGTGTATAGTACAGACAGTTAGTATGTGTATAGTACGGACAGTTAGTATGTGTATAGTACAGACAGTTAGTATGTGTATAGTATAGACAGTTAGTATGTGTATAGTATAGACAGTTAGTATGTGTATAGTACAGACAGTTAGTATGTGTATAGTACAGACAGTTAGTATGTGTATAGTACAGACAGTTAGTATGTGTATAGTACGGACAGTTAGTATGTGTATAGTACAGACAGTTAGTATGTGTATAGTATAGACAGTTAGTATGTGTATAGTACGGACAGTTAGTATGTGTATAGTACAGACAGTTAGTATGTGTATAGTACAGACAGTTAGTATGTGTATAGTACAGACAGTTAGTATGTGTATAGTACAGACAGTTAGTATGTGTATAGTACAGACAGTTAGTATGTGTATAGTATAGACAGTTAGTATGTGTATAGTATAGACAGTTAGTATGTGTATAGTATAGACAGTTAGTATGTGTATAGTATAGACAGTTAGTATGTGTATAGTACAGACAGTTAGTATGTGTATAGTACAGACAGTTAGTATGTGTATAGTATAGACAGTTAGGATGTGTATAGTATAGACAGTTAGTATGTGTATAGTACAGACAGTTAGTATGTGTATAGTATAGACAGTTAGTATGTGTATAGTAGGGACAGTTAGTATGTGTATAGTATAGACAGTTAGTATGTGTATAGTATAGACAGTTAGTATGTGTATAGTACAGACAGTTAGTATGTGTATAGTACAGACAGTTAGTATGTGTATAGTATAGACAGTTAGTATGTGTATAGTACGGACAGTTAGTATGTGTATAGTACAGACAGTTAGTATGTGTATAGTATAGACAGTTAGTATGTGTATAGTACAGACAGTTAGTATGTGTATAGTACAGACAGTTAGTATGTGTATAGTATAGACAGTTAGGATGTGTATAGTATAGACAGTTAGTATGTGTATAGTACAGACAGTTAGTATGTGTATAGTATAGACAGTTAGTATGTGTATAGTATAGACAGTTAGTATGTGTATAGTATAGACAGTTAGTATGTGTATAGTACAGACAGTTAGTATGTGTATAGTACAGACAGTTAGTATGTGTATAGTATAGACAGTTAGTATGTGTATAGTACAGACAGTTAGTATGTGTATAGTACGGACAGTTAGTATGTGTATAGTACAGACAGTTAGTATGTGTATAGTACAGACAGTTAGTATGTGTATAGTAGGGACAGTTAGTATGTGTATAGTATAGACAGTTAGGATGTGTATAGTACAGACAGTTAGTATGTGTATAGTATAGACAGTTAGTATGTGTATAGTACAGACAGTTAGTATGTGTATAGTACGGACAGTTAGTATGTGTATAGTACAGACAGTTAGTATGTGTATAGTACAGACAGTTAGTATGTGTATAGTAGGGACAGTTAGTATGTGTATAGTATAGACAGTTAGTATGTGTATAGTACAGACAGTTAGTATGTGTATAGTACAGACAGTTAGTATGTGTATAGTATAGACAGTTAGTATGTGTATAGTACAGACAGTTAGTATGTGTATAGTACAGACAGTTAGTATGTGTATAGTACAGACAGTTAGTATGTGTATAGTACAGACAGTTAGTATGTGTATAGTATAGACAGTTAGCATGTGTATAGTATAGACAGTTAGTATGTGTATAGTATAGACAGTTAGTATGTGTATAGTATAGACAGTTAGTATGTGAGTATATACAGCATGTCGGGGAAGATATGGGTGACATTTGTGGGAACGGCGGAGGATGCTCCGGTATCCCGGCTCTGGAATTACACTCATTATCTGCGGCCTGTCTCGGAGTGGGCCTCATGAATTATTGAGTGGCGATCTGTGGGATCACCTTTCACCAGGAGGGGGTCACATCCAATCCACGTCTGGATGCAGCACACACCACATGTGGCACTTAACCCCTTCCTGGAATGACAGGCGGATAAAGGAACGCGCGGAGAACTGCGGGAGAGCAGAGCCCCCAACCAACCAAATGTTATCTGAGAAAATAAAAAAAGACGATTGGCCGTTCGATGAAACAACACGCCGCCAGCGGATAGTAACGGCTCGGCGCCATAAATTGTAGCTGGCAATACATTAACACGCAGAGGTAATATATGGAGTGATGAGATTCATAAACGATTACATTTACAGCGATGGAACGGCTCCCAGCCCGACCATAAAGAGACGACTTAACTCCGGCATCGCCGGTAACAAGACACAAGTCGGATCCCAAGTCGCGGTAGTGTGAACCGGCTCTGAGAGTTGACTCGAAGTTGCCTCGTAAAGTCGCGCTGGAAGTCGCGTTGCCCCAGTGTGAACCGGCTCTCAGTACCCTATAATTTTTTATAGGTGACGCTTTAAAAGCCCCCTAAAGGACACCAGGTTAGTGTTACGAAGGAGGTCCGGTGCTAGAAATAATGTAAAGTGTGTATCGCAATTGGCATTTACATGTGTAGGCACCCCCGGGGCATGCGTTTAGGTTTGTACGTGCGTATATGCGTGTGTGTGGGGGGGGGGCTATAAAAAAAAGGGGGGGGGGGCTTTATGTGCTTGAGTGTCACTTACATTTTTTACAATTAAAACATTATTTTTTTTTACTTACTTTCTTTCTTTTTTTTATTACATAGGGGACAAAACATCTCCTATGTGATGATTTTTTTGGTGACAGGTTCTATATTGGTGACAGGTTCTATATGCGAGCGAGCTTGCACGGTGGTGAGTCCTCGGTGGTGAGTCCTTGCGGGCGCGCTCCAGTGATACAGCCCACGGCTATAGCCGCTCACTGTATCACTCGGCCCCGCCCCCCGGCGTGCCGAGTCATTGGATGTGATTGACAGCAGCGCGAGCCTATGGCAGCAGCAGTGTAGCCAATCAACGGCCAGGCTCAGAAACGAGAAGGATGATGGGGGCGAGCGCGGGACTTTCAAGGGCTCAGGTAAGTAAAACGGGGGCTCTGGGGGGGGGAGACGGTATTGTCGGATGTTTTTTCACCTTAATGCATAGGATGTATTAAGGTGAAAAAACTTTTACTTTTAGGCCCCTTTCACACTGGGGCGGGAGGTGCGCTGTGGGTATAGCGGCGCTATTTTTAGCGCCGCTATACCTTCGTTTTTACCGCGGTATGCGGTCACTAGCGGGGTGAATTTAACCCCCGCTAGTGGCCGAAAAAGGGGTTAATACCGCCCGCAATGTGCCTCTGCAGAGGCGCATTGCGGGTGGTATTACCGCGGTCTCCCATTGCTTTCAATGGGAGACCACGGTAAAGGAGCGGTGAACACACCGCTCCTTCACCGCTGTAAAGATGCGGCTAGCAGGACTTTTGGAGCGGTCCTGCTAGCGCACCGCTTCAGTGTGAAAGTCTTTGGGCTTTCACACTGAAGACTGCAGGGCACGATTTTTTCAGGCGGTATAGCAGCGCTATTATTAGCGCTAAACCACCTGAAAAACGTGTCAGTGTGAAAGGGGCCTTACAATCCCTTTAAGAAAGGTCTGGATTCTTTCTTAAATGTACAGAATATAACTGGGTACTGACATTTATAGGTAAAGTTGATTCGGGGGAATATCCGATTGCCTTTCGGGGGATCAGGAAGGAATTTTTTCCCCCGCTGTAGCAAATTGGATCATGCTCTGCTGGGGTTTTTTGCCTTCCTCTGGATTAACTGTGGGTATAGAATTAGGTATATGGGATTGTATGATATATTTATTTATTTTTTATTTTATTTTTATGGTTAAACTAGATGGACTTGTGTTTTTTTTTTTCAACCTGACTATGTAACTATGTGACAAACAACAACACCCTCAACTGAACAAGGTCAACAGATACCCAATTTGCAAACAAGGAGGCATGGATTCTGGAGCAATCCATTGTAAAATGTATACATGTATCAGGAATTATAAGGTCCATGAACTCCTTCAAGCTTGTCTAGTCAACGTGTTTCGCATTAAATTGCTTCCTCAGGACAAAAATGGGTAGGTGCTGATTGACCCTGAACGTCAGGTAATGGGCGATACCACACAAAACGAACTGAAAAGTGTTCCTACAAAAGGCTAGAAATCCACAGGCTACCAAAACCCAGTTATGGCCCCCAGATTTGACGGGGTTCCGCTCTCTCTGGTAACCGGGACAGCAATAAATTCCAATCAAGGTAAAATGGTATGGATAGATTAGAGCTCAAGGTAGCGACTGGGGAGTAAAGGACTTGAACCCTTCGGTTCAGATCCAGATGTCATAAATGGAGGCAACTTGGGTTGCACTGATACTAGTATCGGTACTCTTGCAAATGCACCGATACCTAAAAACCGATACTTTCAGGCTCGGTTCTTTGAGTTGTCAGTGGGTCTCCCCTGTTGACAGCTGAAGTGTTAAAGAAGTCCTGTAATTGGAGCTGTCAAAAACAAAAAAACAAACAGCCGGCAATGTTTAATAACAACATTGCTCAGCTGCTGAAACACTAAAATAAAAAGAAACATTGTTTCTTTTTGTATCTTTCTGTTTCTTCATTTGCAGATCAAAGGAATGAACAAATGTTCCTCTGTTTAACCCCTTATTAACCCTTAATTTACTCCAATCAGTCTTAATTAACTCCCTATTCTCCTCCATTTAATTATTATTTTCCTTTTTTTTTTACGTCTATTTTATAAACGATAAACAATTAAAACTTATTTTTTTTTGGTTTGCTTTGTTAGTGAATAGTTTTACACATATATATTAACATATATTTACACATTTCACAATGAAAAAGCGCAAAATTAAATAACAAAAATCTATTTATTTCATTTGTAAAAAACTTTTCAAAGCTTTGTACCATTGCTGACAGCTGAAGTGAAAATAAAACAGTTGCGGTAGGTATCGGTAATTGGTATCGGCCAAAAAAAAAAAAAAACAGCCTGCAATGTTTAATAACAACATTGCTCAGCTGCTGAAACACTAAAATAAAAAGAAACATTGTTTCTTTTTGTAACTTTCTGTTTCCTCATCTGCAGATCAAAGGGATAAACAAATGTTCCTCTGTTTAACCCCTTATTAACCCTTAATTTACTCTAATCCACCTTAATTAACTCCCTATTCTCCTCCATTTAATTATTATTTTCCTTTCTTTTTTTTTTTTACGTCTATTTTATAAACGATAAACAATTAAAACTTTTTTTTTTTTTTGGTTTGCTTTGTTAGTGAATAGTTTTACACATATATATTAACATATATTTACACATTTCACATTGAAAAAGCGCAAAATTAAATAACAAAAATCTATTTATTTCATTTGTAAAAAAAGTTTCAAAGCTTTGTACCATTGCTGAAAGCTGAAGTGAAAATAAAACAGTTGCGGTAGGTATCGGTAATTGGTATCGGCAAAACAAAAAAAAAAAAAGTATCGGTACTCGTAAAAAAAAATAAAAAAAATGGTATCAGTGCGTCCCTAGAGACAACCTTCAAAAAAGCCACCAAGACGAAGGTACCCCTTTCACCACACACCCTTTGGATATAACTCGCTAAAATCCCAGATAGAACTGAAAAAAAAGCCTGGACTCTATTGTATTTGGAGTCCCCCCCAGGGCTGGTGCAAGGATTTTTGACACCCTAGGCATAACCTCATTTTGCCGCCCTCCCCCCCTTTGGCTCCACCCCTGACCCCACCCCCTTTGCCCTGCCCATGTATATCCCACCTTTTTAATGAAGCGCCCATCAAATGCAGCCGCACCAGCGCCCATCAATGCAGCCTCACCAGTGCCCATCAATGAATGTTTGTTTGTTTCCATTCATTCGGGAGTCGGGACACAGACACAGTCCTCCGCCACCGCTGCGCCTCTGACACTATGTGCGAATGGAGCGGCGGCTGCCTGCTGATGCTGAGACTTAGTTGCTTGCTGCAGAGAGAAGAGAGTAGGAACACCAGTGGCCAGGGCGAACTAGGAAGCAGTGCGCCGTAGGCGGCTGCCTAGTTCGCCTAGTGGTAGCACCTGCCCTGATTATGCCCCACTTGAAGGCTCATTAGTAGAGCCAGCACAAGACCCGATAGGGTGGAGGCACCTGGAAGTTCCTCTAGCGCAGGTTACCCCATCAGGTCCGTCTATCAAGACCTATTAATAATGAGGAGAGAAGATTTTCTTGCTTCTGCAACTGAGTTCCAGTGAGGGAGAAAAAATGAACCAGCTTCTGCACCATGTGCTGCGTTCAGCTATTTGCTGAATGAGTCTCATACATAACAAACCCCGTATAGCGGGAAGTGTCGGGGCGTAGGACGCAGCGGCCTCATTACCCCCCCCCCCATACACATCATCTGCAACCACCCCACACATACCATACGGCAGCCAGACAGGATTATCCCAACTTAATTGGATTTTCAGTCATGTTCAATTCCCCGTCTACATGCCAGAAAAAAAAATTCAGGCTGAAAGGCTCCGGAGTATTCCATTCATGTGCGCAAGAACATGCAAACAACACTTATGTATGCGCGAGGCGTGAACACGCCATGAAATATGCATGATATTAACCGTTTTCTCTCTGGCGGGCTAAGTACGGATTAATTATGACAATCCTGCGGGGACGCGGAATGATTGATTACATTTGGTGCCGTCGGAGATAACACCTATTTAGCATCCAGCAAAGCCCTTCAGAGTACAGCCGAGCGTACAGAAGAGCCTGCGCGGCGGCCTGCGTGCGTTACAATGGAGATCCTCCGCTCTGCTCCCCTCACCCCCCCCCCAACACGTCCCCTTTACATTCAGTTCTTCTCATTCTTCTTTTTATGGTAAAGCTTCTAAAGAAAAGAAAAAAGGATTACACAACTCAAATTTAATAAAAAAAAAAAAAACACACCCGCTGAGCAAAATGCAACACAGAAGGAGAACGCGTTTGAGAAAGCGACGTCAGTAGGCTCAGAGGGGGCTGAATGGCATTGTGATAGGCTTACATCAAGGCTGCTTGCTTCTCGGAACGCCACGATTTTCACCAGCCATGGTCACGCAGGGCTGTGTTTGTTATAGAAGCAAGACGGGCCAAAAAAAAAAAAAAAGAAAAGACACGTTTTGCTGTACAATGAAAATTCAAGCCATGGCCAAGTCAATGGGTGGGCAAAAGGGACAGCCGCCTTGGGCGCTTCAACAGGACAGGGGGTGCAAGAAAAAAGGCGGTACCTGCAAGCTATGCTGCTGAGGTAGTTCACAGCTCACAGTGGTGGTGAGGGCACTTTGGACTTTTTGCCTTGGATGGTGAAGAACCTTATCCTGGATTCTAGTACGCTGCCTTTACACTGCGGTAGCTTAACGTATAGGACAGAAATGAAAGAAAAGTATCAAATCAGGGATTTTTTCCACAATACCCCATTGTTCTATGTTTTAAATCCCTAGATAAGCTTAGGGTATGTTTCACGTTTTTTTGAAGAACAAGCAGGATTGGGCTTACAATGAGGCACTTCAGGTCCCTGCCCATAGGCGCCATAGGCAAAGAGGCAACTTTTCTCTGCAAAGTTACTGGCTCTGTTTTTCCCCCCAAAACAATCAGTTTATTTATAAGCAGTCAGAATATTTAAAGTTGAGTTTCGTCCAGAAAACAAAAAAAGGACAATCTGAGCACAGGTGTCAAATGTTGCCTGCCCATAGACATCAGTGAGGAGACCTCATTTAGAATACTGTGTCCCGTTCTGGAGACCTCACTTACAGATATTGATGGAATTGAATGAGTCCAGAGAACATGCAGGACGCG
Source organism: Rana muscosa (assembly GCA_029206835.1). Classification (NCBI taxonomy): domain Eukaryota; kingdom Metazoa; phylum Chordata; class Amphibia; order Anura; family Ranidae; genus Rana; species Rana muscosa. The sequence goes on from CM055120.1 coordinate 292,117,937, forward strand.
GTCTGGACGGCATACATACAGATCAAACGGGTAGGGTGATATACAGGGAGCTTTAGGACAGCACTGTACATGGAGGAGAACAGAACGTCTATTGTGTTCTTACATCCACCACTTCCTCCACCTCAAACACCCTCATTTATCAAAATGTCTCCAAAAAAATTCCGTGATCCCACAACATCAAGATTCCAAATGTCTATTTCCTCCTGGAAGTCTGAAACACATACCTAGAGGGGTCACCAGCAGGAGGAAGGAGGTCCTGATACCTCTATATAGATCTTTATATCACTAGAGGGGTCACCAGCAGGAGGAAGGAGGTCCTGATTCCTCTATATAGATCTTTATATCACTAGAGGGGTCACCAGCAGGAGGAAGGAGGTCCTGATTCCTCTATATAGATCTTTATATCACTAGAGGGGTCACCAGCAGGAGGAAGGAGGTCCTGATTCCTCTATATAGATCTTTATATCACTAGAGGGGTCACCAGCAGGAGGAAGGAGGTCCCGATTCCTCTATATAGATCTTTATATCACTAGAGGGGTCACCAGCAGGAGGAAGGAGGTCCTGATTCCTCTATATAGATCTTTATATCACTAGAGGGGTCACCAGCAGGAGGAAGGTGGTCCTGATACCTCTATATAGATCTTTATATCACTAGAGGGATCTCCAGGAGGAGAAAGGAGGTCCTGATTCCTCTATATAGATCTTTATATCACTAGAGGGGTCACCAGCAGGAGGAAGGAGGTCCTGATTCCCCTATATAGATCTTTATATCACTAGAGGGATCACCAGCAGGAGGAAGGTGGTCCTGATACCTCTATATAGATCTTTATATCACTAGAGGGGTCACCAGCAGGAGGAAGGAGGTCCCGATTCCTCTATATAGATCTTTATATCACTAGAAGGGTCACCAGCAGGAGGAAGGAGGTCCTGATTCCCCTATATAGATCTTTATATCACTAGAGGGGTCACCAGCAGGAGGAAGGAGGTCCCGATTCCTCTATATAGATCTTTATATCACTAGAAGGGTCACCAGCAGGAGGAAGGAGGTCCTGATTCCCCTATATAGATCTTTATATCACTAGAGGGGTCACCAGCAGGAGGAAGGAGGTCCTGATTCCTCTATATAGACCTTTATATCACTAGAGGGGTCACCAGCAGGAGGAAGGAGGTCCTGATTCCTCTATATAGATCTTTATATCACTAGAGGGGTCACCAGCAGGAGGAAGGTGGTCCTGATACCTCTATATAGATCTTTATATCACTAGAGGGGTCACCAGCAGGAGGAAGGAGGTCCCGATTCCTCTATATAGATCTTTATATCACTAGAAGGGTCACCAGCAGGAGGAAGGAGGTCCTGATTCCCCTATATAGATCTTTATATCACTAGAGGGGTCACCAGCAGGAGGAAGGAGGTCCCGATTCCTCTATATAGATCTTTATATCACTAGAAGGGTCACCAGCAGGAGGAAGGAGGTCCTGATTCCCCTATATAGATCTTTATATCACTAGAGGGGTCACCAGCAGGAGGAAGGAGGTCCCGATTCCTCTATATAGATCTTTATATCACTAGAAGGGTCACCAGCAGGAGGAAGGAGGTCCTGATTCCTCTATATAGACCTTTATATCACTAGAGGGGTCACCAGCAGGAGGAAGGAGGTCCTGATTCCTCTATATAGATCTTTATATCACTAGAGGGGTCACCAGCAGGAGGAAAGAGGTCCTGATTCCTCTATATAGATCTTTATATCACTAGAGGGATCACCAGCAGGAGGAAGGAGGTCCTGATTCCTCTATATAGATCTTTATATCACTAGAGGGGTCTCCAGCAGGAGGAAGGAGGTCCTGATTCCTCTATATAGATCTTTATATCACTAGAGGGGTCACCAGCAGGAGGAAGGAGGTCCTGATTCCTCTATATAGATCTTTATATCACTAGAGGGGTCACCAGCAGGAGGAAGGAGGTCCTGATTCCTCTATATAGGTATTTATATCACTAGAGGGGTCACCAGCAGGAGGAAGGAGGTCCTGATTCCTCTATATAGATCTTTATATCACTAGAGGGATCACCAGCAGGAAGAAGGAGGTCCTGATTCCTCTATATAGATCTTTATATCACTAGAGGGGTCACCAGCAGGAGGAAGGAGGTCCTGATTCCTCTATATAGATCTTTATATCACTAGAGGGATCACCGGCAGGAGGAAGGAGGTCCTGATTCCTCTATATAGATCTTTATATCACTAGAGGGATCACCAGCAGGAAGAAGGAGGTCCTGATTCCTCTATATAGATCTTTATATCACTAGTGGGGTCACCAGCAGGAGGAAGGAGGTCCTGATTCCTCTATATAGATCTTTATATCACTAGAGGGATCATCAGCAAGAGGAAGGAGGTCCTGATTCCTCTATCTTTATATCACTAGAGGAGTCACAAAATCAAAAAATCTTCAGAGAGTCTTGTGTTGCTCTGAGTCAGACCGGTAAACCGTTACCCATAGGTCTCGTCGAACTCACACTTGTCTTGTTAGCGGCGTCCTTTGATTCGTCTTTGATGGCAGATTGAAGAGTACAGAGAAGCCCCTTGTCTGACATTTCTCACAATTTCTTTTTTCTCCCAGCCAGTGTGGTTAACCAGCATCTAATTGAGTGTTCCCACGAGCTGCGCACATGTGCAAGAGTTCCTATCAGTCCGCCGCCCGAGTCAACGGAGTGAACGCGAAAAACCTACCGCGTCATTTGTTATCGTATGCAACAGCTGAATGATGAGCCCGCATCTAAAATCTATTCTAATTACAGAAGAACGCCGCTAACCAATCTCTCAATCAAGGAGCCCATTGATAGACGTCTCGCTTGATTTCACGCAGCCGACCGAGAAGCTCTAATCACGCGCAAATGTGAGCTAGAAGACGATTCCCATCTAAAATATCATCCCAGAATAAATAGGAGACGTTCAGCCGCAGAGGAACCGCCAATCCCACAATGCTCTGTACTACGGGGGTTAACAAGCCGCTCTTCACATCCAAGAATATCTCTGGAATGGAAGAAACGCTGAATCCTCACCAATATAAATGGCGTGTACGGAGCACAAATGACGCGGGCGGATCGTTAACTGATTGGACGTTTTTTCTTAGAGTTTCAACCGCAACTCACTCTTGTGTTTCGTAAGGCTGGATAAAATATGAAATACATTACAACCCTCTAACAGCACTGTAATAATAATGTAAAAAACCCTTAATCGTGGGAATAAAACCGGATAAAATACCCACTGGGCGGTAAATCGGACGCTAATTTCCCCTCCTCCGCTGACTCTCCTCGCTGTACTGGAGTCGTTGACTTTCAGCGCAGGTCAGCCCAGCAGTTCATTAAATATTGAGAAGAAACTATTGTAACAGTTTCAGGATTTGCTACACGTTATCAAAAAGTATTATGGCCGGTTCAGACCAGAACGAGGTGCGGGAAAGGCGCGTTTTCCGTGTGCGTTTAAAGCGCCTGAAAAACAGTTGGGTAGCTCATTAAATATTGAGAAGAAGCTATTGTAACAATTTCATAATTTGCTACATGTTATCAAAATTATTAAGGTCAGTTCACACCAGAAGGAGTTGAAGGAAATAGGCGCGCTTCCATGCGCATTTCCCGCCCTGCGTTCAGAGCGGCTGGAAACAGTTGAGCAGCTCAATAAAAATTGAAAAGAAACAATTTCATAACTTGCTGCATGTTACAGTCACTGACTGGAGCTCAAGGATGGCTTTTTATTGATAAAAGGTGGAGAGTCTCTGAACAATCATCCTGCGGCTGTATATTGCGAAATGTCAGGAATTTATTGATGGAGACTTGTAGAATTAGTGACAGGTCCTCTTTAAGTGTACAGAGAAGGTTTCCATGCGCAGTCTCCCCTAATACACCGACAATCGCACAGAACACGGAATATTCAGACATTATCGCACTGCGCCGGTCTGCCGTTCGGTTCCCGGGTTTATTTTTATTTATTTTTATTTTCCATATTTGTTTGCTTTGCTACGAGAAAACAAGATCCCGGCTCATCGTGGATCTCGGAGATTTAAAGGCGTTTTTATGAGTTCTCAGATGAGAGGAATGCTCAGAATTTGTGAGAACTCTCCAGTTAATCAGAGATTTCCCTCAATATTATTTTAGGCAGAAGGCCGCCGAGAGATAAAAATAGGCGATTATCTGCGGCCCGGAGGGGAGGACGGCTCTCAGCACAAGATCTGTACGTCCCACTCCGGAAGATCAGATCTGTGTGTGAATGTCATTCAATCAGAACCATCTCCTGTGTTATACACACTGACCCTGACCCATAATCCTGACCCTGACCCATAATCCTGACCCCTAATCCTGACCCTAACCCCTATCCTGACCCTGACCCCTAATCCTAACTCTAACCCCTAATCCTGTCCCTATATACTGATCCTAACGCCTAATTCTGACCCTGTATACCAGGGATATGCAATTAGCGGACCTCCAGCTGTTGCCAAACTACAAGTCCCATGAGGCATAGCGAGACTCTGACAGCATCAAGCATGACACCCAGAGGCAGAGGCATGATGGGACTTGTAGTTTTGCAACAGCTGGAGGTCCGCTAATTGCATATCCATGCTGTATACTAACCCCTAAACCTGACCCCTAACCCTGACCCCTAATCCTAACTCTAAACCCGACCCCTAATCCTAACTCTAACCCCTAATCCTGTCCCTATATACTGACCCTAACCCCCTAATTCTGACCCTGTATACTAACCCCTAAACCTGACCCCTAACCCTGACCCCTAATCCTAACTCTAATCTCTAATCCTAACCCCTAAACCTGACCCCTAATCCTAACTCTAACCCCTAATCCTAACTCTAACCCCTAACCCTGACCCCTAATCCTAACTCTAACCCCTAATCCTAACTCTAACCCCTAACTCTGACCCCTAATCCCAACTCTATCCCCTAATCCTGTCCCTATATACTGACCCTAACCCCTAATCCTGACCCTAACCCCTAATTCTGACCCTGTATACTAACCCTAACCCTGACCCCTAATCCTGTCCCTATATACTGACCCTAACCCTTAATCTTGATCCTAACCCCTAATCCTGACCCTAACCCCCAATTCTGACCCTGAATACTAACCCCTAATCCTGAACCTAAATCCTAATTCTGACCCTGTATACTAACCCCTAATCCTGACCCTAACCCTCTAACCCTGACCCCTTATCCTAACTCTATCCCCTAATCCTGTCCCTACATACTGACCCTAACCTCTAATCCTGACCCTAACCCCTAATTCTGACCCTGTATACTAACCCTAACCCCTAACCCTGACCCTATATGCTAACCCCTAATCCTGACCCTATATACTGGCCCTACCCCTAATCTTGTCCTTTTATACTGACCCTAACCCCCTATATCCTGCCCCTAACCCCTAGTCTTCACCCTAACCCCTAATCCTGACCCTATATATTAACCTTAACCCGTAATCCTGACCCTAACCCCTAATCCTGACCCTATATACTGACCCTAACCCTAATACTGTCCATATTTACTGACCCTAAACCCTAATTCTGACCCTATATACTGACCCTAACCCCTAATCCTGACCCTATATACTAACCCTGACCCCTAATCCTATATACTGACCCTAACCCTAACCCTATATATGGACCCTAATCCTAGCCCTATATACTAACCCTAACCTCTAATCCTGACCCAATATACATTACTAACCCTAACCCCTAATCCTGACCCTATATATGGACCCTAACTCCTAATCCTGACCCTATATACGAACCCTGACCCCTAATCCTATATACTGACCCTTACCCTGACCCTATATATGGACCCTAACCCCTAATCCTAGCCCTATATACTAACTTTAGCCTCTAATCCTGACCCAATATACAGTACAAACCCTAACCCCTAATCCTGACTCTATATACGGACCCTAATCTTAGCCCTATATACTAATCCCAACCCCTAATCCTGACCCTTTATACTAACTCTAACTCTAATTCTGCCCCTATATACCAACCCTCTAACCCTAATCCTGACCCTATATATTAACCCTAACACTATATACTAATCCTAATGCCTAATTCTGACCCTATATACTAACTCTAACCCTAATCCTGACCCTATATACTAACCCTCTAACCCCTAATCCTAGCCCTATATACTAATCCTAATCCTGACCCTCTATACTAACCCTCTAACCCCTAATCCTAGCCCTATATACTAATCCTACCCCTAATCCTGACCCTCTATACTAACCCTCTAACTCCTAATTCTAACCCTTTACACTAAGCTTCTAGCCCTAAAATGTTATGCATGCACACTAACCCCAAACATTGTAACCCTAAACACTAACCCTAAAAAGTTAAACACGTACTAACCCTAACCCCTATCGGGGCTGCAGATCGGGACAGAAAGCGGAAGTCTTTTCATATTGAAGTGGTAGTAAACTCAGTTTTACCTCTTGTATCTACAGATAAGCCTATAATAAAGCCTATAATAAGACTTACCTGTAGGTACAGTGAATATTATATAATAAACTTGCACTGCTTAGGCGATATTCACACTCTGAAGGTCCGGCATACCATGCAGAGGGGTTGATTTACCAAAACTGGAGAAGGCAAAATCTGGTGCAGTTCTGCATAGAAACCAATCAGCTTCCAGGTTTGTTTGTTTTTTTGTTTTTTTTGTCAAAGCTTAATTGAACAAGCTGAAGTTAGAAGCTGATTGGCTCCCATGCACAGTTGCACCAGATTTCGCACTCTCCAGTTTTAGTAGATCCACCCCCTGTATACTTTACATTACACACCAGCAGATGGACCCCCAGATGATATTAAATCCTAGAACCACTTCAATTCAGCATCCAATCATTTGTACAGATCGGTTTTCATTGTCAATTTGTATCCCATTTTCTCTTGCAGATCAATTTTTTTTATTATCGATTACCTCCTATGTTACTTTTATACTTAGTCAAAATGATAAATGATTTTTAACGACTTAGTAAATGAACGTATCAGTTAAAGGGCCCCTTTTACTACACTGTGCAAAGGCAGGACAAACCCCAGGGGCCCCAGGTAGCCAATGACAGTTGGCGCCTGACTTCTGTTTTTTTTTTCTTTCTAGTTGTTGTCGATGGAGCTGACTCCTACAAAGAATCCTGCTGGTTCCTGAATGGGACAGACTGGCTCCTGAGCTCCCCATCAAAGCTGGGTGTAAACCTGCATGCAAAACAGCGATTCGTGCTCAGATCGCTTTTTAGAGCCATTTAACAGGCAGTAAGGAGGCGACGTGACGCCTCCTCATCTATTGTTGTTTTAACCCCATATTAGCCACACAAACGCAACACAACCGCAGTTGCGGAGAGTTTGCGGCGCTTCTCCACCAAGCGCGACATCTCAGACCGTTTTTGTCACAGCATCAAAACCGTGGCATGCAAACTCCCCCATCTGCTCCCATTACAGCTTTGGTGGGGGGAGGCACAAATCTAAAGGGGCCCCCGGGACTGTGGGGTTGATTTACTAAAGGAGTAGAGGATGTTTCCTTTGAAAAGTGAATTTTCGCTACGTTTAGTAAATGAGAGGAAGCTGTGCCGGCTTCATCCAATCCCGTGTGAGAAAAAAAAAATCCTGTTTCGTTTTTTTTTTTTTTTTTTTGCATAGGATCCGGTATTGTTTACAAAGTAACTTTACCTCATTCACTGAGCTAAGCTCTATTCCTTTAGTAAATCGACCCCAATGATTATCACTCGCGTCTGCACTGAGATCAAATACCCAATCAGATTCAAAGCAGAAAACTGGTTGGCTAGATTGTAAGCTCTTTAGAACAAAGTTCTCATTCATGGCCATTCTTGTGTTAATGTTTATTATTGTGCTTTTTATACAGTTTATTGTTGTAGCCCATACTTTGTACAGCACTAGGGAATATGTTGGTGCTATATACAAAGCAATGCTGGTAGGTTAATGGCCTCCTGTCTCAAAATGACCGTGGTATGTGTTTGATTTGTGTCTGCATGTAACATAGGGGACCTTAGATTGTCTACTCCTTGTATGTAACATAGGGGACCTTAGATTGTAAACTCCTTGCAAGTAACATAGGGGACCTTAGATTGTAAGCTCCTTGTATGTAACATAGGGGACCTTAGATTGTAAGCTCCTTGTATGTAACATATGGACCTTAGATTGTCTACTCCTTGTATGTAACATAGGGGATCTTAGATTGTAAGCTCCTTGTATGTAACATAGGGGATCTTAGATTGTAAGCTCCTTGTATGTAACATAGGGGACCTTAGATTGTAAGCTCCTTGCATGTAACATAGGGGACCTTAGATTGTAAGCTCCTTGTATGTAACATATGGACCTTAGATTGTCTACTCCTTGTATGTAACATAGGGGACCTTAGATTGTAAGCTCCTTGTATGTAACATAGGGGACCTTAGATTGTAAGCTCCTTGTATGTAACATAGGGGACCTTAGATTGTAAACTCCTTGTATGTAACATATGGACCTTAGATTGTAAGCTCCTTGTATATAACATATGGACCTTAGATTGTCTACTCCTTGCATGTAACATAGGGGACCTTAGATTGTAAGCTCCTTGTATGTAACATAGGGGACCTTAGATTGTAAGCTCCTTGCATGTAACATAGGGGACCTTAGATTGTAAGCTCCTTGTATGTAACATAGGGGACCTTAGATTGTAAACTCCTTGTATGTAACATATGGACCTTAGATTGTCTACTCCTTGTATGTAACATAGGGGACCTTAGATTGTAAGCTCCTTGTATGTAACTTAGGGGACCTTAGATTGTAAGCTCCTTGCATGTAACATAGGGGACCTTAGATTGTAAGCTCCTTGTATGTAACATAGGGGACCTTAGATTGTAAGCTCCTTGTATGTAACATATGGACCTTAGATTGTCTACTCCTTGTATGTAACATAGGGGACCTTAGATTGTAAGCTCCTTGTATGTAACATAGGGGACCTTAGATTGTAAGCTCCTTGTATGTAACATAGGGGACCTTAGATTGTAAACTCCTTGTATGTAACATATGGACCTTAGATTGTAAGCTCCTTGTATGTAACATATGGACCTTAGATTGTCTACTCCTTGTATGTAACATAGGGGACCTTAGATTGTAAGCTCCTTGTATGTAACATAGGGGACCTTAGATTGTAAGCTCCTTGTATGTAACATAGGGGACCTTAGATTGTAAACTCCTTGTATGTAACATAGGGGACCTTAGATTGTCTACTCCTTGCATGTAACATAGGGGACCTTAGATTGTAAGCTCCTTGTATGTAACATAGGGGACCTTAGATTGTAAACTCCTTGCAAGTAACATAGGTACCTTAGATTGTAAGCTCCTTGTATGTAACATAGGGGACCTTAGATTGTAAGCTCCTTGCATGTAACATAGGGGACCTTAGATTGTAAGCTCCTTGTATGTAACATATGGACCTTAGATTGTAAGCTCCTTGTATGTAACATAGGGGACCTTAGATTGTAAACTCCTTGTATGTAACATATGGACCTTAGATTGTCTACTCCTTGTATGTAACATAGGGGACCTTAGATTGTAAGCTCCTTGTATGTAACATAGGGGACCTTAGATTGTAAGCTCCTTGTATGTAACATATGGACCTTAGATTGTAAGCTCCTTGTATGTAACATATGGACCTTAGATTGTCTACTCCTTGTATGTAACATAGGGGACCTTAGATTGTAAGCTCCTTGTATGTAACATAGGGGACCTTAGATTGTAAGCTCCTTGTATGTAACATAGGGGACCTTAGATTGTAAGCTCCTTGTATGTAACATATGGACCTTAGATTGTCTACTCCTTGTATGTAACATAGGGGACCTTAGATTGTAAGCTCCTTGTATGTAACATAGGGGACCTTAGATTGTAAGCTCCTTGTATGTAACATAGGGGACCTTAGATTGTAAGCTCCTTGTATGTAACATAGGGGACCTTAGATTGTAAGCTCCTTACATGTAACATAGGGGACCTTAGATTGTAAGCTCCTTGTATGTAACATACGGACCATAGATTGTAAGCTCCTTGTATGTAACATAGGGGACCTCAGATTGTAAGCTCCTTGTATGAAACATAGGGGACCTTAGATTGTAAGCTCCTTGTATGTAACATAGGGGACCTTAGATTGTAAGCTCCTTGTATGTAACATAGGGGACCTTAGATTATAAACTCCTTGTATGCAACATAGGGGACCTTAGATTGTAAACTCCTTGTATGTAACATATGGACCTTAGATTGTAAACTCCTTGTATGTAACATAGGGGCCTTAGATTGTAAGCTCATTGTATGTAACATAGGGGACCTTAGATTGTAAGCTCATTGTATGTAACATAGGGGACATTAGATTGTAAGCTCCTTGTATGTAACATATGGACCTTAGATTGTAAACTCCTTGTATGTAACATAGGGACCTTAGATTGTAAACTCCTTGTATGTAACATAGGGGACCTTAGATTGTAAGCTCATTGTATGTAACATATGGACCTTAGATTGTAAACTCCTTGTATGTAACATAGGGGCCTTAGATTGTAAGCTCATTGTATGTAACATAGGGGACCTTAGATTGTAAGCTCATTGTATGTAACATAGGGGACATTAGATTGTAAGCTCCTTGTATGTAACATATGGACCTTAGATTGTAAACTCCTTGTATGTAACATAGGGACCTTAGATTGTAAACTCCTTGTATGTAACATAGGGGACCTTAGATTGTAAACTCCTTGTATGTAACATAGGGGACATTAGATTGTAAGCTCCTTGTATGTAACATATGGACCTTAGATTGTAAGCTCATTGCATATAACATAGGGACCTTAGATTGTAAACTCCTTGTATGTAACATATGGACCTTAGATTGTAAACTCCTTGTATGTAACATAGGGGACCTTAGATTGTAAGCTCCTTGCATGTAACATAGGGGACCTTAGATTTTAAGCTCCTTGTATGTAACAGTTAGTTTGTAAGCTCCTTGCATGTAACATAGGGGACCTTAGATTGTAAGCTCCTTGCATGTAACATAGGGGACCTTAGATTGTAAGCTCCTTGCATGTAACATAGGGGACCTTAGATTGTAAGCTCCTTGTATGTAACAGTTAGTTTGTAAGCTCCTTGCATGTAACATATGGACCTTAGATTGTAAACTCCTTGTATGTAACATAGGGGACCTTAGATTGTAAGCTCCTTGTATGTAACAGTTAGTTTGTAAGCTCCTTGCATGTAACATATGGACCTTAGATTGTAAACTCCTTGTATGTAACATAGGGGACCATAGATTGTAAGCTCCTTGTATGTAACAGTTAGTTTGTAAGCTCCTTGTATGTAACATATGGACCTTAGATTGTAAGCTCCTTGTATGTAACATAGGGGACCTTAGATTGTAAGCTCCTTGTATGTAACATAGGGGACCTTAGATTGTAAACTCCTTGTATGTAACATAGGGGACCTTAGATTGTAAGCTCCTTGTATGTAACATAGGGGACCTTAGATTGTAAGCTCATTGCATATAACATAGGGGACCATAGATTGTAAGCTCCTTGTATGTAACAGTTAGTTTGTAAGCTCCTTGTATGTAACATATGGACCTTAGATTGTAAACTCCTTGTATGTAACATATGGACCTTAGATTGTAAACTCCTTGTATGTAACATAGGGGACCTTAGATTGTAAGCTCCTTGTATGTAACATAGGGGACCTTAGATTGTAAGCTCCTTGTATGTAACATAGGGGACCTTAGATTGTAAGCTCCTTGTATGTAACATAGGGATCTTAGATTGTAAGCTCCTTGTATGTAACATAGGGGACCTTAGATTGTAAGCTCCTTGTATGTAACATAGGGGACCTTAGATTGTAAGCTCCTTGTATGTAACATAGGGGACCTTAGATTGTAAGCTCCTTGTATGTAACATAGGGGACCTTAGATTGTAAACTCCTTGTATGTAACATAGGGGACCTTAGATTGTAAGCTCCTTGTATGTAACATAGGGATCTTAGATTGTAAGCTCCTTGTATGTAACATAGGGGACCTTAGATTGTAAGCTCCTTGTATGTAACATAGGGATCTTAGATTGTAAGCTCCTTGTATGTAACATAGGGGACCTTAGATTGTAAGCTCCTTGTATGTAACATAGGGGACCTTAGATTGTAAGCTCCTTGTATGTAACAGTTAGTTTGTAAGCTCCTTGCATGTAACATAGGGACCTTAGATTGTAAACTCCTTAAAGGCAGGGACTTATGTAAACGTACAGTATGTAAAGTGCAGAGTAAATTGTCAGCGCTATATACCGTAAACGCTTGTAGTATGCAAATAAGTAAATACATAAAATAAAATCAAAATAGATATATAAATATATATAGAAAAAAAAATCAAAATAAATAAATTTAAATAAATATATTAATAAATAAATAAAAAATAAATAAAAGTAGATAATAAATAAATAATAAATAAATAATTAATTAAAATAAATACATAAAAAAAAATACAATGAAAATAAACAAAATAAAAATTGATACATAAATAAATATCTGCCGGGAGTTCGCATGTTCTCCCTGTGCCTGCGTGGGTTTCCTCCGGGTACTCCGGTTTCCTCCCACACTCCAAAGACATGCTTTTATTGGCCCCTGTCTAAAGCTGGCCATACATTATACAATGTTCTTGTTCAATTTCCTTTAGATTTGCCTTCAACGATGTAGTGCAGGGGGCTGCCTGATTGCATACAAATCGAAAGTGTTCAGGTTTGACCTCGTATTATATGGTTTTGGTAAATATAAAGAAAATTGTACAAAAATATTGTATAATGTATGGCCAGCCTTAAATGGCCCTAGTGTATGTATGAATGAATGTGAGTTAGGGACCTTAGATTGTAAGCTCATTGAGGGCAGGGACTGATGTGAATGTACTATATATATATTTATATGTAAAGCACTGTGTAAATTGATGGCGCTATATAAGAACCCGTAATAAATACATAATAAATAAATACATTTAAAAAAAAAAAAGTATATATGTAAAGAGCCGCAAAAATAGTACCTGTAAGCTCCAAAATAGAGCAGGGCCCTCCTATTACTTCTGTATTGAACTTCATTGTAATTGTACTGTCCCCCTTTTTATTGTAAAGGGCTGTGTAAACTGTTGGCCTTATATAAATCATGTATAATAATAATAATAATAAATCATAAATAATTAAAATATTAATTTAAAAAAGTTAATTAAAAAAAATACATAAATAAATATCTGCCTGGAGTTTGCATGTTCTCCCTGTGCCTGCGTGGGTTTCCTCCGGATTCTCCGATTTCCTCCCACACTCCAAAGACATGGTGGTAAGTGTATTGGTTTCTGTCTAAATTGGCCCTAGTATATGTAAGTATGAGTGTGAGTTAGGGACCTTAGATTGTAAACTCCTTGAGGCCAGAGACTGATGTGAATGTACAATGTATATATATATGCAAAGTGCTGCAAAAATTTACGGCGCTTTATAAGAACCCGTAATAAATACATAATAAATAAAATATAGAAATAAAATAAAAATTGAAAGTATATATGTATTTTAGGCAGCTGCTGATTAATGAATTGTATGTGATGCATATTTAGATTTATGTGTAAGTGGGTTGTTATTAACATTCAAGCTTCAGAGAGCTGAGAAAGTGGAAGTAGGCCTGGCTTTCACTTTTTATATACCGTATATATTCGAGTATAAGCCGAGTTTTTCAGCCCTTTTTTTTTGGGCTGAAGATGACCCCCTCGGCTTATACTCGAGTCAGCGTACCTGAGTCCGTGACCTGCAGAGTCAGACGGCGGCCGTGCAGTGTTAAAAAGTCGCACTCCTCCTTGTGCTGTTCTGTGATAGGCGGAACACTCGGTTTCCCAGCAGACACTGTGTTCAGTGTTCCGCCTATCATGGATGCCCTCTCGTCCATGATAGAGGACGAGAGGGCATCCGTGCCGTCGTCTGAATATGTCACGGACTCAGGTACTGTACACAGATCAGCAAAGTGATTCTGCAATGGGCACAGTGAGGTCAGGCTGCAATGGGCACAGTGAGGTTGCAATGGGTACAGTGAGATTGCAATGGGCACAGTGAGGTCAGATTGCAATGGGCACAGTGATGTCAAGCTGCAATGGGCGCAGCGAGGTTGCAATGGGCACAGTGAGATTGCAATGGGCACAGTGAGGTCAGGCTGCAATGGGCACAGTGAGGTTGCAATGGGCACAGTGAGGTTGCAATGGGCACAGTGAGGTCAGGCTGCAATGGGCACAGTAAGGTTGCAATGGGCACAGTGAGATTGCAATGGGCACAGTGAGGTCAGGCTGCAATGGGCACAGTGAGGTTGCAATGGGCACAGTGAGGTTAGGCTGCAATGGGCACAGTAAGGTTGCAATGGGCACAGTGAGGTTGCAATGGGCACAGTGAGGTCAGGCTGCAATGGGCACAGTGAGGTTGCAATGGGCACAGTGAGCTTGCAATGGGCACAGTGAGCTTGCAATGGGCACAGTGAGCTTGCAATGGGCACAGTGAGGCTGCAAATGGGCACAGTGAGGCTGCAAATGGGCATTGTTGACCCTCTTTTCCGCTTACAGTAGCTGCTGCATTCTCACCCTAGGCTTATACTCGAGTCAATGTGTTTTCCCATTTTTTTGTGGTAAAATTAGGGCCTCGGCTTATATTCCGGTTGGCTTATACTCAAGTATATACGGGTATATACGGTATGTAAAGAGCTGCAAAAAATGACAGGCTATATAAGAACCTGTAAGCTCCTATTCCTTCTGTATTGAACTTCATTGTAATTGTACTGTTCCCCTTTTTATTATAAAGGGCTGTGTAAACTGTTGGCGCTATATAAATCATGAATTATAATAATAATAATAATAATAATAAATTATAAACAATTAAAATATTAATAAAAAAAATTAAAAAAATAATACATACATTAATACATAAATAAAAATATAAAATATGGAGTAAGCTAAGCTATGGTGAGCACATGCATTTTGGTAAATCAAATATTATATATAACATTTATATATTATTATTATAATATCTCGCTTGTCTTCTCAAGAGCAAAGGGGTTCATTTACTAAAGGAAAATAGACTTTGCACTTTTGCAAGTGCAGTTGCTCCCGAGCTTAGTAAATGAGGGGAAGCTCTTCTGACTTCCATCATCCAATCATGTGCAAGCAAAAAATGCTGTTTTTTTATTTTTCCTTCAAGGTGATTGGCTATTCTTTGTAACGTGAAGCTTTATCTCATTTACTAAGCTTTGGAGCAACTGCACTTTGCAAAGTGCACAGTCTATTTGGCTTTAGTAAATCAACCCCAAAGGGTTAAAGTTTCCCCGCACCAAGCTGCGCAGTTAATATAAGTTCCCGGGTTTTTATAGGTGAGACTCGCGGCTTGCAGGTCCTTATAACATTTTATGGTTAAAAAAAAAAAAAAAAAGGTTTAATAATTGTACAAGCGAAATATTTCTATTTTATTCATCGCGCTCATTCCGCTTCTGCGAGAAATATTATTGTGGGGGAAGGGCGCACTGTTACATGGTAGCTGCAGAAATTGAAAGGTGTTAAATGATGGGATAAATACAGGTTTGGAGCTCGGGAAGTCCTCAGGGCCTCCATTAAAAAAAAAAGCTGAGATGCAGCAGAATGTAAAGGGAGAGATGGGGGGGGGGGGCAGCCTGTCACTCCAATCAGAGGACAGCTCAGTTGGGGGCTTCCTGGGATTTGTAGTTCCCCAGATAAGGGATAGAATGGTGCTCTGCAGAAAGGGATGATCATTATTCAGCACAATCTGGGGATGAGAGAGGAACAAGCTGCTGGCAGCCAGAGTTTTTGTCTACACAAAGTAAAAATGGAGTCATTGAGCAAAGTCTTAATTTGCCTGAACTGCAGCAGGGCGCGTTGGAGGGGCGTCTCGCACATTGGGGGCAGTGTAACCCACCGCAAGCCCCGTCTCTCCCCTCGCCAGAGCTGTACATGACAATGAGCCGCCTGAGCCTCAGGACCTCAACTTCTCCATTGTTGGCGGTGAAATGTCCACACTTGACCCTTTCTTTGTGGCAGCCCACTGTGCCCATTCACCCCCCCCCCCTCAGCCACGTGCAACTAAACAGGTTATTTCACAGCATGAGCCAGGAATGAAAGGAGGGGGAAAAAAAGCCTTTTATTAGCAGCCGGTGGCAGGGGGACCTGACTTCACCTGATGTTTGTTTGGTAACAAGGACCCTCAAAAGACCCCTTTTTACATGTGACTTAAGGAGAACAATGATTGGCGGGTGGGGAGGAGGGGCGCGCCCCGGGGGCTGCCACATCAAACATGGCTCAATTTGTACAAAGATCTTGTTAATGTGTTTTAGTAGTGAAATTCCCCAACCTGCCTCTCCCTGTCCAATATATAGGATGACATAGGGGGCGGGGGGGGGGGCAACATGACAAGACAGAGCCACAGGGTACTGGACTGGGGGGCTTTCTGCTTCACTGGACTGGGAGGCTTTCTGCTTCACTGTACTCAGGTGAGGGGGGCTTTCTGCTTCACTGGACTAGGGGGGCTTTCTGCTTCCCTGGACTAGGGAGGCTTTCTGCTTCACTGTACTCAGGTGAGGGGGGCTTTCTGCTTCACTGTACTGGGGGGGGCTTTCTGCTTCCCTGGACTAGGGGGGCTTTCTGCTTCACTGTACTGGGGGGGCATTCCATTCTGCTTCCCTGGACTAGGGGGCTTTCTGCTTCACTGTACTGGGGGGCTTTCTGCTTCCCTGGACTAGGGGGGCTTTCTGCTTCACTGTCCTGGGGGGGGCATTCTGCTTCACTGTCCTGGGGGCTTTCTGCTTAACTGTACAGGGAGCTTTCTGCTGCACTGTACTGGTGGGCCTTCTGGTTCGAAGGACTGGGGGCATTCCACTTCACTGTAATGGGGGGGCTTTCTGCTTTACTGTAGCGGGGAAAGAGGTTTTCTGCTTCACTGTACTCAGGGGAGGGGGGCTGTGTGCTTCACAGTGCTGGGGGGCTTTCTGCTTCACTGTACTTGGGGACTTTCTGATTTACTAGACTAGGGGGCTTTCTGCTTCATTGATCTGGGGGGCTTTCTTCTTCACTGTATAAGATGGGGTGCTTTCTGCTTCACTGTATGGGATGGGGTGCTTTCTGCTTCACTGTATAAGATGGGGTGCTTTCTGCTTCACTGTATAAGATGGGGTGCTTTCTGCTTCACTGTATAAGATGGGGTGCTTTCTGCTTCACTGTATGGGATGGGGTACTTTCTGCTTCACTGTATGGGATGGGGTGCTTTCTGCTTCACTGGATTTATGGGGGGGGGGGCGTTCTGCTTAACTGTACTGGAGTGGATTTCTTCTTCATTGGACTGGGGGGCTATCTGCTGCACTGTAGTGATGGAATTCTGCTTCATTGGGCCCGGGAGCTTTTTGCTTCACTGTAAGGGGGGGGGGTGCTTTCTGCTTGACTTTCTGTTTAACTGTGCTGGGGAGGGTTTCTTCTTCAATGGACTAGGGGGCTTTCTGCTTCACTGTAGTGTGGGGGATGTCTTCTTCACTGGACTGGGGGGCTTTCTGCTTTACTGTAGTGTGGGGGGATGTCTTCTTCACTGGACTGGGGGAGCTTTTTGCTATACTGTAGTGTTGGGGGGATGTCTTCTTCACTGGACTGGGGGAGCTTTCTGCTTTACTGTAGTGTGGGGGGATGTCTTCTTCACTGGACTGGGGGAGCTTTTTGCTATACTGTAGTGTTGGGGGGATGTCTTCTTCACTGGACTGGGGGAGCTTTCTGCTTTACTGTACTAAAGGGTTTTCTGCTTCACTGTACTGGGCCGCTTTCTGCTATACTGCAGGGGGGTGTTTACGGATTCACTAGAATCATTCACTGGGTCTGCTTAAATTGGACTGGTGGGGGGCTTTTTGTCTTACTGTACAGGGGTGAGGATAGTGGGGGGTTCTGTCTGACAGATATCACAAAGAAACTCACAATCCAAAATGCAGAAGAATAAATAAAACACAAACATCTTTCCTCCTTCTCTGATCTTTTGTGTTATCTTCTTTCTTACATTGTTCCAGCTGAATTTCAACACAAGCCGCCCTCAAACACAAGCTTCCTATACATTGCAACTAAACACACAGATTGTGTACACTGATCGGAGCAGCAGCTCTTGTGCCAGTTCTTCAGAGTCATTCAGAGAAGAAATTCATGGAGAGAGGAAGAAAGAAAGAGGGAGAAGAGAGAGAGGAGAGAGAAAAAGAGAGCGAGAAAGGGGAGAAGAGAGGAGAGAGAAGAAGAGAGGAGAGGGGAGAGGGGGAGAGAGAGGGAGAGGAGAGAAGAGAGGGAGGGGGAGAGAGGAGAGAGAGCTAGAGAGAGAAATGAGAGAGGGGGAGAGAGAAGAGAGAGAGAAAGAGATATACAGAGAGAGAGAGAGAGAGAGAAAGAGAGATATAACAGAGAGGAGAAGAGATGGGAGAGAGAGAGAGAGAGAATGGGAGAAGGACATAGAGATATAAAGAGAGGGATAGAGAGAGAGAGAGGAGAGAGGGGGGATAGAAACAGAGAGACAGAGGGGAGAGAAGAAAAAGAATAGGAGAGTCAAAGAGAGTCACATATTTATAGAGAGAGAAGAGGCGGAGAGAGAAAGATAATAGGAAAAAGAAAGAAAGAAAGAGAGACATGGAGAGAGAGAGGGGGTAGACAGAGCGATATAAAGAGAGAGAGAAGGAAAGAAAGATAGACAGGGAGCGACATATATATATAAAGAGAGAGAGAGAGAGACACACACACAGAGAAGGGAAAGGAGAAAGAGAGAGAACGAAAGAGAAAGAGACAGACAGACTTCAGTCTTACAGATGGGGACTCTGAGCCCCTCTGTGGGCAGAGGACATGCAGGAGGTGATCCTTCTCTCCTTCTCTCCTCTCCTTCTCTCCTCTCCTTCTCTCTCCTTTCACCAGAGAAGAGCAGTAAGAAGGAGAGAGGAAATAGAAGAGAATATAGAAAGCAATAATGGAAGGGTGAGGAGGGAACATGGAGAGAGAAGGAAGGAACACAAATCACTCTCCAACATTGAATGGATACAAAGTGACAACAAGTGTGACACTTCCAGGAGAGAGAGACAGACAGAGAGAGAGAACCCCAAGCAATGTCCAGGAAGAGACAACCTGAAGGGACATGGAGAGATCTTCTATGTATAATGTCGGATATGGAGAGTGACAATACACAGAACCCTTCATACTATATGGGGGTACACAGAGCCCTGTAGAGTGTCACTATGGGGGTACACAGAGCCCCCCACAAGGTGGACAGGTATATGCAGAAGATCGCACTCACCTAACGCGACCCCCAGCCGTCCAGCGATCCTCCGTCCGCACAGCACAGCCTATATCCAGCCGTACAATGTCACTGCACCGTGTCCTGTCGGGCCCGTCCGGCCGGTAATTCCATAGGAAGGGTCAGAAATCCAGGTGAGAGCTCCGGAACCCCCCGCACAGCCCGGACACAGCACAGCCAACCGCCGCTCATACCCCTCCGAGGAAACTGAGCCGCTCCGGCTGACAAAGTCAGGAGGAACTTGAGAGATTTCCATAGACCAGCCTCCTCCCCCAGAGGACCTCCCTCCCCTCACCTGGCTCTACTCTCCACAAATCCACTCACAGGGAGCTGCCATGGTATAGGAGAGCGACATTCCTCTATAGGGGGACTCAGACAGGACTGGCAGGTGTGTGCAATGTGACTGCTACACC